>QAXI01000394.1:176467-199256 GCA_004335615.1 Chloroidium sp. JM
AGGGGGGGGGGGGAGGAGACCTGGCACTCTGATTTTGCGCAAGCAGAAGAACGCACCCAGGCAGCTCATGTTTCTTTTGCAAGCAGAAAGGAGAGAAAAGGACGGCGGGCTCACTCAAATCCATTGGTGACGTACAGGACCGCGGTTCCCACGGAAGTCTTGCCTATCTGGTCCTTGGCGTACAGCCCCAGGAAGTGGTTCATGATGCCGCGATTGAACGCGAAATCCTCCCAGCGGGCCAGGTGCACAGTCGACTGCTTGCCAATCGGACCAGGGGTCACAGCTGCAGGGATTTCATGTCAAAGCTTGAAATTGGAGCGTTCCTCTGCTTGACGGCAACTGCATTCCTGAAAACAGCCGGAAGGCAAATGTGCAGGGCTGCGGCGTTTGTTCGGCTCTAGATGCAGTGGAGAATGATTGTATTCAGAGAGGAGCACAGAGTACTGCACAAAAAAGGAGAAGGAAAGGGGGGGGGGGGATACACACGCACCTTGGGCTGTAAGGGCACCCTCCCGCGTGACGGTGAGGAAGAGCTGGCTGTCCTTCCGGATGTTTCCCTTTTCATCGATCAAGCCACTGTCCTTCAGGTACTCCACTGCATGCGCAGGGCATAAGAATACTCACAGGAGGGGGGGCGGACATGTGTGGTAATACTTGCATTCTCAGTGAATGCCAGACCTTCACTGTTGCATCAACTTCAGTGTGCAGATCTTGGACATTCACTGAGCCATCAGGAAGTGCCATTGAATCATCAATATACGCCACCCTCTCGAAGTAGGATTATTCAGCGGACCTTTGCCGCCAGTCAAGCAATCCCATGACGAGTCCATGTCACAGGTCCTGAAAGATTAATAGGTGCACTGTCTCACCGGTGGCAGCCTTCTTGATGCGGGATAGCAACAGGAGGTGTCGTGGCTCCACCTCCTCCTCTAGCTCCCACTCCCTATACATCGGCCGCCTCAGCATCTCCCCGTGCGCGTCCAGGAACTTGTTGCGGGCCTCCGCAAGGGGCAGATCCCGCCGGGCCACCACCTGCAGCGTCAGCTCCACCTGCGCATGAACAAACAGAGGTCAAATCAATTCAGTTCAATTACTTTCATAGGGTGTTTTTGAGAAGTGAGTGCGAAGAAGAAAGATGAAGATCGATGAGCTAGCAAAGAGCAGGACTCAGATTGGCTTTATCAATTTTCTTGCAGCGCATCTTTGGGAGGTCTTCTCAATGAATGGAAGGCTGAACATTCCAGCCGAACGACCGCGTCAAGCATCCACAAGACGATGTCGATTTGCCACGATTATAGGCTGCAAAGCCCATCACTTCTGGAAGTGAAGAGATGAAAGTAGCACTTATACCCAATTAAGACGTACAATTATACTGCCCATGGGCATCAGAGCATTCTGAGAAATGATACTGGAGGAAGGGAAGGTTCTCTATGTATGAATGGAGGAAGGGGTACGAAGGGCCAGGGATAGCGTCAGTTTTTAATTTTTGTGCCTGGGAGGGGCAAAAAGATTTTAACGTGGCATGATCAGCTTCATCAGAGTCAAGGCAATAGTTGGAATGAAAACATTGTGGACCTACACTGTTCGTGTAGGACCAGTGAGAGCAGAAGCGTGTTGCCATGCTCACCTCGGGGGCAACATTGAGGATGTCGTGGTAGAATTCCTGGTGCTGCATCACGTCGTCAGGGGGAAGGCCTGCAATCAGCATGACAAATTTGCAAGAGGACATTCGGAAGGAGAGCAAGCGTATTTAATTTCTTCTCCCCCCATCATCTATCACAGCGATGTCAATGCTCACAACCAGATGAAATCAGGAAGAACTGACAGCCAGCAAGCCCGATTACCCATCCTGCCATGCTTTCAGAGATCACGCAGCTGCATGTGGTTCACACATGTTCCTCATGTGGCAACTTTCCGAGGATTGGGTCAGAGGTTGGGAAGGGGTGTGGCAAGCACCTGCCCATTTGGGACCCAATCGTTTCTGGAGGCGGGGAACGGATGCAAACATGCCCCAGGCGAAATCAGGCTGGAGCCCCCAGTCCCACTTGCCGAAGAGCTTCTTCGTGTGGTAGAACAGTCCCCTGCCAATGCGATCCTGCACGAATGCATGTTGGTCAAACAAGGCCAAGGGCATCGGGGCGCAGCTCCAATTTGGGGGGGGGGGGTATATGAGGCCAAAAGCAACATGTCATGGTCATCAGGGCGCAGCTCCATCTTGGGGGTGGGGGGAAAGGGGGTGGGGTTGTTAAAATACCAGGCCTAGTGCATCATGGTCGTCGGGCCGCAGCTCCATCTTGGGGGCGTCTGCCCTCAGCTCGTTGATGTCCTTCTCGGCGTAGATCTCCGACCAGGGCTTGTTGCGCACCCCCGGCTCGCCGGCGCCCATCCTGCGCAGCTGCATCTGCTTCTCCTCCCGGCGCAGCAACGAGTCTATAGTGGCCTGCAGAACAGCAGGGAATACGTGATGGTCTGCGAGCAAGAATGTGTGCGTAGCGCTCTTCTGCGTGTGTCTGGCTGCATGTTTGCTTTTTCCTGTGTACAGCGCAATGTCTTGAGATCTAACAAGGTATGCTCCTAACAACGCCGTGCAGCACAGTCAAGACTTGAGAGAGGCCAAATTGAACTCTGCTCCATTCTGCCCCCTTCCCCCATATCACACCCACAAACCCCACTGCAGGACATGGAGCAGTGCACAAATCCTGCCCCCTGCATGTGTGACCTTCATGTCTACTTCTGACCCTGTAATTCTGCAAACATCAATTTTGACTGTCAATGGAGACTTTATGATCTGAAAAGGTGCAAGAAGGTGCTGCTATTGGATGCATGGGGTGGGCTGGGGGGTAGGAAGTTAAAGGGGGGTCACATCAGGGGGTACAATCTCGTCCACGTCGTCTTCCTTGACCGCTTCCATGAACAATTCGTTGATCTCTGGGGTAATGCCATTCTCCAGGGAGTACACACCCAGAGGCCAGTCGTAGGGCAGCGGGCCCGGGGGCTCCTCCACCTCATCTAGCATTCTGCAGACCATAACATTGTCAGGATTACAGTCTGAGTCCGCAAGAGGAGTACAATTACAGTGTGCACCCTTCAGCATGGGTCCTGAATAGAATAGGTTCCTCGGCCAGTGGGATGACTATTTCCCACAGATTGCGGACCTTGTAACAAGTAGACTAGAAACAACAGCACTAAAAGTCCAACAACCAGGGGTTTTAAAAAACACTGAATGGTTTGTGCTTCAAGGACTGGCACCTGTCCATCCCCCTCCATTACTCCTAAAAGCCGCCTGCAACATTGACAGCAGCCCTCGATCCCCAGCTTCACCTCTCCGATACATGTCTGTCTTTGATGTGCTGTGAGATGCTGGCTGCACACTCTTCCATCCAACAGCGAGCCAAATGCAAGGTATAGCTTCTGCTGTCATTCACCTGACAAAGTCTGACTCGGCAGCCCTCGCCTTCTCCTGTTCTTCCAGAAGCCTCTCCTCCTCCTTCCTTGCCCTGGCCTCCCTCTTCTCCAGCTCCCTGCACACGTGGGCAAAACAGCTTGTCATCGAGAGTCAAGGTTGAGCCATGATTCGGAAGTCCCCCATACATGGGAACTCCGGCTGAACTGAAGACACAGTACCGATCTGTATGTATATATCTGCGAAACGGTGAGATGCCCTATGGATAACACAGACTCTGCTCCTATGTTTGTGCTGTGATGCATGCACTGCCTTCGAAGGAGTATCCCAGGGCAGCCTTGAGAAGGGGACAAATGCTGCATAGGGAGGCTCCTCTTGGTGAAGACCTGACTGCTCCTCCAATCTCCATTACCACATGATTTGTAATTTTGAACAATAGCGCCTGTCAGGTCCATCACTCCCTCAAAGGTACACATGCATGCATTCTATACCGCACAAGCCTCATAATAGCAGCATCGATTACCAAACGAGCGAACGAGCGCTTCGATGCGAGCAGGGGAAATATGGCCCCACCTCTGCGCAGCAGCCTGCTGCTTGCCCCGCGCCGCCGCCTCCTCCTTCTCCCGTTTCAGCCGAACCTTGTCGGCTTGGTCCCGCGCTTCTTGCTGTCTACGCTCCTGCGCATCCTCCCGCTCCTTCTTCTTGGCCGCCTCGGCATCCCGCTTGGCCTTCTTGGCTTTGCCGGCGGCCGCTTTTTTGGCTGCTGCTTCGTCTGCTGCAGCCTCTGCTACTGTGGGGTCATCTGCAAAGCGTGCAACATCTCTAGGCCTCGATCATCATCTTTGCTAGAGGAGATTTCAGACCACAACCTTGCTGTGAAGTGAGCCTTGCAGGTAATGTGTGTCAGGCCCCCTGATCCACCTGATGGATCAAGGAATTCGCAAGTTTCCCCTGCCTGAAGGGGCTAAATGCTGCACGTTTGATCTAAGATGCGCCAACTTTAAAGGGACACAGAGGGAATGCTCCTGTGCTCTACAAAGCTTAAGTGAAGAGCGCCTGGTGCATATTCCATCTGACGATGCCATCACGAGTTGCTGCTGTCACAAAAAGTGCCTGATTTGGCAAGAATGGAGACCCCTCTTGGGTCGGCTAGCCCTTCTGGAGGTTTCAAGGATGATAGGAAACACCGTCTCCAGCCCCTTCATATTGATTTGCTTGAAAATTTGGCACTGATCTCACGAAGTGGCAGCAATCTCTTCTGTCCGATCCTCACTTTGTCCCTGATTTACCTTTTCCAATGACTGGGTATTCAATACAGTGCATAAATCATGATTTGGCTGTGGACCTAATCTGAAGCCTCGCGAAAGCCGGATCATGGAAATTTTGATGACAAATGAGGAATTGAAGCGAGAAGTTGAGGACCGACCTTGCGCTGGTGCATCCACTTGGGTCTCTGAAGGCACCTTCTTCTTTTTCTTCCTCTTCTTTGTCCCCGCATCGGCTAAGCTGGAGAACGGCACATTCAAGGCGGCAAAGGACGTCCCCCTGCCATTGAAGCTCCCCACACTCAAATACCAGCACATTTAGTAGAGGATTCTGTAGATTCTACTGGTGCTCTGGAGACTGACAGAGTGCTGCATGAATGAATGAATGCCATCTGCTCGGTCATTAGGCCATCAGAGTGAATGAAGGACTCTTGAACTCCTCTGGATTGTAGAGAAATGGCAGGCACTGTACAAGGTCATAGTGGATGGACCTGTTGGTGCTAGATTGGGGGAGAAACTGCATCAATGTCAGGCATATGGAAGGCATTGTACCCAGCAGTGAATGCATGCTGTTGGCGTCGCAGGTTGCGCGCCAGGCTGCCTGCAGTCTGGGCAGCACTTGTGCATGTGGCTGCAAAGGATGTGGAGACCTCTGACATCGTCCGTTGCAAGGCCTCCAAGCCATGATGCAGCCCGAATTCCTGGTTTCTCTCATGCATTGCGCAAATTAGTACACTTACAACAGTGCCATGTCAATCCCAGCTCCTGCAAAGTCTATACTTATAGTGATAGGACGTCTATGCGGCAGCAATAGGTGTAAGGTGATCGATAGAGTTACTGCAGGAAAGATGCTTGTACACAAACAGATTTCTGAGCTGAAATCGAAACCCTGTCTGCTGAGCAAGCAGAGGGTCTGCGCAATAAGTCAAGTGCGGCTCCAATCTCTCCCTCTTCCCCGCCTTTGCATAACCCACGGCAAGATGAGAGCCAAGGTGAGCTGCTCAGAATCCTTTGATTTGCAGTGAAGGATCCAAAATCGGGCAAGTGCCCATGATCCTGGGCACTTGCAAGAGGGCTTTCCCTGCAAGGACGTAAACGCAATGCTAAAAGAGCTCATTGATTTGGCGTTAGCGCCGGCTATCATCACTGCTGCTGTGCTACAGTTGTGAAGTTGTCAAAACCTTGATGGGAAACATGTCCTAAGCGTGGGGCCACTGAATTCCCGTAGTCACTGATATTTATGAATCACGTGCAGCAATAGCAGAGCGTAGAGAAACTGTACTGAGCCAGGTGCCCAGGAACTCAAGCTGAAAGCTTTGCTTGTTTTGCAGTGGAAGAAGAAGAGGATGCGACGTCTCAAGCGCAAGCGAAGAAGGCAGAGGTCAAAGTAGACTGCCGCTGAGAGCGAGCAAGCTTGTCCAACAATGATGTGGAGAGCTGCGGACTCAGGAAATGCCCCCTGAAGTTACCTGGGATGGAAACGGGTGATGGAATCAAGTTCAGATGGGATTGGAACTGACGATGGACACAGAGGATGGAGTCAATGACCTTCATGGAGTCAATGAGAGTTCCAGAACTGATGAGCTGTAAGCTCTGTAACATTTGGGGGCACTGTGAATGAGGTTCTTCTGAATTGCCCACCGTGCACTTCCCACACACTGCACCACTCGCTCACCTGTACCATTCTCATGCACAGAGCTGAAAATATGGACAAGGTTGGGCAAGCACAGGCATCTCAGCAAGTGGTATGGGGCTACACCTTAAACAAGAAGCAAATTACCCCTAGACAAGAAGCAAATTACCCCAGCGACTGACCTTGCCGGAAAAACAGCAGCACGCAGCACCATTCCCAACGACCTTTGATCAGAGCCTTCCAATTAGGGCTCCTCCTAAGCCGCGAATTCCTCGTGGGAGAGGCTGGGAGGAACATGCACTTCATGGAACATCAGAAGCCCAGGGGAGATTTGGGGCAGCCCACCACCCAGACACAACCTGGCTGGACTTTCTGAATCTGCAGAACTGTACCGAGGTTTCTCGTCAGCCTCTCAACAATGAGCAATTTCCCACTGAAAATGAGTCGCTCTAGGCAGAGGTGCCACTGTATCGCTATCCTCCTCAAAGTACTGGTACAACGTCCCTATTTTGCTCGAACGACCAAGTTGCCGGAAGAGACCGGATTACTGTAGCATACCAGCCCTTCGCATTTCGATACTGCATCTCTATTGCAGTGACTTCCCCAGCGATGCTGAGCGGCACTGCAAGGTCCAACTTCAGAATCTGTTGCACTCCTGGCTGCACTTCAGACACGGAGAAGGATTTCTGGGATGTAGCTGGTAATTGTTTCCTGAGAACAGTCATCTTCCCCACAAGCTTCCTGCCGCCTGATTTGACCCACCCCTCTCCGATTCAGTCAGTGCAGCTTCACTGCTACCGTGGTGCTTGTGCTGGACCCTTAACATCGCAGGTGTGACTGCGTACGGCAAGGTGGAATGGTGGTGCACTACCTGCGCCGAGAAACAGGACACGTTGCGCGGATGCCTCGACAGTGCCCGCGTTGCTTGGGCAAAAGAGACCAAGGAGTGTCAATCCAGAGGTCCTGACCTCTATGCAAATCCCCAGTTGAAGATGAGGTGGGAGTAGCCCTTAATGAGGAGGAGCAGTGGAACTTGGCCATGAGGCTGTGTAAAACCCTGCTACATCTTTGCTGTGTCAATTCCAGGGCTCCAATTGAGAAGGCCTTCGCTTTGCTATACTTCATGGCAAAGCTCAGTGGCATAGAGGGCTCAGGAGCATATTAGCCTTCTGAATTGGAGCCCTGGTATGTCCATAGCAATGATATAGCAGGTATGACAGCAAAGATGGCATGTAAATCCCAGACGAATGGAGGCGATAAATGGTTGGATGTGAAGATCTTAGTGGGAACATCATTCATGCGAATAAAGGAATTCGGGTCATCTATCAGTCAAGCTTTCGTCGTAGAAAAAGATCCTCTTCATGAATTGCATGCTTGTGTAATTCCACGCAAAGCTGTGGTGACACAGGGCCTCGTGAGGCAGCCTGCAGTTGCCAAGGCTGGCAAAGCGGATAGCGACTCAGATATTAGCCTGCCCCCCGCAAGGAAGAAGACAGCTCAGCCACCTCAGGTATGCTTCAGCATGAATAGTACTGTGTCCTTACACGAGGATAGTACAATGCTGCATCTGCCAATGGTGCATAAGTGGCTGGTAACGTATTGGAGGGAATATTAGGAGACACTGCGCAAGAGATGGACCCTCCACAGGCACGGAAGACTTGCAGATTTGCACTGTAATTCGCCGACTGTAGAAGGATTGGCATTCAAGCGCACATGGCATGACTTGAGCTCCTGGAACAACCCATCTGCATCCCCCTTTCTTTCCCCGCTTGCCCCCAAACCTCCTCCATTCTCTTGGCCGCTCCCCCTGCCGGTGTTGCAAAACGTCTCTTCATAGTGATTTGCTCTCACTCAACTAAGTCATGCATTCAGGCACCCAAGGGCATCTCGCATGACTCAGACTCCGAGGACGACTTCCCCGTCCCCCGTGCCTCCGTGCCAAATGTCAAATCCCAACCCCAGGCTCCCAAGGACTGCCCCTCTCGCCCAGTCCAGTTCAGTGACTCCGACGATGAGTACCCTGCTGCACTGAAGGGTAGAGCTGGGGGGTCGCAGGGAGCTGTCAAGCCGAGTGCCCCCAAAGCTTCTCCCTACGTGGTGAGCGACCTTGAAACTGAGCTCGCCTCGCTCTGTGGTCCGTCACTAGTTTTTGAGGCTTATAATGTATTAATTAATAAATAGGAATGATTGCTTGCTTACAGCATGACAGCCCACCACCACTTTGCCGTCCAAGGAATTAAGTCCAAAGGCCATTTGCCTGATGACTGACACTGTTGCTCTGTCTTTTTTTTGCCGCCTGCTATAAAAACATCCTCCACTGGAAATGCAGCAAGGGAGGGCAGCAAATAGGGTTGCGCGGGACACAAGCGATGATTCAGATGACGATCTCGCAGCCAGGCCTGCAGCCTCCAAAGGCCAACATGTGCCCAGGAATGGCAAAAAGCCTGAAGGAACACCTCCTGCCAAGGTGCACAATCCCCCTTATTGCTGCGTGTTCACCATTCAGAAGGGACATGCTTGTCGAGCCCTGTCGCTCTTGCAGGATAGCGGCGTACACAATCCATAACCTCCCCTTGTCTTTGGCTCCTCAACCCAGACTTCGGGATCAGTCAGGAAAGATTCTGTCCTGCATGCCTGGACTAACATGGAGCAAAAATTTGATGCTGGTGCAATTTGTCTGCTAGGGGTCCACCGCTGTACACCCCCAACGAGCCAAGCCAAGGGTAGAAGAATCCTCCGATGAGGATGCGATCGTCATCACCCCTGCTGTCAAGGCGAAGCCGGCAATGCGGAACACCCCGCAGGAGGGGAGCGGCAAGGTAGGTCTGCTTTCTTTTGCCGACACTAGGCATCTCATCTGATTTTGAGGGTGATTGCCAGGGGAGGATATGGGAGGGGGGAATGGGTTTCGGTGGAGAATTTGGGTGCTATGAGGGCTTGACGAGCTGGGAGCAGTGTGCTGGTGCACCTTTGAGATTGTATGTAGTTTCAGGGTGGAAAGAAGCGTCTTGACTCTGGTGCAGGCTGCAGAAAGGAGGCGTGATGCAGAGACTGCAAGCGACAGTGATGACTGAGACCAAGGAATTAGTTTACCGCTTAGGCAAGTCAGGCCGAAACTTCATTCAAAGTTTCCAGGTTGGCAAAAGGAAGCTCGTCCTCCTTGAAAATCTAGTATCCCTCCCTAACGCGATATTCCGACCTTTAAACCCTGCTCATCACATTACCTCGGGGATTGCTTGCGAGTCCTTCCTGCTTCGAACAGGAGCTTTAAAACAAGCTGAAATGACTACACTCCACGCAAAATCACCCGAGTCGCTCCTGAAAGCTTCTAGCGGGCCCGGAGCAGCCAATGTAGCAGCCAATGAGAGTCCCAGCCGCAAAAGCCAGGGTCTACTACGAGTTCGACCCCCCGCCAACAGCACGCCGAGGACCAGCAAGTTTGCCCTCGCATCGGCCTCTCCGGTGGCGCTACCTGCGAACGACCCCGATGAGAAGCTATCTGAAAGCGATCCTGACGAACCATCGAGTTACGAACCTCTGCGAGGCAGTACAACCGATTTGACACTCAGGAGACTATTATTGAGTGGCCAATCTGATGATTCTTGCTGGACGTCCAGTGAACCTGTCGCTGTGTGGGACAAGCTTACATCTGGAGTTGCTCCAGCACCTCCAGTATCGAAATCTGTGGTATTGGCTCACCGCCGGACCAGAGACTGTGATTGCCGTGCTTACTGGCCCTTGATTGATGAGCAGACCGTGTCTGTGTTGCTTGGACCCAGTCAGAGAGCACCTTCTCCTGTCAAGTCTGGCGTGGACGATGAGTTCCTGTCTCAGTTGGTACCCATGATGCCCTCACTGGCCCCAAAGAAAATCAAAGCTGGAAACACGGTGAGGTCCCTGCCGGGAGGCTTGGTGGGCGTTTTGGGGCTGGATAACAGTGCCAGGCCCACTCCCTGCAAGACCCGGAGCAGGGGTTCTTCCGTGGCATCGGTTCCCAAACCCCTGGCCACCATGGGGCCACTCTCGCTGGAGCGCCAGAGCCCTTCCAAGGTATCCACGAATAGCTACGCCCTCACCAGGAGCTCTGCCTCAAGCGCGGCCTCGGGCTGGAGCCCTGACAGCTCCGCCGCCAGTTCCCTGGATGAGCCTGTTCAGGTGTGTCCCCTGTCTATCTGCTTTGTATCTTTCTGCTTGCTTGCTTTCCCAAATTGCAATTGGCTGTCCAGTGGTGCTCGGTAGGTGTTCTTGTTGGGGAAGTCAGATTGGCAGGAAGGGGGGGGGGACACTGTTGTTTTAAATGTGCGGTATTGAGCAGCACTCTACCATCAAATCTGTATTCTCTCTTTTCCATTCATGTTTGTTGTCAATCAGGATCTAAAATGCCATATAGCTGCCAAGACATGCAGATTGTAAGGATTGAAGACCCTTTTTGCAGCAATTCAAATATATAGATTTTTTATGTTTGCATGTGCAGAACAAAAACGTGGCAGAAACCTTGTGCGAGCTTTTCCATTCCATGACTTCCATAATTCCTGATGTATTGGCTGCCTGTGACAACGATGGCACAGCTGCGTTCGAGAAGCTGCAGCTGATGCAGGTCAGTCCCTTTCTGCTCTTCTCCCCACCCTTCATCCGAAAGGTCCACCTGATTTACTTACAATGCCACAGAATTGCTTCAAAGCCTGTGAATTGTTGGTGAGCGCCTGCTGTGAGGTTTGGCGATTCCTGTCATGCATCTCGAGGCGCTGGTACTTGCCGAACCACAATGTGGAAGCTGCAGAGAAAGCCAACCGCTGACTCACATTGCTCTGTCCAGGACAAGGAAAATGTAGCGGTGGAGTGGTCCTCACCCCCTCCGGCAGCAGACGTAAGCCACAAGTCCGGTCCCAGCAATGTCATGATCCCGTGCATTCCTGCTGAACAAGCATTTATCAATCGTCCTATCTAGAAAGGCTTGGGTACTCAATCTATCTTGCTTGAACCAATAATGTCCTGCAGCTTTGACATTCCTGTCTTCACTACCACTTTTTAGCAGGAGCTCCGGGGACATTGTTTCTCTGGTTGAGGCTGTATGTTTGAATTGTCTTCAAGACTGAATTTTTTGACGTGCTTTGCCTGCAGGCCTTCCGTTCCTTGGTGGACAAGGTCAGCATCCTGGCAGAGCAGTATGATAACCTGTCCAGGGGCGTGATTGAGGAGTACCTGCGGCGCAACAACGAAGATTTGGACAAGGCCAGCGCCCAGCTGCTCATGGCCGAGGACAATCGTGAAGTCCAGGTATGGTTTGCCGCCCTTTCCCTACTATATTTTCTTACCAGGGAAACAACTTCCTCTCACTTGACCATCTATGAACTTGGAAGAAATATTCTGAAACTGAGTGTTGGCCAATGCACTACCCATGTCTGTTCTCCTTGTATATGAGTTCCTCTGTCTCAGTTGCAGGATCATGCTCGCTGTGACCAGGATCATGCCTGGATACATTTTTGTGTCCTGCCATGCGAGCGGTTGTTATTTTGGTGTTGTTTGGATCTAGCTCCAGTCCAAAATTCTCCATATCATGAGCATTTTGGTCAGATTGAAAGTGTGTTGTGCATCTGTTGATCGCTTCCTTCAACATTGTTCTTATCGCAGGAGAAAGTGAACCATGACCGGGTCCTTGCCCTGGAGCTCAGCCAAAGCTCTCCTCCCCCAAATCAGCAGCGCAGCCAATACAAGCCCGACACGGTACGTTCCTCTGAAATTCCTATGTTCGCCTTTCTTGCCCTTCCAAAGATTTGCTCACCTTGCCATACACCCACACCTCCCCCCCCTTTTCTTTCCAAGGCAAATGCAAGTCACCGTCATCAAATTTTATGCGCCGTTTTCAACTGCGGCAGGAATTGTTGTCAAGTGAGCAGTCCACAAAAAATTTCAGTTTCCTCAATCCTCAAACCTGTTGCAGGATTTGGCGGCTTCATCTTCCATCACGGCAGTTACGGCGCAGACTGCCGCCAGCAGCAGCGCAGCGGTCCGTCAGCTGCAGGCCAGCTTCCCCTCTGCGCCCCAAGACCTCATTACGACAGTACTGCACGTCAGCAAGGACAACCTGGACCTGGCCAAAGATGTGAGCCTCGGTTTTTGATTGAAATTTTCTGATTATTCCCTGATGTTGTCTCTATGAATAGCACATTTCTTGACACTATTGCCTTGCGCCTCTCACATTGGAGGATGGAGATCCAGCTCCAGCGGGCAGCTTGAAGCATCAGGAAGGCTTCCTTCCTGCATGAAAGCCATGCTGATACGCATAGATAGTACCCTTCAACTGTAGTTGTTGCCAATCAATCATCCAATTATCATTTCATTCCATCCCTAAATTAGCTGCATTTCAGCAGTCAACTCTCAGCTTTGCTGTGAAGATGTCCCCAGTTCTTGCACGTGCCAGAGTAGACTTTGTCTCAGGTTATCAACGAGAACCAAACCTTGGCTCTTACGTTGTGTCCTGCCTTGCAGATTCTGAGGGAGCAGGGCCATGAGGAGGTCCACCCCCAGAAATTAGACCTGATCCCCTTGCAGGGCAGGCAAAGCCCCCCTCACTCTCCGCCTCGCGGCCACCAAAGCTATGGCCGGAACCATCAGCAAATGTATGAGGTAAAACCCCCTACCCTTCTCCTCCGAGGTGTTTCCCCTTGCCAACAGTTGCGAAACACTGATTGAGTCACTGTGGCCAGAGGTGTAATTGAGTAGCCGGAAGGAAATTGCACGCGCGAAGGCAGTGATATGCATATTTCCATGCGCTGGGAGCAAAGGCTTGACTGGCGCTGTTCCTTGCTGTAATGTATTTTTCTTGCCAGAGAAGAGGGGCTCACAGTATTGCCTGCTGAGCTGCCCCATAAACTTGTCAAATTGTTGCATGACCCAGAAATCTGAGACTTTTCACTGTTGTGTAGGAGCACAGGAAGCAAGGCCAGGCCATCAGCCTGAAGATAGTCCAGATAACCCAGAAGGGCCAGGAGCTGCGGCAGGAGGGGCGATACCATGACGCCAGCATGGTGGAGGCACAGGTACGGATTTCTGTTTTTGTTCGACATCTTTGAATTGATTGAAGATGTTTGCGGCAATGGCCCCTTCTGTCACCCCCCAATTGGCTGTTCGTTTTCATGCCCATGGTCGCCCAAGCAAGCGGATATGAGCAATGGTATGTTTCTGCCACCGACAGGGGCTGGTTTAGGCCAGGGCACCCCTCCCATCATTTAGATTTCCACCCAACAGCGGGCTTCGTGCCCTGCACAGCAAGAATTAGTGCCTTTTCATCTCACTTTGTGTGTATTCGATCAATGTTGTTTTCGTCTTCATGCAGCTTGATAGGTCGTCCCCTTGCTGTACTTTAAGCATATAGTTCAAGGAAAGAGCATTGAAAGGATCGTTCTGCAGATTCCGGAGCTGAGGAGGCAGGCTCGGCGGGTGGACCAGGTCGCCAAGGAAAGCATATTCAACGACATGTGAGTCTTCTTCACCATCCCATGGCATCCCCCTCAGGCAATTCGACCTTGAAAAGCTCCAGGCTCAAGTCCTGGTCTTGACATAGACCAAGAGAACCAAAAAGTTTTGCAGCATGTCCACTCCATTAAATAAAACAGTGCGTAGAATGGATGTAATGATACTGCAAGTCGTGCAGACATGTTCCCTCTTGCCTTCTGGAATGATTGATTTTACTGCCCTTTTGATGTCAAAAACTTATGAATACCACACACAGGCCGTTCCCTTTTGTCTTGTCCTTCCTCGTCATTTCAGGCAGCCGCATGAATAGTATGCCCAAAGAAATTGATCACTTCATGAATGTGCTCAACAATCCCCAGCTCCTTTCACTCCACTGTCGGCTGACCCTGCCTTGGTGACCTGCAGGAACAAAGCCAACTGTTACACCAGGGAGTGCGACCTGCATGGCCTGCACAAACGCGAGGCGGTGGAGAAGGTGCACCAGCTCGTGGAGTATAGCATCAACGATCCTGTCAATGGTGAGCCCTCTGTTCCTCTTGTTTGTCACTCGTTTTTACCGACAAATGTGAGCACGGCTTTGCAGGACTCTGAAACGGCACCGGGGTTGATGCTTTTTGGTGTTAGCAAAGGGCAATATGCAACAGCGCAGTTGCTATTGGTGAGGGGTTGTGTTGAAAATTTAGTTGCTATCCCTGATTCCTACATCAAAATCAATAGACGTTTCTGGTTCCACCTGCTAAGCGTGTCGAAGTTTTTTTGCAGATACATACTGGAGAGTCATCACTGGAAGGGGCAAGGGTAGCTACGACCATGTGCCAAAGTTGAGGCCGGCAGTGGAGGAATACCTGGACAAGCGAGGAATAATTCACGGGCTAGAAGAGGGCAACAGCGGCATGGTCTGCTTCCGAATCGCGAGAGGCCAGGATTTGAAGCCATTTGATGGGCAGTTTACAGGGTAGTGTGATATTTGATGGTGATTGAGCTGCTTATGATCAATCCTATATTTATGTGGCGCAACATTCATGTTGGATATTGGACCCTTTAGCCTGAGGCTGTTCAGAGGTCGGTAAATAAATCAAGTATTGTGCATGTTTTGGTCTTTGCTGCATTAAAAATGTGCAAAGCGGCATATATATTAGAAGACGTAGTCACTCGATCAGCATTTCCAGCAGAAGGAAGCCAGACAGAGGCATAGTAGAACATCTCTGCAGGAGGCACAGCTGGTCCGAAACATGCGCTGGTCTCTTTGTAATCTGTCCATGCATTTCAATCTGATCATCCATTTCCTCCACTTCCTTCTTGTCCACCCAAACAAGCACAACTGCACGCCATCACATTTGAAGGCAATTCTCTACAATCATTCATGCATGCAACAAGTGTTCTACAAGCAAGCATTCAGGGGGTCCCTGGGATGGCATCCTCCTCATCTTCTTCTTTGTCGTCTGCCGCCATGTTTCGAGGATCATACCTGCAGGCAAACGCCTCAGCTTAGCTCCCCAACTCTTCTTTGTCATGCACACAAATCTTATGCTCCAGGCTCATTACTGGTATTACCACCAAGAGCGTGTGCAGCTCCCAGATCAAATCATTTTCAATGGCAGCACCTGCTCCTCGCATTTGCATCTTTTCCACCCATGCTTCTGAGGCAAATTGCGCATGGCCATGCATTTCCTTTGAGAGACAGAAGCATTTTCTCTCGCTGTACGTTTGCAAGGTTCACCCTGTAAACAACTTGGTGGTGGAAGATTGCAAACCTGCTGCGCAGAGTCATGGGCCCATCATCCTCCTGGTCGTCATCCTGGTAGCTTTCCGGTGCGGTGGGCATGGCCCTCTGGAAGGGACGATCCTCTACTGCAGCAGCTCCCCTACCTCCCAGCCCATCCACCGCATCCCCTTCTCTCCCGCCGTCGAGCTGTGGCTCCCCTTCTCCGCCCTCTCGTCTGTCGAGAGGACATCTGGGAATGTCAGATATATGTGTCTAAAGCCAGATTGTAGAAAAGTCATTGTCTGGAAGGATGAGTTTTGACTAGTTGTGGCGCCGCTAAGCTTTGCCGGCAGGCACTGAAGTGTGGCACATGGCACCCTGCAAGTCTTGGCTTATGCACCTGCTCCTCTGTGACTCAAGCGTTGCTGTGAGCTTCACATGACGATGACAAACAAATGATGCGTTTCGATGAAAGTTGGCATTGCTCTGTTCATGTGTGATCTTTCAAATTAAGGAGCTGTGCCTCTCACTCTTATTCGCAAAGACGGAAGAGGCAATATTCTCTCCTCCCCCCTCTTTCCAATCTGTAAGCTGAGGAGGCAACTCACTGGCTGGGAGAGACCAGTCCAGCCTTCTGAAGGTTGCCCCAGTCCTGGGATGGCCCCCCCTCGGCATACTGCAGCGCGGGGTCCCTGAGGGGCGTGTCAAACTGCGGCTGACGTGGCTGGTTCTGCCTGTTGGGGGCGAAGCGGCTGCGCTTGGAGCCCGTCTGCGCAGCGACAGGTCTGGCGGTGGAGCCACCTTGTGCTCGTCCGTTTGGGCCTGCATGGACCTTTTGTTTGCCCCATGCAAACGTAGAGCCAAGATCCTTGCGCGCCATGACAGGCCTCTGAAGTAAATCTGCTGCAGGCCCATAAGCAGAGCACTACAGATATCCATGCAGATGCACTTCTTAAGGATCAGTAGGGCATGATCTCGTCCTCACTGGCCATTCTGTGGGAGAGCGTATGGCACAGTGCCATGGAAACTTGTCTGCAGACAACAAAGTTGGGAGTGGGGCATGCCTGCGCGTCCGTTCTCCAGAGAGGGGGTGTCCCCAGGCATGTAGGGCGTGCGCGCCAGCCCCTGGGTGCGTGCGGCGGTCTTGCGGGAGGAGGGCCCCGCAGTGTTGGGGTGGCGCCGCGTGTCGGTCCGATGCGCCTGGCTCTCCAACAGGGTGGCCAGAACCAGCTGTGCCTCAATCTGCATCTCCTGCACGCAGTAAACAAATTGGTACCATCTTTCCACTGGACATATCTCATTTGTATTGTGAGGGAGCATGTGTGGGGTGAAGGAGGGGGGCGGGGGGGGGGGCAAGGCAGAGCATGGAGAAAGGAGGTGATCTCCAAATCTGTTGGGCAGTGAGGATGTCATATGCGCAAAAGCATCAAGCTTCGTGATGGGCGAGACAAAGGCTACAGGCTGTCACCAGGGGATGGCATGGAGAGTGGGGGGGGGGTGGAGGAGTGGGGGCATTACGGAGTTGTTGGCGAATGGTTCCAACAGCAAGAGTTCCCCAGGGGAGTGGAGTCTGGGCTCATTTCTCTTTGCGAGGCAGGGACTACATGGTTGTCATTAAGGTGTGGCGTGGAGCGTGGGGAGGGAGGGGGGGGTCGGGCGGATTACGGAGTTGTTGGCGAAGGGTTCCACCAGCAGGGGGGCCCCCGGGGAGTGGAACCTGACGGCCATGTCCAAATCCATGCTCAGGCACCACGCCAGCATCACCCTGAAGTCCTTGATGTTGAACGTCACGTCCCCCGGCTCGTCTGCCGTGTGCTGGTAGCTGAGGAAGGCGGTCTCGGTGTTGACCTGGATCTGGGTGTGCAGCGTCCGGGTGGATTCCGTCTGCTCTGCATTGCATAGGAAGCCCCCATATGAGGCAGGGTGGTTCAGAAGATAGAATGCTTGGACTGTTGGGCAGCCAGCTCCCCCTGACCGCTAAATTTCTTTGGCTGCTCTCATCATATGGGAGGGTTTAAGTCTTTGACTCTACACCTTCGGCCATGCATTGTGGAGGCAGCAAAGAAGCTCCCACTCCTTCTCATTTCAGGGCTCACTGGGTGGTCTTGCAGTATCATGGGGATAAGGTGAGTCGATGAGAAGGGGATGGTAGAGTCTAGCAGAGCGGCCACAACACAGCAGGGCACAATTCCACTGCCTGTAAAAGGCGTGTAAGAACCTCCTCACTGCTTCGCTGGGAGATTGTAGCTTCAAACGAAGGATGTAGGATTTGGAACACACGCCCCCCTTCACTCCCATCCTTCCACCCAATCAGCTGACTACCTATACTGAGCTCACTCACGATCACGTGAATCTGGAAGGCTCGGATCTCACTCTTGGCGGGGTCCCAGTAGCTGTGCAGCTGTACGGCCTTGCCGGTCTGCCCCCCGTGCACGTCCTCGGGCAGGGCCACGATGGTCACCTCCTCCAAGCCGCTCTGGAAGCTCTGTAACAGCCTGTGTGACAGAAGGGAAGGCTGAGGCACGGTGACTGTGAAGTAGACATCATTTTTGCATGCATGGGCAGGCAGCCCTGTGGGGAGAAGCTTTCAGGGACTTCATTGCAGCCCTGACAAAGAGTGCTGAAAGTCAGGCTTCCGAGAAACTCATGATGTCTCCTTCCCAACCGGGGAAAGGTGGGTGACTCAGAGGTCCTTTTAACAATAAAATTTCAAATTGAGATTGAAAGTATCTGCAAGGTTTGCAAGAAGTTTTGGACAGCAAATAGATCCCTCAGACCCAACCCATTCCTTCTCTACGGCAGCTGTCTTGCCTGCTGTCATGCACACAAGTCTGCAGAATGCCATGTCTTGGCTCATACATCCACACCAACTTTATATATTTGTGCAATGATTTGGGCTTTAACAGACTTGAAAAGTGAATTCCACATGCCAAAACGGTGGAGTAGACAAGGAGGAAGTTCAGGTGAAGGGGTGACGGCAGGAGTAAAGAAGGGGGGGCGGGGGGGGGGGGCACTTATTCAGTTCCTTCGCCGACACAACCACATTGGTTGGAAGGCTGTCCGGGTCCACAGTGGCCTGTAGAATCTCTGAGTCCATGCAGGGGATGCCGAAAGACTTCTTCAGCCCTGTCCAACAAAGTCAATGCTTGCCAGGTCTCTGCACGAATGACCAGGAGGATGAATAATTTCTTATCTCAGGAGTGCAAATGTGTCATGTGCTCAGAAAGCATTGCACCCATTCTCATTTTATCTTAAGACTTCCTTGAGAAACAGCACTGTAATCAATACACTTCCAGCGCCTCCACCATATAGAACTAATCCCTCACCACCGAAACGAGGAACCTTCTATCTGTATGCACCAACCTTAAGCTTCCGTCCGCACTTTCTCATCGCTGTTCTTCTTAGCTATCTTTCAATTGTGTCACCCCCATCCATTCATCCAATAGAGCACACTACTCTGCTGAGATGAAATGGTGCCAGATTGCATGCCTGACTCCGATTCCACCACAGCTGTGAGCTGTTGGCTGTCCTGGGTGTCTAGCTCCAACTGCAGCCTCTTGATCTTTGGTGTCCGCATCACCCCAAGCGCATGCTGCAGACCGTAAAAATTGCACTATCACTCTTCAAGGTTCTGAGTGTCTGTAAAGATGCCTCCCAAAACAATCAGGTCCCCTTATGTTCAAAATGCTGGCCAATGGGGCAAATTGAATCACGTCTTCTCTCTTAAGGGATGAGAGGCAGCACCAGCAGGATTTTTCATGAATTTGCAGGCAAGGGGACTTTGAGGATTTGCCTTGATGAGGACACTGCCTTTCACGTCCCTGCTGTTGAAGATGGCATGGCTGTCGAAAAAATTGCTGTGGAAAGTGACACATGCAAAGGCTGACCGGGAGGAGTTTAGGCTCCTCAGTATCAGCTGCAGCATTAAATGCACTTATCTTCTGGTGAGCATCTTTGAGAGGTGAGTACTCAGCCAGGAATTGCTTGGCCCCAGTTCGAGGGAAGCCCATGCCAACGGCTGTTGCTGTTTGTGGACTCGATATGATCAAATCTCCACCGCCACCAGTTTAAGAGGGATCCACGCTCTGGCCCCCGAATTGTGTGCCCACTTTCAACTCCTGTCTGTGATCAGATGAGAGGTTGCCCTGATGATCCTACTGGTGCTCTCAAAATCACTTGGAGCAGAAAGCAATCTTGCATTGACTGGATCATCTCTTGCAGCTCGTTCGCAACATCCCTACCATCTCATGAGCAGCCTGACATCCTCATGTCTATGTACAACTCAAGCGGCAAGGAGAGTGTACCTTGCTGGGGACTGCTTCTATGAGCAGGTCAGTCCCTGCACAGGAGAAATTTCAGCACGTCAAGCGAATGCCACAAGAGAGTCACAGGCACTGATTGTCATTCCTGGCATTTTCTTGGAATTGAAGATGGAGCATCATCACATTGTTGATGAAAACCCAGGGTCGTCGCAAACTCACCAATCCTGCTGAACAGTGTCAGAGCAAATTTCAGCTGCTTCACTTGCGTGCTGTCAAGGGTTGCTTTCCAGCTCATTCTATTGCAGCAAATGAGCTGAGTGCTCGTTGCAAGCAGTACTGCAGCTAGGCCGTCTCCACAATATTTGGATGCAATCAATTGCAATCGGTGTACCTGAAAGCTTTACAAAATCAAAGGCGAATTAACCCAGCATGCAGCACAAAATTCCTAGCGTTCCTTATCACATGGAGCAAGATCTGATAGCTGTAAATTCTTCGGTGCAAGTACTGCTCTCAGATCTAGGAGTGTGTCGCAAATCCCGATGGAAAGACCCATGTAAATCGCGCCAACCCTCCTCGGTACAAGGTTTCAAATTTGGTGACCACGTCCGCCTCATCAAAGCAAATACAAATTAGCATCAACTTCTGCATTGCGTAAACACTGTGAGAAAAAATAAACATACTTTCCTGTACTGCAAACGAATCCGTATGCATGCCGTGTAGGCATGCCTTCTGAAACCGTTGAGGGCGCAGTGTAAAAATACTGGAACATGACTCGGAATCACTCATAGATTCTCTTGAGAGAGAAGTACCTATTATGATGAACTCGAGCATCTTTAGCAGTAAAGTAGGCCACACCTGCAGCATGCCCCACCAGGCTCGATTCTGCGTGAGATTCCAAGTCAGGCATCTGCAGCCCAGGCAGCCAAGATGCAGGACCTGTAGACCACGTGCAGAGGTGGCTATGGCAGATAGACAGAGCAGTGGTAGCACAGCCGGCCCCACAATCACTGAGGAGGCTGATTATGTGGTGATTGGCTCTGGGATTGGAGGTGCTGCTTCCGCTTTTCCCTCTGCCACTCTCTCATTCTCTCATGCCTGCATTGCAATGACATGGGCCAGCAGGCAACATGATCGGGCTTCGTAGCTCACTGCTCCTGGTCTTGGCTGCATAAGTCGACATTTGAGGGGAAAGAGCTTGTGCTGGCTTCCCCTTGTCCAGTTCAACGTGTCAAAAGCAAGACTGCAGGCTTCCTGCAGTTTACAAGGCATTGTATCCACAAGCCTGGTGACCATGAATAGGCCAGCAGGGGAGGTGTGCTACAGGTCTCTGCTGTGCTGCACTGCTGGCAAGGTATGGGCAGAAGGTGACGGTGTGCGAGGCCCACTATTTAGCGGGTGGTGCTGCCCAGAGCTTTGACAAGAAGGGGTACCAATTTGATGCGGGCCCAAGCTTCTTCGCGGGACTCTCAGGTACACTGCTGCAAGAGCCATGATTGTTTGACTGTTTGACAGCAAATGTTCAACTTGGCTAAAAAGCCATTCATGAGCTGATAAAGAAGTGCAGGAATGTCTATTTGCCCTCTAGCAACGCCAAACATGCATTTGTTGTGTCGGTTCAATGGAATGTCTGCATGCACTCGCAGGCGAAGTAGGGAGCAAAAGCTCCAATCCTCTGAAGCAAGTCTTGAACGCCATTCAAGAAAATGTGGAGTGTGTCACCTATGAGCAGGTAGGCCACACACTGCTTTGCACATACCTAGTCTAATGGTGCTGGAGTCAATCTTGCTTGTGAGGAATCCTCTCTGCTTTGCAAGTAATGTTGCATGCCCTCTAATTTTCGGCATGTCCTGAATCTTAAACTTACTCGTTTGAAGAAGGCAGGGCGGGTGGCTTGAGTTGACTGTCTTGAGGAGCTCACGGCAAATTCAAAGCAGATGCAATTTCAAACACCACGTTACATCTCAAAATTTCCATTCTCTTTTGACACCTTTAATGGGATTATCAACTGCGATAGTGGACCGCTCTCTAAGCACCATCATTGCGGGCAAGTGCAAGGAAGGAAGGAAAGCATTACATCTTCCAGCCACACATCATCAGGTAGACACAGTGACCAGTGTCAAGGCACAAAGTGAATGACGCAGACAAAGCAAGGCAGAGTAAACATACCGAAAATTGGCCTACAAAGGGGTGTGAATTGGCGATGGCTGATGGGAGCTGTGGCTGCAGTGGATCTTGTACAACGAGGACAAACGGTACCCTGTGGTGTGCAATGGTGAAAAGTATCGGGCCATGATACGGAGGGAGGGAGGCCAGACCGCCCTGGACCAGTGGCGGTCCTTGGAAGCTGCCATGAAGCCGCTGCAGACCGGCGCTTCCTCCTTCCCGGCAGCGGCAATCAGGAGCGACCCAGGCAAACCACCTCCCGTCAATCCGTCCTCTTTCCATGTGGGCGGGTTTCTGGGTCTTCTGTGCCGTCATGACTGAGCGTGTATTCAGGAGAAAGGACCAGGGCTGTTGAAGAATATCCAATCCCTTTTTGCTTTGCAAGGATACTAATCCCCAGTGTTCCTTTGCCTTTCACTCCCTTTTTCAGCCTAGTGGGCTTGCGCAATTTTGCCGAGAGTGCAGTTTGGTTTGGCACTGCTACACAGCCAACAGGCAAACAGCAAGTGTGTCGAATTTGCACTCACTTCTGGTAGGAGAGCTGCTTGCTGCTTGTCCAATGCAACACAGAGATACCATACTGTATCTGAATTGCTGTACAAGCCAGAAGGCAGATCCGCTGAAAGGATATCGTTTCCCAGGAGTGGTCATCACCGCCGCAAAGTTCGGCCCTGGGCTGGCCAAGACTGGACTGATGGCAGGCACCCTCACTGGGCCCTTCTCCAAGGTGGTGGATCGCCACGTCACGGACCCCTGGCTCCGCCGCATGATCGACCTCGAGTGTTTCGTGCTCAGGCAATATCCCACACAGCTGACCAGTGCATGTGTGCCCACTTTAGCTCCTCATTGCAGATTGTACAGTTCATTTGGAAGGCGATGAAT
>QAXI01000394.1:199918-220094 GCA_004335615.1 Chloroidium sp. JM
GGGGGAGGCTAGGGTAGGGATTATTGGGGCAGCAAGGTGTTCTGGTCAAGCTGGATGGCTCGTGGAGGGGGTCGGACCTCATTTGTTGCCTGCTCACAATTTGATGGCAAAGTATTCAATAAACGCATGTGATGAACGGGGTGCTGCACATTGAGCTCCACAACTTGCATACTGTGGTGCCTCCCAATGAGAGCTTTGAAAGGTGTCGCTTGTGGAGGCTAAAGGAGATCCTGACGCAGAATCCTGGTCTGATTGACTCTGGGGAAGTGTGCAGTGGCATGAGGGCTAAGGACACGATCACAGCCGAAATGGCGTTCATGTTTGGGGAGAGGAACGCCGGCGAGAGCACGATTGACTACCCTCTCGAGGGGTCCAAATCTATTGTGGAGGCACTGCTCAGAGGGATCAAGAAGTTCGGAGGGAAGGTCCTGCTGAGCACACCTGTGGAAGAAATTGACGTCAAAGGTGGGAATCCCCAGCACTCCTCTCCTTTCTCAATTACTGCATGCTCTCGCAACCCAGCTCAATTGTGTGAGAGCAGCTGTGCGCTTGAGAAACATCTCACTGAGATTATGTGACACTGCACATCAACTTATGGGGGGAGCAAATAGGAGGTCTTCGTATTCCCACCGATAATGTCAAGCTCAAACCCCCATCCCTGGCTGTTAAGACCCACTGGGCCAGGCTGTGAAATTGAGCCTTGATTTTCGACTGGGCAATAAATTCCCAGAGTACCTGGAGGCGCTTTTAATCTGAAGGTCAGGAAAGCAGACCCTGTTCGAGAAAAACCATCTAACTGTACCGCCATCCTTGTCCCTTTTTCCTGCAGATCTGAGAGGCACAAGTAGTATACTAGCAAAGATCAAGTCGGAAAGTTCTGGATATGTGTAGTTACAGTACAATTATGGCTGGATTGGGCCATGGTCTCCAGGTGGGCATGCTGTGGGAGTCAAGCTGCAGCGGAACCCCGGGAAGCTGGGCTATATCCGTGCCAAGAAGGCCGTGGTCAGCAATGCCAGCCTGTGGGACACGCAGCGGCTGCTGCCGGCGGACGCCATCTCGCAGAAGTGGCAGCGAGATACACAGGCCACCCACATGACCGGCAGCTTCATGCACCTCCATCTGGGCAAGTCTAAGTCCTTACCATAATCTCTCATTTGTCCTTGACTTGCAGCAGTTCTGTTGACATTGTTGCAAGGCGCTACTCAAGGCTTTGTAAAGCTTATTACTTGTGTCTTCTTTGCTGCAACTGTGACAAAACTCGGCATGTACATGGTCACACGACCCATTTTCCATAGAGCTGGAAGCTCTACAGGGCGTTCCACAGGTACCACAACACAGACCCCATTCCAAAGAGCTTAAAAGGCATTCTTTCAAAGTGTCATCTGCAGGCATAGACGCAAAGGGGCTGCCTAAGGATTTGGACTGCCACCACCTGATCGTCAACGACTTCTCGGACATAGAGGCAGAGCAGAATGTCTGCATAGTGTCCATCCCCTCCGTGTTCAACTCAGGGCTCTCCCCGCCCGGGAAGTTTCTGGTGCACGCCTACTGCGCCGCGAACGAGCCCTACAGCAACTGGGAGGGCATGGACAGGAATAGCCAAGCATACAAAGACCTCAAGGTAAGATATCATCCCATGGGCGGTAAGTGGGCCTTGTTGATTGATCTCGCAGGTTTTTTCCAATATTTTCCTTGAGGGATTGCTCCGCGGACTGTGCGCGGCTTGATGAGTGAGGGAGACTTGCCAAAGAAGGATAATGGAAATGAAGGCTGTCAGGCGTGCAGGAGACGTGCTGACACTCGAGAGTCATTCTCTTGCTGCAATGTGTCCGAGTCTATCGGGCACCTAGGGTTTGCAGCAGAAAGTATGCTAGCTTTGACTGTCAGCGCTCTGCTTGGCATGGGGGCAAGACCTCCTTCCCCATCCACTTTTGCAATCATTGCAAACACAATGTCCGCGCTTGTGCAGGAAGAAAGGGTGCAGTGTCTCTGGAGAGCGCTGGAGAAGGTCATCCCCGACATCAGGCAACGCACGGAGCTGACCCTGATCGGCACCCCCCTCACACACGAGCGGTACCTGAATCGACACCGCGGCACTTACGGGCCAGCCATTAGTGCAGCCGACTCTTCCTTCCCTGGCCCTGCCACAGACATCCCTGGGCTATACAGGTCAGACTCAAAGATGTGTCTGTGTTACTTCTGCCCTTTGCCATGATCCTTTGAAAGGATTAGAGATGGGCTGATCATTTCTCTTCCAATACCAATTGTGCGTAAAATTGGCTCGGTCCACCGTAGTCAACTGTTGGTATCACATCATTGTCCAGGTCCTGCCGGCATCTATTGGTCCTCCCATCTTCCTTAAGCCAAACATGTCCGCTATGCGTTGGGTATGTACAGTGTGCAAGTCACATGCTCATGTGAGTGCAATGTCGGGGAGGGGTTTCTTGGAAATTTGTTCTGTACCGTGACATCAGAAAGGGCTGTGCGATCAGGAATGCACAGGTGTTAGACATTCACTGATTTTGGGGTGTGATGTTCAGGTGTGGAGACTCCACAATGCCAGGCAAGTCCTCTTCATCTCCTCTCTAACCATCTGGCCATACTGAGCATCCAATGCAATTCAAATCGGGTTTGCGCTTCACAGTGGCCATACAGTGATCCTGACAAGCTTATTGTTGGTCATCTGCAAATCTTGCAGCTGTTGTGCTTGCTGTAGTGCTGTTCTCAATCCTGCAGATTGCTATTAATACATCGTGCCAACGAGACTGGTGTGCAGGCATTGGTGTCCCCGCTGCAGCAGCGAGCGGGATGATCGCAGCCAACACCCTTTCTTCAGTCTGGAATCACTTGCAATTATTGAATGATCTGAAGTACTGACAGAAGCAACAATTACAAGTTAGCCTTACTGCAGACATGGATGTGCTGAACTTCTTGGAATTTCTATGAGGGCCTCTGTCCTTGTTTGCTGTCTTTTCACTTCTCAAGATGACGACATGCAATAAATGGGAGAGCAACGTCTATCAGCTGTCCAGGAGCCATAGAGGAACCAGTCGTTACCTAGTCAACAAATTATGATTACTCCTGGTCAAGTGCTGTCACCTATATCACCCCAATCCTCCTCGCCTTCTCCTCCCTGTACTGGTTCAGGGAGAAGGAGCTCCTAGTCAAGCTTGGACTCATGATACAGATTCCTCCTCCTACTCCTCCTCTTTGCAATGGCATCAATGACATCCCATCAATCCCCTGCAGCTGCACCACCCCTCGAGGAATTTGGCGGGGGGGGGGGGGGTGCTGAGCTGTCATACTAACTGTCACTGCTGGCGAACAAAGATTAGAAGAAGAGTCATGAGTTAGAGTGACGCTGCTTGCAGACTATGTGAGGCTCCTTAAGTATGGCGACTCCCTGTACCGCTGCAAGGAGCTCAAGCGCGCCGCCCTGGTGAGTGCCTGCCAACTAGCTTGCATCCTTCCCACCTTGTCAGCACCACAATTGGACGCTCTCAATCACCCAGTTGAAATTCAGACTGCTGGAGGAGGTGTACAGAGGTGTAAGGTGTACAGATGTGGATGACCAAGAGAAAATACAGATCCTGACTCCCTTCCAGCCAAACGCTAGAATGCACGGCAGAAGAGCCTTCAAACAGATTCGGAAAGGCCTCTCCTGGGAACTCTCCTGGCTGTTCATCCGAAGAGGGAGCGGGAGATGGGAGGCAGAAATTTGCCAAGAACAAGGCCTCAGGGGTGTGGGGAAAGGTTGGTGTGGAGAGGGGGGAGCGCCCATCAGATAGGGCAATGAGCTCACTTTGTTGCTGCAGGGCCGCATGTGCACCCTGATGAAGAAGCAGGGCCCGAGCCTGGCCTACCTGGAGCAGGTGCGCCAACACCTCAGCCGGCTGCCCAGCATCGACCCCAACACCCGCACCCTGCTCGTGACCGGCTTCCCCAATGTCGGCAAATCGTCCTTCATGAACAGTGGGTTCCTTGCTCTTCCCTCTTCTCTTTCCTTTGGTGTCAGTATTGCCCCTTGATGTTGGAAGCAATGTTAAGCAAAGCTGCTGCCTTCACAGGTGATTGTGGCACTGATGACATATTCAGGCCTCTCAAATGCCTGGAAGTGGAAATTTCTTTGGACCGAAATTGCAGACAGAAAGAGTTTGCACCTCCAGTTGAATGGGCTTCGGAGAGCCGGGGTAGAGTACATGTTTGAGCACTCTTGCGATGAAGTATTGCAGGCGTGTAGCAAGCACTGGAATGACTGGAAAGGGGAAGGTCGGGACGACCTCCATGCTGTAGAGGTGCACATTGCCAAAGGAAGAGGTTGTCTTTTGGTTGATGGAGCAGACAGTAAAAGGCAAGGACGTTTGCAGAGGTGTCGCGGGCAGATGTGGACGTTCAGCCGTATGCATTCACCACCAAGTCGCTGTTCGTTGGGCACACGGACTACAAGTACCTGCGGTGGCAGATCATCGACACGCCGGGGCTGCTGGACAGGCCACTGGAGGAGCGCAACACCATCGAAATGCAGGTCAGCAGGATGCAGGGGTGTTTTGGGGGAAGGGGGNCCCGAGGAATTTGGGGGGGGGGGGGGGTGTGCTGAGCTGTAAGCCAGGCTGTCGAAACGCTCGACGACAGCTTTTCTCCTTGAAAACCCTCCAAAGTCCTCAAGCAAACGATCGGAACCTAAAGCGCTTCCTCCAAAACTTTCCACAAATGCCAAGCTCACCTCCTCATCCAAGCTCAGCACACGTGTGAGTCTCACGATCTGGTTGATCCGGCTTGTTTCTCCCTCGCACAAGCAGTGGCGAGACGCGATCAATTGCGCTTGAGCTTCAAGGTACAAGTGCTGCCTTCCGGAGATCTTGTACTGGCCGAATCATACATGTTTGGTGGGCGGTATCCAGATCCCGCCAAGAGCCTGGGCGAGCCCAGGTCCTGTCAAAGCCGCCTCCCACCAGGTAATGACTTCGCCAAGGCAAAGGACGTTGCGTCTATGAATATGCTCGTGTTGACCCCTGAGATAGTAAGAGATTCATTCGAATCTGAGCACTGTATGCCAGGCACAGCAAGTGCAGTACGGTGCTGTGGATAAAGTTGTGAGTCTGAAGGGTTTGAGCCAGCTTAGACCTGTCACAGAATGAAGGTATTCAAAGCTATCCACTACGTATGTGGAACCACTAATGTGGCTGGCAATATGCAGGCGGAAAACACGGCTGTCAAAAGGCGCCGACATCTGCCTCTCCCGCCAATGGCTACAAGGAGATCGAGCACCTGCTACCTTCTGTCAGTGGCGCCTTGACCGACTCTGCCAAGGTGAACCCTCAGCCAGGCTTCTGATGGAGGGTGCGAGTTTTGGCATGTGATTCACAGACACTAAGTTATAGATCCAGACATTCCGGTGTCGCGAACAAAACACATTACCAGAGACCTCGCAGCGGTGCTCAAAGCGTCTGCCACATCGTGCAAGACGGGGTTCTCCAGTCGGACCTCACGACATCTCCCCAACATTGCATCCTTTCCCTCACAACCTGCACCAAGCTGGGTACCTGCCTCCTCGTGTCGGTCTCCGTCCTGATCTCATCCCCTCCTCTCCTGCAGGTGCCCGCAACACTGCACAAGCTGTGCAACATTACCTTCCAGTCCCCGATCAACGTCTCCGCCCTATCGCTGGTGCCCCTGCTGGAGCGCGTTCTCAACGACTCCTTCTGGCGCGCATGGCCCATCAGGCGCAAGGCGGCCCTGGTGACCGACAGGATGGCCAAGCTGGTCAGCAACCCAGCCGATGCTGCAGCTTTCCCTGCAGCGCCTCCTGCCAGGTGTCAACGCAATGAGGTCAGCTCTCCTACCCCCCTGCCCACCCTTCTCCTTCACATTCTGTCAGAACAGAAGGGCTTGGGTGTGGCCTGCCAATATGCTTCCTCGTTCAAGATGGCGGGCACATGTGGACGCACGTGCTACCATAGTTCATCAAGTATCTGGAAGGGCCAAAACGAAGTACACCAGTCTTCGTTCCTGGGCCATCGCTGGCTGGGGGCATCATATTGAGGCGTTGCCAGCCATTGACAAGACCCGCCAGTTCGCGAGTGGCCCTCGGCAGAACCATGGCACAAGTGAAGACCATCGAATTTGGATGCATGTGATGAGCGTTCAGCCCTGAGCAGCCCCAGGAACTGACTCAGCAAGAATTCAGGGTGATGCGGGCAGGGAGGAAGCAGATCCATCCTGCACTGCCTTGCTGAGTCGTGTCACCGCCGTGTAGATCCAGGAGTCTCAGGACACGTGTGATGGGTGACATTGCCCACGCCACCCTGCTGCGCGTGGGTGCCGAGGTG
Source organism: Chloroidium sp. JM (assembly GCA_004335615.1). Lineage (NCBI taxonomy): Eukaryota > Viridiplantae > Chlorophyta > Trebouxiophyceae > Watanabeales > Watanabeaceae > Chloroidium > Chloroidium sp. JM. The sequence goes on from QAXI01000394.1 coordinate 206,251, forward strand.
TAAGGTCACACCCCAGACCGACGAGGAGAATGATGACTTCGCCAGGGTACTCCCCTTCCCCCCTCCCATCTACTCTCTCCTCCTCCATCATTTCTTCAGACTGTCTTTGTTGCCTTGCTTCCTTAGGTAGGATCGCATGACTGAGCGGATCTGTGTCTAGGCGAGGGGACCAGCAGGGAACGAATGATCGAACGAAAAGCATGTTGCGACCATGGCCGGCATAGCAAACTATGTTTGTTCAAAGTTCAAGGGTGTCACTGCAATCCTGGGAACCAAACCCCATAGTGCACACAGGGATTTGTCAGTATTATCTCACTCCTGACAGAACAACATGAACACTGAGGGGAGCATGAAAGGCGCTGTGTTCTGAGGAAGAGCAAGGCGCCCCACCTGGTTTGCACCTTCATGATACCACCACAGACCTTGCAATCAGGCTCGCCCTCGTTGAAGGGGCATCCAGCATGCAGTCGTCTGAACCCTTTTGCTTCTGCAGACCACCAAGAAGATCCTGGCAGACAGCATCGCCGCTGAAGATCTCGGCAGGAATCCGGGGGTGCTCTGAAGGAGTATGCGCCGGGTGACGCGCAGCTATTCCAGTCACACGGGGTGAGCTTGGCTCCCCGGCTCCCCCCGCCCCCCCTTCCCCACACACGCACACGTAATGCACAGGCTTGTCGCAAATGCTTGAAAAGTCAGGGTTTCGTCAATTGGAATCCCTTCCATTCTCTTTAAAAGGCACTTCATTACACCAGGCATTTTGATCATTCCTCGATTTTGTGGTCATTCCTTGATCTGCAGGAAATCAGATCTGCAGCGCATCACATGGTTCTGTCTTCGAAGGTCAACTGTTCTCACCAATCTCAAACGAATGCACTGATTGCAATGGAAAGAATCTGGACAATCATTGATTCCCTCTGCAGGGCGTGCCTCAGCATGTGAAGGTGCACAAGAGCATTGAATACGCTGGGCAAGGGTTCCTTTGATGCTTGTAGGACAGAAGATTCCAATGAAGCCTGTTGGGCAGAGGGTTCCTGTCAAGCCTGAGGATGAGCAGAGCCTCACCAGCAAGAGACTGGCTGCGGCAGCCTAGGCCGCCACATGTTGACGGCGTGGGCCATATCAAGGTTGTTAAGAACAAGGTCCCCCCCCCCCCCTTTCCCCCCCCCAACCAACCAGGGCCATAACACGGAGGGTAGAGCAGGGAAGAGCAGGGGTATCATTGCCATCCAATCTGCGGCACATGTGCAAACTGCATGTCACAACTGTCTCCCAGCCGGACCATTTGAGCAAAATCTGTTTAACATTGGATGCGTGCAGGCGCTGCCCGTGACCAAGAGCGGTCACACAGAGCTGGAGAGCCGCAACGCCGTCTCTGCCATCTCATAGCAGATGGCAGAGACGAGGAAGCGGCTGGCGGCGGTTGAGAGCCGCAATGAGCAGCTGCAGTCCCCGAGGTCCAGTGACGAGCGGGTGGCCTGGGCAGCACGTACCATTCAGAAGCACTACAAGGCCTGGCAGCTGCACAACCTCGAGGAGCAGACCAGCCGGGATAGCCATGTGAGACCCCTTCCCCTGCCCCTACATCGTTTGACAATACAGTCCAAAAGCTGTGGGTCTGACACTGAATGAAAAGAAGTGCTGTATGTTTGGAAACCTTCCCAGGAGGACCAATTCAACTCAAACAGATGCTCATTTGGGCAGGCGCTGGCCATGACCCAGAGCAACCATTCCAATCTGGAGACCCGCAACGCCAATTTGGACACGCCTGGCCCCCTCTCAAGCTGCTTCAGCATGGCCCTCCTTTGGCTGCTTTGGAAGTAGAGGAGGGCCCTGAAGTAATCACCATTTGACAGACGACAATGTCATGCGTCGAGAATGTGGAGATTGTGATCTTAATACATGAATCTGAATTTTGTTGTGAAACCAGTGAGAGAGTTCTGGTACTTTTGGTGTGAACACTTTAGAAGGAAGAGGAAGTTGAGGAGACTGTGATCTTATAATCTGAATTTCGGTTGTGGTGAGGCCCATGTGCGCATTTGCTTTGGTGGACATCTCAAATCCTGACGGTTTCGTGAAAGACAGAATCAATTTGATTGCACATAGGAAAACAAAAAAGGGGGATTCAGAATGAAACGCCTCCAGTCTTGATTGCAGTGCTCCCACAGTTTGAACTTCTCATGTCCAAACAGCATGGAAATCCAGCAATGCCACAATTCCTACCCATCTGAGTAAATTGTGTCAAGCTTTGCGGCCCCTAGATCTCTCCTTGTCAAGTACAATCCACCCACATGCCACATCAAAATAGACTCTCACTTGCTCAAAGAGCCTGTCTTAGCCTCCAGCCATGCAGCCAGGGACGCTCTTGGCACCACCAGACGACCCAGATTGGCATGGTGCTTTTCCGTGTCACTGCCGCCTTCTTTCGTCACCTCCATGCGCAGCTCGGTGGTAAGGAGCTGTGCTATTGCTGGCCCAAGTGTTGGGCCTTCTTCCCCTTCACTGTGTTTGCCTTGTCCTGCATCCAAGAGTAACTTCAGCCATTGCACAATTCCTAAAAGGTCGCGGTGCTTTCACCTTAAATTCGCCGTCAGGCGTCAAACATTCATTGTGCTCCGTAGGGCACTTCAAAACTGTGGCAAATCAGAATTGCCAGATGGAGTGCCAACAGGTGCTCAATTTTGATGATTTTCGCACAATGCGATTCGATCCTGTATGTATTCCTTTGCTAAAGGGTTCCAGATTTAACCACGCTGAATCTGGAATCAATTTGCGCGCCTTGACAAACCAGACAATCTCCTTGATATGGAAGACAAAGCAGCAAATGTCCTTACCTGTGATGATGACGAGGTCGGCAGCTGGCTGTTCACCCCTCCTGAAAGCCTGCTGCAGGTTGAGGATGCCGCACAGCACCACCGCCCGGGCCTCCAGGGAGCTCAGACGGTGCAAGTCCAGCTCGTAGAGATCGCCCAGGCCCAATATCTCAAGCATCTGCATTTCGATAAAGCTTATTCAGCGGAGTGCAAGCCTGATCGCATCCCTCAATATTCACAAGCTTGCCTTTTATTCAGTCCCGCTGGCGGAAAGGGCCACTGGAGAATGCGGCATTGCAGGTCTCATGAGTTCTTGTGACTCTCATCCTGGCCACCAACTGCCTTGCAATCACAAGTCCTGCCAAGTCGGGCCATTTGCTTTCACTGGAAGTCATGAGTGCACAGCTTCTCTCCTTCACCATCGCAAGCCTTTGCAGACAAGGAAATCGCCCGTCGTGCGCCTCGAAAAAAGCCCCGAGGAAATTCCAGAACCACAACCCTTCCCCATTCAAGCTCCATGCTGACATCTTGAAGCCAATCTTTGCTTGAGCTGGACATCGAAGGCATGCCTTGGCTGGCAGGGTGCTCTGTGCGCCCTCCTCCAGTGCCTGCTCCGCGCACGCCTGGGTCAGCATCTTGAACTGCTGGGGGCTGGGCGCGCACCCCTGGGAGCGCATCACCCTGTACACCTGCAGCATTCAGAAATTGAAATCCGTAGACTTCCCACTTCTGCACAGAGGCATCAGCCTTTCTGAATGCAGAGGACGGCAATCCATGCTCACTGAGTCCTCACATTTCATCTCCTGATGAGATGACGGTGTCTTGATTCAGGCTGAGGCGCCTGATGGGCGCAGCCTTCTCTGTTGTGGACTGTACACATTCCTGATATCATCTATTCACAGCAACTCAGTCAACAGCTTGTGCTTCTCAAGACGACTCAGGCTTGGTCAACAAGCAATTGCCCCAGGCCACGATAACCTTCCCAACCCTACAATCTCGGGCTGCCAGAAAGTATTTGATCATCGGGAGGGAAAATCAGGTGTGGCTTATGAAGGCAGATGGCAGCACACCTGCAGGGCTTCCTCCAACAGTCCATTCTCGCAACACAGGCCGATGACCGTGCGGTATGTCTTGTCGGTGGGCTGCATCGCCAAGGGCCCACTCACCTGCGTCATACAAAGCTGCTTGCTAAGCCATTCCGTTGATATCCTTCCAGACTCGATGAGTTCTAAAATCTCATTTCCAAAGGGGTCCTATCAAAGGAATGTGATGCAGAGAAAATTGGCGCATCAGATTAAGGTGGATAGGACAGTGAGTCAGAAGGGGTGGGGGGTGGGGGGAGCAGCACCATGTCTTCAAAAACCAGCATGACTTTATTGGCTGTGGTTTTCTGCTTCCCCAGTGCCATGAGGAGGGCGGTGCACAACATTGCGTCCATCTGGAAGCCAGACTCCCTCAAGTGCTGCAACGCAAACACTTTCCATTCACGAAACACAGCATGAATATTGTCCCAGAACGGTGTTGAGATTACTTTGTGGAGGGGTAAGGACATTTCCCATGACTCTGCAGACCTCTTGCAGTGCAACAGACCAGTTGCTCAGGTGGTGAAGCACGGACAATTGTCAAATCATGCTGGATCCCCATCCCTCTCCGTTTCTCATCCCTTCCATCCCTCCCCAATCTCCCTCATTCCCCTGTGACTCACACCATCTGAGTATCCATATACATCACAGAATTCTGCATTTGATTCAAGTGTACACCTAAAATCTGCCTTGCACAGGTGAACGCATTACCAGGTAGGTTTGCAGGGCCCTCTCCCCATCCTTGGCTTGTGCGCAGAGGATGAATAGGGACGTGTAGGTCTGCCGGTCGGGGGTGAATCCTGCCCCCTGCATCTCTGCCAGGAGGCCATACCCCAGATCCAGCTGTGCATGCAACAGCTGCACCCCTGGGGGGGATCCGCAAGCCTTGATGGCGATGTTGTAGCAGGTTTGACTCAGCGACGATCCTGCAGCCAGATGTTTCAAGTTTCAGATCTCGTTTTGCCTGCTGTCAGCTAATGCCAATTTTCTGCATGCCAGCGCTGCGGACCTCAAAAAGTGTTGAGGGTGGTGGAAGCTTTCTACCCAAAGCTTCAAATTGATGGGGATCTTTTGCCAACATCTTCAAAGATTTTTGCAAAAGAAACCCTCTCCACCTCTCTTCCTGGCAAATTGATTCTGACTGACCGAAAAAGGAGACGCGAAACGTGGCAATGTGCAACTTGTCAGGAAGGTCCAACAACAGGAAGCCAGACCTCAAAGAGGAACTCACCTTCCGCCTGGGCTGCTCTGAGCAGTTGCAGGGCTCTCTCGCCCTGATACGCCCCTACACAGGCCTGCATGAGTGCCTCCAGACACTGGACGGGGGCCCGGCCCCTCCACAGCTGCCGCATCTCCCTCCACACCGCAAAGGCATTCTCCAGGGACCCTCTACTGCTGGCGATGATGAGGGCCCCCCAGATTTTGGCGGTCGGCTGGTAATTTGCACTCTCCATCTTCTGCCTCACCTGCCCGTGTTTGCAGGTGTGAAGTCTACTTGTACAGTGATAAATATTTCTTTGGAGAAGTCAAAGTACATTGGCTCCCCCTCTCCTGCAAACTCCCCCACTTTGCAAAGCGAGGTTGTGGTTTAGAGCCAGGCACTGTTTCACTATCATTTTGTAGTTTTCTTTGAGCTTGTAAGAATAGACAACCCAGGCCGCGGGTTTGCTGGTCAACAGCAGGGCAGGGTTATCAAACGAGGAGGGGCTGGGGGTTTGGAAGGGGGAGGAAGGGATGCAGTGCACCACCTTTCCTGCCTACAGTGAGAGTGCGAAGCAGAATGACAATGCGATCTTGTGTCACCAAGCTGCAAGACAAGGAGTGGGGTCCCACCTGCATTGCCTTGGCGATCTCCGAGGAGTATGTGAAGGCCTTGATGAGGGACAGATACGTGTACTCATCCGCCTGCACAGCAGACCCATCAGCACTCTCCCTGGTGAACATGTGTAGGTGGAACCAATTCATGACTTTCCCATATTTTTTATCTCTGTCCTCACTCTTCCTGCAGCTCCTGCAAATCTAACACAAGCTTGCATGCACAGGCAGAGACTTGCCTATCTGCTTGAACCACAATATTGTGTCAACCAATGTAAAGAACAATGTGGGGTAGGCGTGAGGAGATTCACTTGGAGGTGCAGACTTGCAAGGCTTTCCATGATTGCCTCAGCTTTGTCAGATTGCCGTGCGCGCATGCATGCCTTCAGGACAGTGTTGTGGGAGATGAGATTTGGCACAAAGCCACGTTCCTGCAGCCTCAGAAACCTGCAGGAACAGCATTGGCGACTTGAGCGCTCCCCATACGGCACGCAGCAATGCCAAAAGGAAGAGGCATCTCAGAAACGTAATAGTGGCAGGATCTTGTGTTCTCGGCAGACAGGAGTGGCTGCTTCTCATGCAATTCTGATAATGGATTCAAAAGAGGTCAGATCGTGGATCTCAGCACGTGAGCAGTCATGACTTCCAATGAAGGAGGCAGGCTCTTATTGACTATTGATCAGCAGTCCAAGAAAATGTGTGCTGCAATCAGCCAATTGAACAATCACACATGGAGCATCTGTGGGGCAGGAAGGAGTTGCTGGCAGAACATGTGCAGGAAAGAGGAGGGGCAGCACCATCCATAGGACAGGTTCACGTTGGAGGCCAGCGAATTCAGAAAGTTGTTGAACACAGGGACGGAGTCGTAATCTGCGGCATCCACCCTGATGGAGGGGTTGCCTTGCTGCAGGCCTGTGTAGGCCTCAAGGACCTCCACTGCCATTTCTGGCTTCCTCAGTCTGCAAAAGCATGTCCGAGTCTTCGTCCTTGCTATCTCACCTTCTCTTAGAGCGGATTCCGTCATGATCTGGACCTGGCCTTTCCAGAGCAAGCTCTTCAGGCCGTGGCTGTGAGTCTCTGCCTCATTCTGCTCATAGCATGGGGATCTGGAGTCCATTGTTTCCATGCTTTGGTACAAGAAGTCTCCTTGAATGATATATGAAATTCTGGCTTTACATGGACATAGCTGAGCATTCTCAAAACACTGCATGCTCTTCGAAGGCAATGCTACATAACGCTCTGAGCCCTCGATCTGGAGCATGTCTCCAAACAATGGCGAGCAGCCGGGTATTCTGTCCATCTGAGCCGTGTGCAAATTGCCTCGCAGTGTCAAGGAATGCCAATGGTCGTATGGGAGGGATAGCTGCAGCCAATGGCCAATCTCACCTTGCCAGACACTGGAAGGCACAGATCAGTGCGGTCTGGGCCTGCCTGAGTGTGTTTGTCTGTGGGTCAGTGCACATACAGCGGATCACCTCCTGCGCCCCCTGCAAGTGGCAATGTATTGCAGTCAATCACTGTGCAGAAAAGCCAGCAGGCATGGCAACAGAGGGCTGTCCACAGAGCTGCATGAGAACGCTTCGGAGAATGACAGGTTGCTGACCTGATATCACGCTTGATACACCAAGTACAACTTGCAGCACTGCAATTATATGAGGATGAGCACTGCACGGAGACCTCGCAAATACACAGATTTGGCCCGGAATTTATGTGCATGTACGGAGGTAAGGCCACCTTGAGTGAAGACCGCGCTTCACAAATGCGCAGGAGCGTCACGTAGCTCTGGCAGCCCTGCAGGGGCAGTTGCGATGCGCACTGTAGTCCAGCAGCCAGTGATCTGCTCCCAAACCCCTGCAAAAGCAGACAATTGGAGAAGTTTTTTAATAGAAAAGAGAGTGTACGGATGGATAAGGGCTCATGCAGGCGCAATGAATCAGCTTGATAAAGGATTTATCTCCCCCTCTCCTATCCAACCCAGCTGCGTGATAGAATCCTCTACATAGGCTTGATATGGTGGAAGGGATACTTGGACAACTGCGGTAAGCCTCCTCTTTGCCCCCTTCCTCCCACCAACATTGCCCCTTCCCTAGGTGCATTATGCAGCAATGCAAGCGTACGTCAGCTCTTGAACAAGCTCTAGCTGATAAGATTGTTGAACACTTGCAGGCCCTTGCACGGCCACCACTATGAGTTGCAGGCTACAGAGCCATCTTTTGAGAATCGCCAGCATTTCAGCAATGACCTTTGACCCCAAACTCACATTCCTCCTCTTGCTTATGTCTTGCCTCTCAATTGAGGGGGATCGCCCACCTGCGTGAGGCTCTGGACTAGCTTGGCTGAGGGTGGTTTCCCTGACCCCAAAGCAATGTTCAGTGCTGCAAAGGCGGCTTCTTCATCCCCCCCTGCCCGCAGCAGGCTCAAGACATCCTGCATGTGATAATGAGAAGTGGGCTTGGTTTGAGCCCAAGAAGAGAATTTGTGAGCTTTGACGAGACACGTTGCCATGACTGGGTAGAGCTGCCAGGGAAGAGGTGTTGCCAAATGAGGTTGTGCGGAGACTCACCCCATCCCCTGTAGGGGGGGGGAGGGAGAAGGCCAATGTCAGACAAGGGGGGAGTTACATGACTTCTTGCTGCACATCTAAACACCTTTGTAAAAGTTGTTGGCCCGGGGAATTGGTGACCGAGAAGTCGCCAATCATCCTGTGGATTTTATTGAGGCTTACCGCGTACACCCCCCCCCCCCTTCTCAGAACCCTGCCACCCCCGTCACCCCCTTCATGCTGACGCGAACATCTTTCCAACCTTCCTTAGGAATTAAGGAAAAGGGGAGACAAGGTGCACCTGGAAGCTGGCCTGCTGTCTCTGCTTATCCTCTCTATTCCTCATTCTCCCCCCACGCTTCTCACTTATGACTGCCTCCTCCACTTGGCCCCGCTTCTGAGCACGCTTGGGGCTTGCATCCTTTTTCAAGGGAAGAAACTGCTGCTGAAGCTGAGGTGAACTCGTGGCAAGACAAATGGCCTGCCTCCCATGCACTCTGCATCTTCCACTTCTCACACACACTAATAGAATACACGGGCATCCATTCAGCAGACCTTGAGACATGTGCATTTCAATCATACCCTACACCATCTTTTCTAGATAGTCATTGTTAGACCAGATTGGGGTTAAAAAAGGTCTTCACTCAGATGAAGACATGCCGACGATACAGATCTCTACTTCTACTTCCTTCCTACAAGCCTATGCCTCCTGACCTCTCACTTGCCCACTGAGGCTCAGCAAATGCTAACACAAATGTACAGCTCCCCAGTGTCAGATTTCAAAACTCCACTACATGTGTTTGAGGTCTTCCATGACGCAGTCCAGATCGGGGGCGGGGGTCTGGGTGGCTTGGCTGCGCAGCTTGGGGCCGTTGTCCGGCTTGCCCAGGTCACCGCCTGTGTCTGCGTCCGCCTGGTTGTGGGGCCGCGGTCCCTTCAGAGACTTGACTCTGCGCTCACCCAATTTTATTCAGGTCTTGGCCCCGCGTCTGTAGATGTTCGTGCAAGCTGCCAGTGAGTGTCGCAAGACACCTTCGAGAAAACTGGGAAAAGACGAAGAACATATCTGAACAGAATCCAGCCCCACCCCTTCCCTCTCTACTTGGCGGTCTTTGGACAGGAAGTTGATGGGAGACTCTCCTGGATCACAACCATTTGAGTTTTAATCTTCTCACACCTCTAATTGGTCCTATGTCACAAGCAAACAGCAATTCAGCCTGTGCTGTAATTCAGTGCTGCAAGTTGTTTATCACTCGCCCTTTCATTAAGGTCTCATGGTGGCACAATAACATCGAAAGATTCAGAACCTGGTTTACCTTCGCTTATGAGGTTTGCTGCGCTCGTGCTGTGCCAGGACCATGGGCGTCACAAAATAGCGATTGCATGACACGCAGTAGTTCTTCCCCTGATCCGGTAGATCAGTGTCCAACTCGATCCTGCAATTCCAACGTCTTTGAGTCTGGAACGCTTGACCCAGGCGCTTGCCCTGGAATATTCGCTCCATTGTTATGCACCCATACCCTCCATCTGTACTCCTGCTCACCTTGCTGTATGCACAGGGCCATGTATCAATGATGTTTTACCCTGAGCTGGTCGAAACATGTCAAAGGGCTATGGCAGCCATTCAGACAACTCTGAGGGGCAAAGCAGCAAAGCAGGAAAGGGGAGGCGGCTGTACCGGCTGCTTGTTCCCACAGGTCCCAGGCGAGTGCCGTCCGGCTTGGTGACTACGTTGGCCTGCTTCCTGACGTCCTCCCAAACCTGCAGGTTTGAGGTTGTTTGTCACCATGTTGATGTGACAGAGAGACGTTCTGCCAACTCTTGATCTGCTCAGCTCATGAAGTTTTCAGGCAGTCTTTAGCCTGATTTGCGCAGGCGCGTCAGCAGACGGTCCCGTTATGTAGGCATACATAGCAGGCATACTTATGTCTCATCATTGTCTGCACTGATGTCTGCATCACTATCAGTCACTGCTGCAATCTCTCTGGAGAAGCAAAAAAAGAGCACTGGCATGCAAAAGTACTAGCACGGTCTTGGAAGTGGCAAATTGTCTCCTCGATCTTATCAAGGTTTCCAACCTGATCTATGTGGCGAGACTCAAATCCGTTGCGTGCAACAGCCTTGTTGAGTTTGCCTTTTGTTCGCCCACCTCCGGTTCTTCTCTTTCCAATGCCCTTGCCCTTGTTTTTCATCCCACAAAAAGGAATCTGCACTGACGGCGCTTTAGCACTGTTGTTTTGCAACCGTCGCTATAAAGCAAGCTCCGAGCAGCCTGTCACCGCGAGTGACTCAGCCTGGTAGAATGACACGTTCAAATTGGTTCAAGACAGCTCTCTCCTTTGCTTCCCAGATTTGAATCCTATTGTGCGATCGGCTAAGCAAGCGCTGACACTGCAATCAGTCACTTGTTTGGACATACAAGTGCCCGGCTGTTGCACAGGGTCTGAAATCTACAGCTGACAGCCAAATCTGGAAGAGGGGATTTTTTGCAATAAAGCAGGTGAAAAGTTGACTGATGCGATGCATTCGAGACAGCAATAACTGACATTGGCTTGCTTTAGCCTTAAAAGCACCTCAAATTCTACATCTTCAGCAGTTTGCTTGGTTTGTGCTCAATTCGAATGGTTGTTAAGGACATCATGCAAACCCGTAGTAAAGGAGAGTAATGCTCTGCAATGGATCACTCATGAGTAAGGAATACTCTCAGATATGTGGGCTAGCCAAGGCATGCCTCAAGCACCCGTTACATACCTCAGATCTCAATCAGACTTTCAAATTCCCTTTGCTCTGAAAAGAGTTGTACATACACCATTGGCAGGCTTCTGCTGTAGTCTTAACTAAAAAAAGCTGCACTCACATTGCAGAGTCAGGCAGCCATGGAGACCACGGCCCATATCACCACCTCCCTGAGCCCCCGCAACCACGGCAAGCAGAACGTGGCGCCCTCCAACGGGGGTGACAGCCACGCCGTGTCCAAGCGCCTGCAGTCGGAGCTGATGTCCCTCATGGCGTCGGCAGACCCGGGGGTCTCGGCCTTCCCCGACGGGGACTCCCTGTTCTCGTGGCTGGGCACGATCCAGGGGGTGCAGGGCACGGTGTACGAGTCCCTCACCTACAAGCTGTCCCTCAGGTTCCCCTCAGGTGAGCTCCTCCCGAGCTGATTTGCTGAGTGTCGGCGATCCCCTGCTTGAGGTGTCCCTGAGCCCATTCGTGGTGAGATAGGTTGTGGCAGATTTCGAAGGCCCAAATGCTATGGCTGAGTGTGAATTGTTGGACCAATTGCTCACCTGAAACTATTCCTCCTCCTGTGCCACAGAGCCAGGGGAGTGTGTTGCCCTGTCAGCAATGCACTCTGCATTTGTTGTGCATTATGTCAGCACCCAACTGTACACATATTGACCTCCCATAGAGGCTGGATCATCTGGAGGCAGAATCCCTCCCTGAGATTGATGTGACATCATTTGTGACCCTTGGCTGTGATATGACACCAAAATATGCTCAAAATATACTCACATGCCATACCTCGCATCAAAGAGAGAACAAGTCTTGGAAGACGTTGTTCCTGCTAGCTAGACAGAGACTGCTTTGCTCAGTCCCTGCCTTCTCACCCTCAAAGCTCCTTCCCCTTCCACTCTACCCCTTGCCACTTCACAATGATGACAACGCGCAGACTCTGGGACGGTAGCTACCCACAGACTGTGCTGAACACGAGGTTGACCTTCCACGCGCACGCCATGAAGGCCCAAGAGCTCAGCAGCACTCCGTCATTGTTCATGCAGAGTATCCATTCAAGGCCCCGGAAGTCAAGTTCGTGACAGCCTGCTACCACCCCAACGTGGACCAGCACGGCAACATCTGCCTGGACATCTTGAAGGAGAAGTGGAGCGCGGCCTACAGCGTGCGCACGCTGCTGCTCTCCATCCAGTCCCTGCTGGGTGATTATCCCCCCACTCAAAACGCCCTGTGGGTATAACAGCCAGAGCAGCGGGTCTGCAAGAGAGTCATGTTTTACACAGACCTAGCGATTTGGCACATGCCTTGTTCACTGCCATGATCTCATATCCACTGCCCCCTTGATCTGAAAAGTGTGATTTATCTCTTCTATTCAATGTTGTGCATCATTGTGAGCAACTCAACTTACATGCAGCAGAGGGTCGAGAGGATTTCTCAGGTCAACTTCTTCCTGTCTTGTAATGATGTGGAGGACATTTTGTAATCTGTGCCAGTAGCAGCAGAGGCAGGGAATATTAAAAAAAAACAAAGGCATAAGAGGGAAATGAGTAAGCATTGCCAGTAGCATTTAAGAGGCCAAATGCATTCTGGATTCTATTTCCAGCTTACATTAGGACCCGATCAATCAAGACTAGACTGCGCTCCTGAGACTCGACAGTGCTATCAGCATGTCATCCTCACCCAATTCAGACCTACATGGTGGACTGCAGGGGAGCCAAACAACGATTCGCCCCTCAACACACAGGCAGCCAAGCTGTGGGACAACCAGGAGGAGTACAAAAGGGTCCTGCAGAAGAAGTATGCTGATGCTCAGAAGGCCTGAGTAAAGTCTACACACTTTTGCTGCTAGGGCACCCTGTACAATGCTTGGTACTAGTGCTCTTGTTTCTAGCAGACAATTTTGTTGCCCACTCTGATGCACTGCTTATGGAATGGCTACCAGAACAAGTCGACAGGCGCATTCCAAGGAATGCATGATCCAATATTGGTGCCTAGGACATAGAAATCGACCTCAGAACACCAGCCCTGGTGGGTGCAGCTATCTCATGTGAGCTGACTGTATCCTCCAAGGTATTGAAGGGTTTGCTAGTCAGCAACAATTCTTGATAGTGCCTCTATCAGCTGCTTGAAATTTGATTTGACTTTGCCATCGCCTGTCACCCCGCCCACATCCCCAGTGATGCTCTCAATGTTGTCCAGCGTCTTGGTCAGGGTCTGTATGCTGTCCCTCAGGGCCTTCACATTCTCCTCCGTCAAAACCTGCATTTCGAACAGCCAGGGCTGACAGTCCTGCAACAGCCCTCGAGATGGAACCACAGAGCGTCTGCCTACCTTGGAATACTTATCTAGAGCGATACGTGCACTACAATGAAGCCTTTCTCGACCTTGAGCCATGCCTGATTGGACGCTTTGTCTGTCACTCTCAGTCTGCATCGAAAATTTGACAATTGTCCTGAATTTGAGGGGGATGGATAGAGGGCTTACATCACTCTGCAGCTGGTGGATGTCAGATGCAGCCAAGGAAGCAGACTTGGTGAGCTCCTCCAGGTTGCCCATCAAATTGCCTTCCCGCAGCTCTGTCAATATGGGCGTCACCTGGGCGACAGAGCAAGACGGTCAAGAACGCGTTTTGACCTAATCATTCTCCCTCTCAGACAAACCCAATTCTGCTGTCAAGTCTTGCAATCTTGTACTCCCCCAAGGTACCCTTTGAAAGCTGCTGATGACATTTGCTTGCAGCGAACCTCGGACCTGCTCCACCTCCCCAAGGTTGACGCTCACACAAACCGTAGATCTCAACACAACACTCCCTGTGTGCACAGTGGCAGGGGTGGTAAGGAAAAGGGGGGAGGGGGGGGGGGT
>QAXI01000394.1:231846-249336 GCA_004335615.1 Chloroidium sp. JM
TGTCTGCTGCAGAGGGGCGGGGGAGATTTTGACTGCAATGGATTTCGCGTTTGCTCTAAGAAATCGCAATGGCACGGAGCACATTGTAGGACAACCAACAGCTGACAGCCGTCTGGAGGGTCGGCAGCTGAGAAAGATGAGTGCAGGCGGTGGGGGTGAAGATAAACGACAAGGACTCCATAGTAGTGGACGAATATTCGCGCACCAGCGTGGACAACATCTATGCCATCGGCGACGTGACGGACCGGCTGGCCCTCACGCCGGTGGCCATCATGGAGGGCATGGCCTTCACCGCCACTGTGTTTGGCAACAAACCCACCAAGCCCATCTACGAGAAGGTGCGCGCGGACGCTCGTCACTTTCTAGGGGATTTTACCGAGTTCTTTCAAGAGCGGGCATGCAGGTCAGATACCCTGAACCTGGCATGGCTTGCTGAGAGGGACCTCAGGGGATTCCATTGATACACATCTGTCAGCTGAGAGGTTTGAAGATCTCTCAGCTGACTTGTTGCTCGTTCCTGGTGTTCGGTAATCAGCACCAGCCGGCTATTTCCAGCCCCTTGGTTTCTGAATCCCCCAGGGATTATTGCTCTTTAGATGGAAGAGGTCAATTATGCGCGTTTTGGTACGACACCTTTGTACATTGCTGGTTCGTCTGGCTCACGAACGGAGTGTCCGCTGTTGTCACAAGCCCCGTTCAAACAAACAGTCCACCTGCCAACCTTCCACCAATGCACGTATCGATCGTAGAACCACTTGCACAGGGAGCAATTCCTCACCTCCCCACCCCCTTCCCAAGTGCTGTGCCACTCGTACCTTATGACCATCTTTCTTTTTCGGCGCAGGTGGCATCAGCCTGCTTTGTGCAGCCTCCGCTGTGCTATGTGGGGCTGACAGAGGAGGATGCCAGGAAACACCTGTCGGGGGACATTGACGTCTTTGTCAGCAAGTTCAAGCCCATGAAGAACACCCTGACGGGGAGGGACGAGAAGACCCTGATGAAGCTGATCGTGCATGTGGCCACTGACGAGGCAAGGGTTCCTCCTGCCTGACCACTCAGCATGTTTTGCTGCTTTGAAATCTATGTTGCAATGTGTTCCTGAGCAGGAGGGGGGGGGGGGGGGGGGGGGGGGGTCCCTTAATATGAAGACATTGCGCGCAGGGTTATTTTGCAGGGAAGATGCGTAAGGGGAGACTCACTGCTGAGTATGAGAACCTGTCTGGCTTAAGCTGATTTTTCAGTTGCAACTCTGGTGAGATAGCTGATACATGATGATGTGTGCGCTTCAGATCCAACACAGATAGAGGTCGAGTCAATGTGATTGGTCATAGACTCAAGTTGGGTGTCTGCAGGTTGTTGGTGTGCACATGGTGGGGCCAGATGCCCCGGAAATTATGCAGGGCATTGCCATTGCGCTCAAGGCGGGTGCCACCAAGAGCCACTTCGACACCACCGTGGGCATTCACCCCTCCGCTGCAGAGGAGTTTGTGACCATGCGCACGCGCACCAGGCGCATCCAGGGGGAGGGGAGCAACAACCACAAAACCTGACCGTTTTGATTAGGCATGGGTTCCTGGTGGGGGCGGAGGGGTTTTGGAGCCAGATATGGATCTCCAATCCCTGGCCTTTGCTGGATGCCTGACGGAAATTGCAGAGCTCCTTTGACCTGAACATTCTCGAAGGTTTGGTTTTAAGATCCTGTTGAATAGAACTGCAGCGCAATGTACAGCTTGGCCAGCGGTCTAATCGTGTCTGGCGATTAGGGAGTCCTGCAGCTGCAAGCCATATGCACTCCTGCTGGGGATGCTGTTGTTTTTTTCAGAGTCCTAGCCTTGCGTTTCTCTGTCAGACTTGACTTGCATCACTTACACACAACAACCTGTCAAGCAGAATTTTATGGGTGTTAATTGGTTAGTAGCAAGAGGCTTAATGTACAATAGGCACAGTGTTTGAGTTACACTACATACATAGATGGTCTTCACCATGTGCCAGAAACAATATGCTGCTCCACGGATTTGTTTCCACCTTGGCGTTAATAATCCTCACAGAGAGTGAGTTTGAGTTTGGCTGAGAGAGAGTGTCTTTGGTAGACAAGGACAGAATACTGTACTTTTTGAGAGAGTCAAGGATGCCATCCTGCCACGCAAAATCGTCCACCAGAAATCACTTTCCTGGTATCCCTCGTATGACATTGAAAACACATACAGGTATGTGCCAAGCATGCTCTGCATACTTAAAGTCATACTTGCCCTTGTAACACGGCTGTACACGAGGAGCTGTTCCGCATCACCATCGTGCACTCACAGCAGACAGCAGGAGTCTTGCAACCCTTCACAAAACCTGCAAGCTTCCTCCTCTGCTTGTACAAATGTGCTCATCTCATACAGGTAGGGATCACATCTGAACATAGAGCCACTCCCCCACTCTTCCATTGTTTTTTCAGACCGCTAAGACAGCTCCTTGATCTGCTGCTGGAGGATGAAGGAGTTGCGCTGCAGCACCTTCTGCTCTTGCAGCTTGACGCCCGTGATGAGCGCTTTCCGATTCTGGGAGGTAAGTGAGGCGCTGTCGCCGGTGGCGGGGAACTGCTTCAGGGCGGCCAAGGAGCGCTGATGTGCCTCCATGGACTCGGGGAACTCCCTCAAAGCCGCTTTGCAAGCATCCCGCAGCACCTGCCGTCGTATTGTGTCAAAAAACAGGTACCGGATCCTTGTTTCAAGTTCTTTCTGCCACAAGACTGTTGGCAATCGAGTGCATAAATGCTCATTCAGAGCGATCGAGTACTTTGGAGATCATCAGCGCAATGTTGCCACATGACGGCCATTATCTTGCAATTTGAAAAGCCACCAAAACAACAATAAACCCATCAGCCAGTGTTGATGTCATTGACAGTACATGCAGCAAATGGAACGGTGTGAATGAGTGAAAGCCTAACCTCCGCCCCGAGCAGCTCGGTGTCGACATTGTCAAGTTTTGGGAACTGCCCCCGTCCAAATAACCACTCTGCCAGCTCCCGCGCCTCGTTTGTGTCGCACGGCGCGGCGTCGGAGAAGGCGGCGTACTGCAGTGCGCCCGCGGGAGCCCCCGACATCTTCAGCGGGAATTCCTGCACCAATCATAATCTGAAGGGTAGCACGCAAAGCTAGTGACGAGGTGCTTGTTTGGAACACTCCTCTTGCAACTGTTGTTGGCTGCTTTTCTTCGTCATACAAGGTTTGAGTAGAGATTCCTTGGCCTGGCTGCATCTGGCCAGTGCTCGGGTCGCTCTGTCCAATTTTGCTGGATGTTGGAGTGCCATGTAATCTGAAAGAGGGGAACGGGGAACTTTGGTAAGGGGACAAGCTCAATTCATGCAACAGAATCGAGAAAACACGAAATTCAGGGGTCTGGTGTGGGGATGGAAAGGGTGGAAAGGTTGCCTACCTGGGACGCGCCCAGTCCGTATTTTTGCAGGGCCTGGACCTTGGCTTCCCGCAGGGGGTCCTGCTCCGAGATGCTCAACCGCAGAAGGCAGGCGTCGTGGGGGTTCTCCCCCGCACTCGGCGCAAAGCCGTACGACAGCAGCAGCTGGCCCGAGGTCCGCTGCCCGTAGCTGGCCATCACCTGCATATATTTCAGTGTTTTGTTCAGGCTTTTGGAGGTGGAGATGACAACGACCACCTGTCCCTGTGGTTGTGCAAAGACTGCATTGCCCTAGGATGTGTGGCTTTGTGGGTCAGGACAATTAGGCGGCAAAGCGAAGCACTCACTGTCCTTAGCTGGTCATCAGCTGCAGTCATTGTGACATCTTTTGAGGCCAGCAGGGACATAGGTGCTTCCACCTGGTTTCGGGGATAAGGGAAGAGACTCGTGAAGGCGGGAGGGGGAAGGGCTGTATCAAATCCGCAGCATGTGAATGACAGAGCAAGGAATTGTGCTAGCAAACATCAAGCAATACCACTGTCTGCCGTAACAGACAAGTTTACCACACTTCAGCGATGTGGCCCAATCTCGAGCATTCTGTGTCACCGAAAGCAGTCCAAACAATCAGTAACCAAGACTGCTCGTGTAGTGTTCCTTCTGCTCGTGAACCACTTTCAATAGTGAAAGGTTGTACGGCAGCAAGGGGTGAGGAGGGGGAGGTGGGGATCATTGACACCTGCTCTCCAGGCTTGTAGCTGCGATCACTGATTAGCACGGCCGTCTGGGAGTTGGAGTCAAAGTCCAGGTGACAGGTGGCTCTGCAGGATGAAAGGCTGGCCTAAGTGGTTTCGGCGGAACTGGTGACAGCCTCTGTACTGGGCAGGTGCAATCAAATTTGGACCTTGGCGCAAAGATGTTCAGCGTGAAGAGCGCGCATCCCTCCTCATAGGGGAAGGCGACTTCCAGGACCGGCAAACTCTGATATTTTACTGTTTCAAGGAAGAGATAATTTGACCCTGAAAGTGAACTCTTCAGGCCAGCGCAATTCCAAACAGATTTGGTGATCCCCTTGTTGTGACTGTCATTGCACTAAGGCCATCAATATGGGAGGAAGTGGAGGTCATACTCACCTGCAGTCGTGGTTTATCATGTCTGCCCAAGGACACAGGGCTTCCTGGTTGCCCATTCCTGGGAGTCTGACAAGACGGGAGAGAAGGATGCTGAAAGCCCATCGCAAACGTTTGGGGGTGAGCATGCTCTGCAAGTGGGACAAGCTTTGAATGTTTGGATTTTGCAACACAGAGCACTGCAGGTGGATGCTTCCATGGGCCAGCCTGATTCCCCATTATTGCTGTCAGGCTGTGTGTCTCTTGCTGCTGCCATACGGCAGTCACTGGTGCTGCCTGGAAGTTGCAGGATTTGGTGTTTGGTGATAGGAGGACTCCTCCAGGCGTTTCACGTCCATACGTCAGGTGCAGGTATGCACTGAACTGGCATGGAGTATCATGGCGCATTGGAGCATGTGCATGATAAAGGCATCACAAGCTTAAAGCGCAGGTCGTTAATGATGTGCAGGTGGGGTCTTGTCAGAGAATGAGCAGGCAGTGCAGTCTCGCACTTCTTGACATATAACTATCTCCTTGTCCTGCAGAGCTGGTCCAGAAATATGGAATTGCAATTAATACAGACGGAAATGCCTCAGTGGCAGAATATGCTTGCCTTTGCTATGAGGCCATCCGTTTCTGCCTGCTGTACAAAGGGGGCAAGCTCTTCTACTGACTTTTGGGCTGCGGCTGCAATCTCGCGCCCCGCCCTGTGCGCCTGGGACCCCCTCAGCAGGCCTACCTGCAGCGGAGCGTGGGACAATCTTTGGTGATCCAAAGGAAAAGGCCAGTATTGCAGAAAGAGCTACCAGGTCAAAGAGAATGTCCCCATTGGAGGGCACCCTTAATCGTAGTAGGGATCCTCAGGCCTGAATGTAGTCTCTCTACCTCTGTATCTAAAATTCTGAGATTTTGTTAAAGTCCCGCTTTCTCACTCATCTTCCCCCGGTTGCCCTCCCACACGCCGTCATCGGCAGCAGAGGCTGAATGCCCCTGTTCCCATTTTCGAGTGGATCAGAGAAGCAAGCCGGCAACACAGCATTGCTTGAGAAGTGCTCTCACCTCATCCTCAGACCACTCCAGGACACACCCTGTGCTGCTGGGCAGGGCCTGGGCGTACTCCCTCCACTCCTGGACCCCACCCCCGTATCGCGCCTCCACCAGGGCCACGGCTAGCACGCTCCAAGCCGGTAGCCCTGCCGCTTCCAACTGCCCTCCTAGATTGCTGTGCTGCATGGCCGCCTCTGCATAGCATGCAGTTTTTTTAGGTGCTGAAAGCCATTTAAACCACTCCCAAAGCTGGGTCTTGTTGCATCTGGTTGGAAGCGATGGGAGTCAGCATGTGAGATACAGAAGCTGATTGGACGCCAGGTCTGCTCTCAGGCTGAATAGATTGCTGCAGCTCAGAGGGAGCAAGCTCCTCCTGGGCCGGAAAGTGTCCAGATTGGTGGTGCTTAAGAATTGCTACAATTGCTGGAGCTGTATAGAAACACAGTAGCCAAGCGTAAGCAGTCAAAATCCTCACTCCTGTCCTCCCTACCCCACTCGTTTCCTATCCCGGGCTCGATGCTGCACCGCAGACCCCCACTTATTGATTCTTGCAGTCATGGCTGAGCCGAACGCAAGAGGGTGGAATGGTGAGAATGTCTCGAGGCGTGACCCCACTCTTTGCATTAACACCCAAGACAGGCAATGGTGGCAAGTAAGTCTCCTACCAGGCGTCAGGAGGACTCGTCTGGGTATCTTGAGCAGGACCTCCCCATTCTTTATGCGGTCCTTGGCCTCCAGTCCCCTACCTGCCC
Source organism: Chloroidium sp. JM (assembly GCA_004335615.1). NCBI lineage: Eukaryota > Viridiplantae > Chlorophyta > Trebouxiophyceae > Watanabeales > Watanabeaceae > Chloroidium > Chloroidium sp. JM. The sequence goes on from QAXI01000394.1 coordinate 238,154, forward strand.
GCTCATAGTAAGAGATCTGAACCTGCAAGGAGTAGGAAAGCGCTGACCGCTTGATTGAAGAGGGAATTAAAGGCCTCAAGGAGTAAGAGACTACGTATGTATGGCCTTGTACTTAATTGTGCTGGTAAGTTGGTAAAGACCTTTTGCTCTGGCAGACCTCGCTGTTGCAACCAGGACCTCAATCCTGGCTCTAGAGATGGTTGCCTGCATTCACATTGGCTCGCGATTAAGGTATAGATCAATAACTATGATATTTTCGCTCTGATAGCACGGCATGCATGCACAAGACTAGTGCTTCGCTCGAAAGAGAATCTCACAAGGCCTTTTTGGCCTCCTTTGCGGCGGTCGTGAAGCCCGTGGCGCAGAAGCAGGTATGATGTAGCTTTCTAGATGGTCTACTCCCTGTAAAGGTCTTCCCATGCAACATCTGCCCAAAAACCAGCTACAGAGCTTGTCGCTGACAATAATCCGTCAGCATGTGGATTGCTAATATTTCACGGCATTCCCAGCAGCAATGCGTTTCAGGTTCATCAACAGGCTTAGTCAACAAGGTTCACAAGACTACCAAATTTAATGTACAAGTGCCATGAAGGCAGCCAACAGGCTCAACAGTACAGCAAAAATGTGCTATGTTCTTTCCACACTGATGTGAGGGTCCAAGTATTGCAGCTACCTCCATTGCACAGCTGACATCCAGCGACTACAGCTACTGTACAGTTGTCATCAAGCAATGAGCTCGAATGCACCACCCATCAATTTGTACGGCCCTTCGAGGAGACTACAAGTTCAAGCCAGCATCTTTGCATTGCCAAGTGTGCGCAGTTCGCGCTTCCACCCCTCCCTTCCTCTCCCTGTCTGGCGTCGGGGAGACAGCCTCTGCAGCATGAAGCAGCCGCTTGCCTCACAGAGATGCTCCGGAAAAGCCAAGGGGGCGGGAGGGGTGGGGGTGAACCCTGTTGGGCATCCCAAAGTGGTGGGATCTGAAGCCACAGGGGCGAGTGATTGGCACGTTCGCAGACTTCGTCAGCCCCTCACTGATGGCTAGCACCTGCAAAAGGTATCAAATGTGCTGCGGAGGTTCTCCGTGTGGACGTTGTCCTTACTTTCCAGTGCTGGAATAGAGCAATCAAATGCGAGAAAGGTGCGGTCGAAAGAATTGTATGTTGAGGTGATGGGGAAGGTGAGCAGGTGCTCATTGCTGACATTAGATGAGATGCAGCGAAATCAAGAATGAAGGCAAACAGTGTAGGAAAACCCTCTTTGAAGAGAGCTCTACTGTCAGAAATGCACGAGGCTGGAGTGCAGCAATCATAGCTTGCAATGCCCCCTTGAAGCATGTTTTGTTTGTCGCCTCCATATCAGCAGTCCCCCTCAGAATGGAAAGGGGGGACCTTCAGCACGTGTAGGTCATAATCGTGGCTCTGCGCGGCCGTTAGGCGCTCCAAAGCCCTGGTCCTGCTGTAGTAGTGCCACGCCAGCCAGAAGCCCAGGACGGCAGTGCCGTAGGCCACGCTGGTGTGCCCGTTCCCCCTTGCCACATGCCGCAGCACTGCTGCAATCCTCTTTCTGATGCCGTTTGGCAGGCGTTTCCCTGCTCTTGCGGCCAACATCTGGAGAGCAAAATGAATTTTCCTTGCTTTTCCACATGAAGAGGAATTTTGGTATTGTACAAGATTCTGTGACTAGCAAGCCATTGGTCACTGTGAGAAGGAAAAGATCTGACAGTGACCTTTTCAGGGTCTCAATTCAAATCATAACGTGGATTTGGCTCGTGCATCTCGTTCCTATTATGGATTTCGTGCTGCAAAGCACCCCCACTTTCCCATGGAAGGGTGTCAACCATGGATTGGATATGCTGCGTTTGGAATGGCAATCAAGATGAGGACAATGTCTTGTCAAAACCTATTGCATCATCGTCCTCCTGGCACTAAAGGGGTCTGATACACTCGGCTACTGCAGCTATGCTATGTCTGTTTCACACGTCGCTAAATCTCATCTGCCGGCTCAGAAGCAGTAAAGAAGGGGCTGGGGTGGGGGTAAGGGGAACAATTCTACCTGCACGTGGCGCCACAGCTGCTGCAGCAACAACCCTGCCTTGCCGTTCGCAACCCTGTGCCTCCATATCGCCCAGCGGTCTTTCCCGTCCTCTGCCTCAGGGTGGGGGAAGCGTGCGCCAATGCTGCTGGCAGTTGACATGGCATCAGAGGAGCTGACCGCAGATGTCAGCTCAGGCAGCTCCGATGACAGCCTGGCAAAGCTCAGGGGGCGGCTGGCCACGCTCTCGAAGGGGGTGCCGACAGGAAAGCCGGTCACAATGCTGCAAGGGTAGAAGGGAGGGTCGGTAACTTATCCAGCAGGTATGGGGAGAGACCCTTATTCAGTTTTCTAGGATGTCACTCAACATCTACTACTGACAACGGTTGTGGAGACTGCAGATGAAAGGACATGATTGCCCAGATACAGAGTCATGCACTTCTATCTAGCAATTGTCATGGGCAGTAGCCACGTTGATGCTTCCCAAGCAATCATCCATTTGCGTCTCTCTTCAATGATAACGAAAGAAGGCCGAAGCCAGCCCAATCATTGAGGGCTGAGGCACTTAGTGTGTTGTCAATAGCGCATTGGCGAATGGAGGGTCTGGGAGGTAGGTGGGGGTAGAGATGGGCACCTGAAGACCCCTGTGTCAGGTAAGTCCAGGCGGGGGTACCCGGAATCGTCCTCTGCCGATGACTGGGACCCGCTTTCCAGCTCAGCCTCCATGCCGATCTCTCCCAGCATGTCAAGCAAAGCTCCCTCGCTCAGCTCAACCTCCTCCTCCCCCTGCAGGTGGAACAAGAATCAGCAGATGACAGAGTCGTCCTGCTTCAAACAGGAGAAATTTGTGGGGAGGATTCTCGGGGAGTCACACCGTCAAATGTCTACTCCTCCCCTTGGTGACAACCGTCACTGGTCACTGCTGCCGCAACCAACCGACAGGTCTTTTGTGCTATTGCCCAGTGACAAAATTTGTCGTACACTCGTATAAGAAAGAAAATTCTGACACAAGAAGCCCTCTCGAGCTGTGGAAGGTTGAGCAACAGGGATTTCAGTAGAGATGCTGGCCAACCAGCGCTGATAAACCCGATGCCTGCCATTGGACCTATCCACTGATTTTGGCTCCACGGCCTGTCGATCATCCTGCTCGGCTGGATTGTAATGCATGCCTGTCTTCCCCTTCAACCGCATCTCCCTGCTCATACTTGTTTCGGCCGCACCTCAGTATCTTCTTCCTCCTCTGGCAAGCTCACGTTGGCATAGCTGGACCGGGCAGACAAGTCTGGCCCTGGACTACTCATACTGCTCAGATCCCCGACGCTGGCATCCTTGGCATCTTCCTCACTGAGCTGCGTTGGCATGGCATTTGCTGTATCGGCCTGCATTAATCAGTGAATACATGAAGTTGATTCAGGCGCCTTGGGTATGTCAGGGGGAGGGGGATGATGTCACACCGCCACCATGTAAGTGCCTCATGGAAGGGCCATTGCAATCGCTTGTTCCGATACTTGGTTGTTAGGAGTGATCTTGTCTTCATGGCTGCAACGAACACCGTCACCTGGTAATCTACCTGGAGTTCAGTGGAATTGCAGGCGTCAAACAGCCCCTCGTCAGCTGCTTGCACCTCCCCTGAGGCTTTGGATGCCAACTCCACCTCCATGAGTTCTGCTTCCAGGGCTTCTGCAGGCCCCTCCCTTGCAATGGACGCCAGAGAGGCGATTTCTTTCTCATTCTCATAACCGTCCAAATCCTCGGCAGGCAGCTGTACCTCGCCCACCAACTCCAGGTCCAGGCGTGAGAGCGACCTGTGTTTCCAGGACCCGCTCAGGGGACTCTTTCCAGTCCCTTTCCCTTCCACGAAAGCGAGACAGTGCATCCCAGTAGCTTGAAATTGTCCAGCTTCCCATGCGCAATAAAAACACTCCTGCATTGGTGCAAATGCATCCTCTGTCAAGGCAGTGCCCCTCCTTTTAAGGGACTCGAGGACTGTGAAAGCATGTATCTAGAAAGCCATCTCTTGAAACTGGGCAATGGAGATCATTTTCCAGAGAATGATACCAGGAGTCCAATTTTGTAGCCAGCGTACTTATTGTTGTCTTTCCGATCGGGATGGAATAAGGGGGTTGGAAGGGTACCTGGGGCTGCTGCCGCACTGGGAAAGCAAGCCATCATCGACCAGTTGCCAATCATGGCCACCCCCAACACCGCTGGCACGAGGCGTCACCGCTTCCTTCCAACCCTCCCCTCCTTTCTCGCCCTCCTGGCAAATCCAATGTCCATGTATTGCCTTTACTGGTCGCCCCAGCCCAGGTTTGGTAGTTTGAACAAACCCCAGATCCCTTTCTCCACTCCCGAAGCCAGCTCATCCAGTTGGATTCGCCGGTCAAGGCCTGGCGCTACAAGCGAGTCTAGTGCAGACCCGAAGTATCTGTAGAAGGGAACACTGCAAACCCATGATTCTCATTTCACGTACACTCTTGAGGTGCAAGGATAGGTGAGACATACCATCATGATAGCAGGGTCCGGTACATGCTCCTCTTGAAGTGCAGGGCTTGGGCTACGGTCCATACTCCTGCCAAAAAGCTAGAAATTGTCCACTGGGCCTCTGTATTCATATTAAAAGGAATTGAGACCTTCAGTCACAGATGGCCCTGTTGGCTTTGACTTGGGCTAAAGTAGACTTGAACTCTATCCAACTCTTGGAATGTGGCAATACAGGAGATGAAGAGCTACTTGCCATGAGGTCGACAGCAATGTAAGAAGAACATCTGATGTATAGCTTTTGCTGAATTGTGCATGGTCTAAGGACAGGCCTGAGCTTCCTTGAAGGGAGCATCGCAAAGTGCAAGGTATTGTCATACAGATTTGACCAAGATCTGGCGAGATACTTTCCCCTCGAATGCGTGCAAGCTTTACAGCTAATGCCAGCTCTCAAACTGGAATTGTTTGAAAGAGAGAAACGAACTGCATGGCATAAATTTGTACAACGGAGCAGGAATGCAAGCTTCGTTGAGCAATTTCTCAGCTGATGTCGATATTCGAACCACGCAACACCTACAATCACTCTGATTTACCTTCCAACAGTATTCCCTCCCAAACTAAGGCGTGAGCTCCTCACCTAGCCTTTGTTCTGTGGACGTTGCAGTCCTCGTCTCCGCTGCAGTGTTATGATTGTCGTCCTGCTGCCACACGCTCATTTCCTGGACTTCCCCTCAGCTCGAGATGAGCCTAGGCTGACTCAGCTCAATTTGGTTGAGCGAAGAGACTCCCTTCGCTTGCACCTTCAAATTTTGAGGGAGGACAGTGAAGGAAGGAATGACAGAAATTGAGGCTTAGTGCTGACGATATGAAGGACAATTGCAGCTGAAGGGCAGAGTGCCACTGCCTTGCAAACCGGCCAGAACTTGACTGAAATGAGAATCAGCTGAGGGCTCAGCATGCCTGAGGTCATCCACGATGTGGATGGGTGTCCACTGGAGAAGAGCAAGGCTCAGAAGCTCAGCAAGCAGAATAAGTTCCTCTGCTCAAAGTTTCACCCGCCTGTTTCAGATTCCACTGACTGACGATCCCTCGGTTGCAATTGCATGTTGAGTCCATTATACCGCACCTGAGAATGAGCCTGACATGCTTTGCCTCGTGCACTGTACTATGCAGGCTTTTTTCTGCTTCCCTGGATGTGGTTGACAAGCGTCTGGTACTTCTGGCCTGACTTCTGGAGCGGGACAGACCCTGTTGTATCCAGATGTACGCTTGTTCTCACTTGCACAATTCTGAGAGGCATCTCTAAGGGAGTTGCAGGAATGCCTTGAAAGGGTGGCAGGAACATTCATCGCTTTCATTGTGATCTTGCCATATTCAAAATTCGAATTGATGAGAGTGTCACTCCTCTTGGCACATGCAGATACAAGGCGGTCGGCAGCCTGCTTTGTTGTGGTCACGGCAGTATTCCTGTCTTGGATGCTGACTTTCTCCGTAGGTGAGTTCCTTCCCGTGCCAAGATGCAGCATGATTGAAAGTTATCCAGTGGATGAAGCTGAGGGGATGCAGAATCTGCAATTGGTCCCACAAATAGCAGATCTTGCAGAGTGAAATGCCGCAAATTCCCAGGCTTGCAGCTGCAAGGGTATTGAGGAGCTGCATGTGCTGAATCATGTGCATGTATGCAGGAGGGCCCTCCTTGTTTGGGCAGAGGGTGTTTGATGATTTGAATCTCCGCGGGCTGGATTTGTACGCACTTGGCTTGCTAGTGTAGAGTACATCATGATTGTATTGCAAGCACCCTAGGAGTGCTTGCCCATTCCCCCAAGAACGTGGGGAACACCGCAGAGGGCATGATGGGGTTTAGGTCCTCCTGAACTGCTGTGCTTGAAATTCCAAAATTAAGCTCCAAAATGTCCTTAATGGTGATTAAATTTTGATTTGCTTGTTTGATTGGCTATCACTGAGGCACTGCAATCACGATTGGTCCGCTGGCTCGCGTCAAATTTGCTTTCTCCTCCATCTTAGCGTTCGGGATAATTGTCCTCGTGCTGCAGCTTGCAAATTTCTTTCATTCTGAGCCGACAGACCTCCCAGGCCTTCGGGCTCCACATCATGTCGGAGCAGGTGACTCGAAACGTGAACTCGTACCAGCAAAGACCAAAGACGTACCAGGATTTGACTTGACAAATCTCGTTGTAAAGACAAACAAGAAGAGAGCAGTGCAGCATCCCCTCTGTCTTCTTTGCATCGAGGCAGGTACCTGAATAATTCTACGCTGCATCCTTACAGGCATGTCTCAGAGACTCCCTTAATTACTCAGTCACATTTTATCAGGCCGGATGGCAACTGCATTCATAAGGCATTATATACTTTGACCAAAGTTGCCTTACCTAAAGTCTCATTTGACCGCGTCATGCAGGCTGCACAGGAGGTGATTGCAATTCAAAGCGTCTGGGAGAGCCTGTGAAGCAGGCTGCTGCCACTGCCATGGATCACATGGCAAGCACAAGCGGAATGGCATCTGCAGACGGCGCGGCTGAGGCCTCCAGCGGCAGCAGTGGTGACATGGGGGGCATGATGATGATGATGCAGATGTGGTTCCAGGCCACCACGGAGGTCACCCTGTGGTTCCGGGAATGGAAGGTGGACACCCACGGCAAGTGAGTCACGCTGAAGCCCATTCGAATATCATGAGAGTAGGCGGGGATCCTTCTTCACCCGACTCGGCTCACAAACAAGCATAGATATGGATGTCAGCCATTGCTTGCCTCCGTCAGACGCACGGTATCGGCAAGAGAAACATGGCCGCTGGGGCAGGTTGAGAGAGAGAGGCTTTGTTGAAAGCTTTGTTCTTCTTTGGGAGCATGTTCGGCTCCAAGGCGGCACAGGGAGATATGTGCTACACAGGCACCAGGATCTGATTGCAAGCTGCCCGGCCTCCATGACTGGGTTCCTGATGGACCAAGCACAGCAAATTTAATCAGCACCTTTGGCATCAGGTATGCGGCCAGCATTGTGGGCTTGGTGCTGCTCTGCCTGCTGCAAGAAGGCATCTCGCGCACACGTACAGCAGTCGCGCGCCAGTATGGAGCTACTGCCTCCCAAAGCGTAGAAGTGGCTGACACTGAAAGATCTGCGCTTGTGGAGGGTTCCATCCCACCCCTGGGCAGGTAAATTGCTCCTCCTCCTCTATGAATTCTCCAAAGGCGGGGCCGAACTTTCAGCGGGGTGACTTATGGATGGGCATTGTTGACCTCACTATCTCTTCACATGCCTTGGCGCCAGACCTCGTGCACCCATGTAAAACAGGAGACTCATTGTCCTCCTCTCCCTTGCACAATGACTGCTCGACAGCAGAACCTTGATAATGTTCAACCCGACCGCTTGTTCTGGGCAAAATCATGCTCATTGCCACACCATAGTTTGGCTCGCAGCTGAGCCCCAGAATCTCTTGTCAGCTTCCCCTCTCGTAATCTATATATTCCACATGTACTCATGTAGACTTTAGCCAATCAGCCCGGTTTGAAGGGTGATTTGGGCAAGATGACAATTGGCAGTCCTCTCTTTCAATGTAAGCCCTGCGGTTGTCCCCTGGGTTTAGAGGTGCGTAATTGCAGTCCCACACTCCTTTAACGACACCTCTGACTGCAGGCGATTCAGCCCCATCATTATCAGGCTTCTGCTCAGTCTGCTGTACGCCCTGAACCTGACCACCTCCTACCTGCTCATGCTGGCCGTCATGACCTTCAACGTAGGCTACTTCTTCGCCATCATCTCCGGCCTGGCCCTAGGCCACTTTGTTTTCTTCCCCCCCGCCAGCGGCAAGAACCCCCCCAGCATGCTGTCGGAGGCGTGCTGCCCCCAGTCCTGACAGCCAGACGGACAGGGGCAGCCAGCTGTGGAGCTTTCCCCCCTCCTGGTGTGATTCCTGGGTCTGGTCGACCCTGAGATGGGTGGATCGGGAAGCATGTCATATAGCTTGGATGGGGAAAGGAGGATGAGCACGCTCATGTGGACCGCCCTCTGGTGCATGATGTGGGGTGGAGAATCCTTGAGGCGCATGTGAGGTTGACAATTGGTTGGCTTGCTTGGCGACGCTGCTTCTGTTCGTTTTCGGTCGAGTGTGGACGAATGTATCTGTACAATCTGTTGAGATATTCAGGACCACAAGTGACACCATATTTGTATAGTTTGGAGTAGGCCAGCATCTGTCAGACGCCCAAATGACTAGAATTGATTGATTGTCGGGCATTTCCAGAAGTGTGGCGTCAAAGGTTCTGCACCCGTTGTTCAAGGCAAACTCCTCTGGAGCCTGAAAAGAGCCAGTCTTGAGGAAACGGTGTTGCATATCCAAATAACCAGCAATCAATTTCATGAGTGGGGTTTGGGGCCTGTCCATATGCACTCTTCCTGAACGGAATAATTTTTGATAGGTGGTAGTGCAAGCTTGTAAAGGCTTTTACAGCCTTGGCAATAGATTTTCGATTACATTGCAAGGCTAGAGCTGTGCAGTCTAGCACTAGCATCCAGGCAGGAAATACCTCTAAAATGTTGCAAATTTGTTAGATTTCAATCGTATCTAGACCATAGAGCGCAATATATGGCATTTAATGTTGCACTGCAGCGAAGAGTGAAGCTGCAATTCCCTTTCGCATGCGTGCATGCAACGCCATTTGGGCCCTTCTTTGGTGAGCAGAAGCCAGTGATCGAGATCCATAAAGCTCATCACGGCCATAGGAAGCTGTCTGGTAGTCTAGGGGCAGTGTGCCACCATAGTAGAGGAGGTTTAAAACCCCCCAAATTCCTGGTTGAAAGAAGCACCCTGCACGCTTGGAGCTGGAGATGTCAGCAGAGCCGCATTCTGACACCGATACAGCAACGAGGCAGAGCACACCTGGTCCAAGGTGATCAGTACAGACAAATTCTTTATGAAGGCTTTACTCAATCATGTAGAGAACATCCAGAGAATGGCCTTCCAATTGGTAGTCTCTCTGAAGACTCTAGGCATTTCTGCCTATCCTGCTGAATTTTAGAGCAACACTCCACCTCCCCCCATCTTGACCAATGCCTGGCAGGCAGGCATCCGTGTGTGCAGATCACAGTCCCTGAATTGGGAATCTCGGCAAAGATGCAGATCATTGCTGCCAGCATGTTGAAGTTGCACTGAACACCTTGTTTCAGACGACAGCCGCTCTGCTTAACGAGGAATTTCAGTCAGATAAATGCATGCGTCTTTTTGCAGCGGCAGTGGCGCAAGCACGGAATCGGTGGCCGGGCCCCGTGGGACCCACTCAAGGGCTCTGGTACCCATCAGCACTGAGGAGCGAGGCCCCCGGCCCTCGGCCCACGACACGGAGTCTGCACAGAGCAGCTTGCGGGGCCCTGCCTCGCCCAGACTCCCACCCCCAACTGACTTCCTGTTTGACTACAAGCAGGACGGCCCATCCACCTGGTCCCACGCTCGGGGTCAAAAGTCCTACCAGGGTGAGCATCCTGGAGTCAGCGCGATGTGGGTGTTGAAGAGGTCTTGATATGCGCTTGTTGTTTGCTTTGCATTGCATGTGGTAAATATTGAGGTTTCTGGAGTATCTGATTTTGGAGTTGCCTCTCGCATCGTCCATCATCAACTGTAAGCCCCTGGGAAGGTGTCGTTAGTGGTCAATCTTTTGAATATACAGGCTTTGACACCAGGCACTCCTGATTGTCTCAAATGGCACTTCATGCCCAGAGACAAACTGCACTCCTAGCTTTGCTTCCTCCACAGGCAATTGAGTTCATTTCTGCCCCAAAATCAGCTCATGGAGCCTCTCACACACTGATAAGCTGAAAAGATTGTACATCGCTCCCCTCCCACCCCCCTCCCACAGCCACCCCAGTCCAAGCCCACCTGACCATGGCTCCTCTTATCATCATGACGATTTGGTCATGTATGATCCTTTTAAATCGCACAGGCATTGAGATCGAGCTGCAGCCCATGGGCGAGGCGGCCGCTGCCGCAGAGGTGGCCCAGCGACAGCACTGGGAGGAGCACGGCGACGAGTGGGCCCCCGCAAGCCTGCCCCTCCCGCAGCAGCAGGCCATCGAGCTGCAGCGGTGCTTCCGGGCAGACAATGTAGGTCCTCTCAAAATCTGAATGTGTCTGTCGCAATTTTCTCATCTCCTTTTCTTGATGGCTGAAGCCCCCTATTCCCCTTCAGCCATCCTTGCAGCCCCTTATTTTCAGCTGGACTATCAGTCCTGCCATTCTCGTAGGTGCCTTGCGCTTGTCAGTTTGACCTCCAGGAAGTAACCAACATTTAATTCAAGGTGTGGGGACTTGCAAAACAATTTGCACTGCTGAGCTGATGTCACAGCAAGAACCAGGATTTTTCACGGGCTGTTAATTTCAGAGGAAAGGCGATGCTTTGAGTGTCTCTGGTTAGTCTCACTGGCTGCACTGGGCACAAAAGTCATTTAAGTGCCGATGTGTTTCCAGGTGGTTTGGGGCCAGTATACAGATGGGGGAGAGGGGGAGGAAGAGGAGGAAAGCGAGGTGTATGAGCTCAAGCCAGCAAGTGCAGACACCTCCCCAGGCCACGGCCTCCCAGGAAGTCACAGAGCAGAACAGCAGCTCGCATGAGCAAGGCATGCCAGACTCTGCCTACGGCCTGGTTGCTCCCCCCCCCCCT
>QAXI01000394.1:250661-263549 GCA_004335615.1 Chloroidium sp. JM
GCCCCGGGGGGGGGGATATTGCCTTGGTTGCTGGTCCAATCGATGCTGGTGAGGCTGACCAAGTCCCCTACGAACACCTTCTGCTTCATCTTCTTCAGCAGCCCGCGCGAGGTGCACAGCAGCTCCACCGAAGCCGCGCCTGCCAGCTCCCAGATGGCCGCGTCAAGGGGCTCCCCCCCTCCCCCTACCCATGGGGACCCCACTCTCCCGTCCTTTTCAAGATGTGCCATTTTTGGGGTTTGGCGGATGTTGTGTAAATCCTCCTTGGCGTTTGTGCACGGGTGCTGCTCTGCTTGCAGGATTGACTGCCGATTCTGCTCTGGAATTTGTTGTTGTACATTCCGCCAGGACGTACTATGTGTGATTGCTGTACTGGTTGCAAGAAAGACTACCCACCCTGCAAATTTTGCATAGACAGCTTGGTAGAAGCACAGGCTTTGAGGCTCATATGTCATGGGTGAGAGCATGGACGTCTCTTCTGAATAGATGGCTTGTCTTGCTTTGAATATGAGCTTTTTGGGGCAGGTATGGTGGAGAACGTGGTAGAGAGGAGGTCTCAGCTGACAAACCCCCCTGTTGCCAACATTGACCAGGTACACCTTTTGCTCGGTATGCATGGTGGTGTGAGCTCAAAGGATTTCGATAGAGTCTTAGGCAGTCATGGGCTGCAGTTTCATCCCCTCTACCCCTCCTGCGCATGCAATTTGTGAAAAGCAGCCAGCCCGTGCTCGTCCTTGAGCATTTTCAAAATCTTCAAATGTGGAAGATAATCTGCAGAGGGGCCTAAATTTTGGCATCGAACAATTGAGTAGCCTAACAAGTTACAAGTCACCTCATTTGATCATGCCCTTTGCACCCTGCAAGAGATGGTCCAATCTGGGAGTTGTGCTGTCGCTCAAAAAGTTGGGAGGGATCACGTGGTGTGCAGATGCTGCTGGTGTTTTCGCTGATGCAGCCGCCCTGGGACGGGCAGATGGCCACGCGCTTCCTGGTAAGCGCCGAGGCCTCCGATCTGTCTGTGACCGTGCTACTGAACAAGGCCGACCTGGTCACGGAGGAGACCCGAGAACGGATCAAGCAAGAGGTATGGACCCTCTTCCCCCCTCTCCAACACCCCAATTCTGTCTGCCTTTGTCTATCCTTGCCCTCTTTTACAATCATCAGAGATTGTGGCGGGTGCTGTAATGGCGGCTCAGAAAGGCGAATACGGGTTGAATGCATTGGGGTAAGGCCCCCCGATCTGCCTCTTGAAGTTCCTACATTCTTGAAGGCACAAAGCCGTGTCTGGCGCAGGTTGAGGGGTGGGGGTACAAAGCCATCTGCCTGAGCGCTGAATCGGGGCTGGGGCTGGAGGAGTTGGCGGCAGCCCTCACCTCCAAGGTGTCGGTTACAGCGGGGCCCTCCGGGGTGGGCAAGTCCTCCCTCATCAATGCCGTCAACGCCAAACTGGGCACGGGGGGCGGCCCGTCGGCGCCCCTCCTCAAGACAGGTGAGATGCTGAGTCTTTGACGGCTTCATGGGCTCAGACGTTCAGATCGGTGATGGATTTAGGGGACAGATGTGAGATAGACGAATTGGAAGAGGAGAAGGGTTGGGCAGGGAAGGGGAGGAGGAAAGATGTGGCCAGAGGGGGAAGCAGGGCGGCCTGTGCTATGGGATCAGGGTTTATGGCATGGCTGGACCTGTGAAGCGCCTGTGCCTGTCCAGTAAGAAAAAGCAGGCGATCGTGAGAGCAGGTCAAAAGATGCCCTTTGCAAACTCAAGCCCCTGCCAGTTTGATCATACATTCAATGCCAGCAGACAGGGGCGAGCAATTCTTAATGCTGAAAGATGGCTTGGCTCAGGTGTTTTTTGGGCACAGCTAAGGCCAGTCCTCTCATCCGCTGGAAAGTTTTGAGATATCAAGCTTCTTCTGCACCTGCCGATTTGTTGGGTGCATGAGACCAAATCTGGCGCTGTGCCTCTCGACACTCACTTACCCCGAATCGGGATGACAGGAGGATTCGTCTGCCAATGGCAGGCAGTAGCAGCAGTAGCTGACTCCCTTTGCGCCTTACTTCACCCAGGGCATGCTTGCAGGTTCTGACTCCGGAGGGGAATCAGGCAAGGGGGGTGATGCGGGTGCGGGAGGGCAACAGGCGGAGGCGATCAGGGTGGGGGACGTATCCCAGATAGGGCGAGGAAGGCACACCACACGCAACGTCACCCTGCTACCGGTACGTTCTCCCTTCTTCTGACAGGCTTCAGATACGATTACGAAAAGAGCCCGGATTTGCCAATTGCATGCCTGGGGGCTGAATGAGGCAATCTGTTATGATCCTGTCTTGGGATCCTGGGACACCCTGCCACTTCAAGCACAGGCAGTGAAGATGATGGTGTGCATGCATGTTCCTGCTTGCTTTTCGACTACCTGTCAATAAGGGGACCACTTTACACCCATGGAATCCACTGCTGGACGCTGTCTCTTTCTGAGCTTGTGCGTGTGACGGCGATTCTTACAAAAATGCAATTGGCCGACGTAAAGTCCCAAATCAGCCTCCATGCTTTTAATGCCCGGTGGTGCAGGTTGCGGGGGGTTTGTTGGCCGACACCCCTGGGTTCAACCAGCCAGCGCTGGAGGGCGTGTCGCCAGAAGCACTGGCCTCCTACTTCCCTGAGATCCAGGACGCCGTCCCTGAGTGAGTCCCCATCCCAAGAGACCTAAAATCGGTGGCTCTTTGCCACCGTCCTCCACTTTGGAGTCTGGCGATGAAGCATACCGACAGGCAAACTGATTCACAGATTGCAGCAAGGCAAGGAAACGAGGGAGGAGTCGAGTTGGGGGGTGTAGGGGTTGCTGGTGAGCAACAGATTCCCGTATTCTAACAATCAGAGGTAATCTCGCTCCAGCGCTTGAACCGCATTCAGGGCCCACATTGCATGCACTGAGCGTGAACAATCTGCAGGTGCAAGTTTGGGAATTGCAAGCACATGGATGACGCGGGGTGCGCAGTCAGGGAGGGCTGGATGAGGCATGCCTGGTATGTCGAGCTGCTGCAGGTCAGTTTCGAAGCATCAAATTTCGCGTCATGGCATGCATGAGCAAAGGCACAATAGCCTTGGGTGTTTCAATACCACAATCTGGGCAAGCAGCTATGATAGCTGCGATCTCCTCAAATCCTGCTCAGATGGATTTGGTGAGCAAGGACCTCCTGGAACATTCTTGGCTTTTCGACTTCCTTCCTTGTGAGATAGTATCTCAGGCATGTCAGCGCAGGTAGACCAGACTGACATCCGTGAAGTGGATATTGTGTGGAGATTAAGTGGATATCTTAATGTTTTGAAACAATCGATTTCATCTATCAATAAATCAATGAAATAAATGATTGAATTTGATCCGATGAATGCAAGACATCAATTCAAGGGTGGCTGTAGGAGCTGGAGGCTGCGGCAACGGTGGCCAAGGAGCGGGCGATCAGCAAAAAGCAACGGGAAGGCAACGTCAAGTTCAAGTCCAAGGGGGGAGTTCGCTCCTCGGAGGTAAAGCTGGACCCCAAGAAGCACAGGAACGTCAGTCGCAGACAGGTGCTTTTCTTGCCCCCTTCTGCAAGCTGGGAAGCGGAGAATACACTGCAGCCAATCAGTGGCATTACCCTTGACATTCTGTCGTCGAAAAGGAGTTCGATGATGTGATTCATGGACAGTATTTCAGTTGAGAATTGTTGCGTTTTCATGCATTTTGCAGGCTTTTGCAGCGAATGTGTTGTGGTAGCCGAGTGTTGCTTCACAAGCTGAGAGAATGTGTGGCTGTTCTGCAGAGGAAGCAGAGCATGATGGAGCTATTGGCTGAAGCCGAGGAAGAGGAATAGGTGGTCGAGTGCAGATAATGTTCGTCTGTCCTCACTAGCCTCAGTTTTGTAGGCTCTGATGACATTTTTGACCAATCATGCTTCACGGAAAGGACAATCTCAAATTACCTGCTTATACGCAGCGGCTCTGGGAGCTAAGCTAGATTTTGCGCCCTTCCAATGTACACTATGCTGAGATTTGTAGATGGAGAGACGGTCGTGGTTAATTGTTTGACCGGAACTTCTTTGTAAATTGACCATGATTGCCACCAGAAATGACGCTACGAGAAGTGCATTCCCTTGACACTTGGAGAAACATCAAGAATAGATCCAGTCTCCCTCGTTGTGGGGATGAGGTACTTCCCTGAAGCGATTGTCTTTCTCCATATCAATGCCTTCTGGAGCGACAATACAGGCAGGACGCTCTCATTAATTGTCATCTCAACACATATCATGAGGGAGGACAGCAAGATTTCTTAGTTGTGAGAGGCCAAGGCTTGACCAGAATATCACGTTGCTATCATCCACATTCCCGTCACGGCATTTCAGGGAATAATATCCTTCAGCTCTTCAGCATGTGGGCTACAGATGTGGAAATTGGGACAGAGAGTGCACCAATCAATTGCAGGGAACAATCTGCCTGGTCAACGCAATCAATTGATTACAGGACACGTTCAAATTATGTTGCTGCCACCATAGTGGTGCTATTCACTTGCGATATGCAGGACTTGCACATGTTGCTGTTCATCAGAGTTTTGAAGGGCATACATTCAGGGTTCACAGACCGTTCCTTGGCTCACGCTGTCTTGTTCTGTCAGGGCAGAAATTCACAAGCTCTACAGCATTTCCCCTCATCAAGTGCAAATACAAGGCCTGAATATTGCTGCAGCCCCATCTTGATAGACTACTGCGCCAAATGGCACAGCCAGAAAACACATTAAGCCCTGGCTTGGGACAGGCTGCTCTGAAGAATTCGCAGCAAACCAGTGCAGACCTCTTCTCTGCTGGCATTGTACCTCTGCTCATGCAGATACCTGCAACACAGTCCAAAATTCTGCCTTGCAGGCTGCTTTCCTGCCACACAGTCGCGTAGACATGTCTTATCGCCTGCACTGCCAATGTTTTGTCGTGCTAGCCTCCTGGCTGATTTTCAGGAGAGGTGTGCTTGCCTGGAGAGCGAGCAGTGCAATGCCTCCAGAGCATCCAGCAGCAGACCCTCTGTCCTACTCACAATCTGACCCTGCAGCAAGGAGCATGTCTTCAGACACTCCCAGCAGCTTTTTGTTTCGCCCTGGGTTGTTGCATGTGTATGCCATTGGCAGGGAAGAGAAATTAGTGCAGCGGGGCAGTGAATGGTCTGAGCTAGAGGTGAACCCACCTTCAGAATCTCTGCTCGCTTACTGACCAGCTCATCAGCTTCTGACGGTGCTTGTGCTTTGGTTGGGGGGTCCTCTTCCATGGGAATTTGCTCTGTCCTTTCCTCCGCCACCGCAGCCTGCAACAAGTTTTTGCACTTGGGAAGCATGCACCGATTCTGAGAACGGCATATTGTCTAGCTGGACAACATCTGGCTAAAATCTGCCTCTTTCTATTTGAGAAAGCTTCAATCAGCCCACTCCTACTTCATTGCTGGACCATACAATTTGGATTCTCCATTCTTTGCCAGCTACCATTTCAAGCAAGAATGCGGCAGAAGGTATAGGCAGACCCAAATGATCTTTAATGACGACACGGTTGTCATTTCAAGGGAGACAGGGATACTCACCGTCTCAGGGCCAGCCTGGGGCTGATGGGGCAGGTCGCCTGAGCGCAAAGCTCCCTCCCCTTCCCGATCAGCCGGGTCCTGGGAGAGCTGCCGCGCGTCCACCAGGATGGGCCTCTGAGCCCCTGCTTCCAGTACTTGCCCCTGCTTCTTCCTGCAAAGCGCACATGATATTCATGCAAGAACCTTGCAAATTGGTTAGTCAATGACCAAGGAGATAATCTTCCGAATTCATCTAACTTCCCTCAATCTCGTACTTGTTTCTGGCTTGCATTCAAAGCCATCCATTGTGCAAAGACAATGGCGGCAGCAAAAATCCTCAAAGACCTGGCTCAAAGACGCCAACAAGCCTTTATCGCCACTTCTTAGATCCTCCAGGGATAGTGCGTTCCTTGACCATACGAAACAAAATGGACATCGCAGCCAGATTTGCGTGCACCTCATTGTTCCGTCGCCCACAGGTGTCAGTGACACCCCGTTCTGTGGCACCCCACTCTCCTCCTCATGCCCGCCTGCTGTTGAACTTGTACCTCCATTTGCTAGATGGGGGCTGGCCTTTGCTTGCTGAGCGCTAGAGGCGTCAGGTTCGCCTGCACGGCGTGATATGCTGATATACTCCCTCGATCATCGCTTGGAGAATACTCCACAGCGTTTGCATGTCTCATTTGTGTGATGTTGTTTTTATATACATAACAAAATGCATTCTATGCAACAAATGTCCATGCATGGCAGCGCTTCAGAAGCTTCTTACGAATACATAACGGGCTATCATCAACCATGGAGCATGTTTCTGGGGAAGATTTTCAGTCTTTCGCAAGTAGCACTTCCATGTCATTTATTGCTTACCTGCATCGAGTTCACCATCAATGCAGGTGCAGGACAGGGTACGCTAGGTGCATGTGTGAGATGATGAAGGGGGGTGGGGGGGGTGAGCACACCTGACGCAGTCTGAGAATTTGGCACCAAGGGACGCGACTCGCCGTTCAGGAGGTCCATAGGGGAGGCCAGCTGGCCTCGCAAAAGCGTGTCAGGTGCGGGGGAGTCGAGGCCACCCATGGCTGAGCTGAAAGTGGCGAAAGCATCCCGGAACCCACTACTTGCAGGTCGCTTGGCTCCCTCACACCTGCAAGCAAACACCTTCCTGGGAAATTTGCTCAGCCAGCTGCAATATCACCAGCTCATTTGTTCCTCGTGATCACTGCAGAGCCTCTGCCGATCCATCTCAGGGTGTGGTTTCGTTTTGCCAGATGGACTTGCTAGATCTGCAGGCAATTCAGTGAACTTGACACACACTCCCCCTGGGGTGTGTCAGGCTTCACAATGTGTTTGTATGGTGGTGTTGGGATCAGTGATTCCGGCTGAACTAAGTGTCAAACCTGAAAGAGTCTGCAACAGGTCCGTTTGCCCTCCTTCCCCGACCCGAATGCGTGGCAGTGGCCTCCTGTTGCGCAGCGGTGGCCAGGGGTGCCGATTTGCGTGCGGCCGGAGGCGAGTCAGCGAAATCTATGATGCCCCCCAAACCTGCATCTGGTTCAACTTAGCTCTGGCGTGTCACCAAGACAGGAAACAATATCCATGACCCTTGTCTATCCGAATTCTCGACATGCGCTTCATCCGAGCATCCCAACTTGAGGGTTGTCACCAATAGAATGACGAGCCCTGTTGGCGTTGGTGACTCAGCAATTTCTTCCCCCGCACGTAAAATCAATAAGACTAGAACGGAGATCACGAAACAATGTCTGAAAATTTGAAGGAGTTTCACCTGGGGCAGAGCTTTCGGGCTGTCGGCTTGGTGAATCCGTCCCTTCTCGCCCCTCTTGTGGCTCTGAAGCTGTGCAGTGGCCGTTGGGGATCGTTCTGCCGCCATCCTCCGAAGAAAGAGGTCTTGATGGACCGGCTCGGTCCCCCTCGTTGAGGGAAATAGCTGCAACCTTCGAGAGGGGGCTGTTGCGAGCGGTGGTGGAGCCTGGCGCTGATTTCCGCTTCAACTGCTGCAAGACAGCCTGTCTTTTCAGTCAGGGTGGTCCTTGAAGTTCAAGAGCAGCCTATGGTGGTGGAGTTTTCACCGTCCTATCAAAGGCAAATGAACTCACCCAGACCCTCACTTGTCATGGATGCACAGAAATATGTGTGGTCAGCCAAAGGCAGCAAAGGGAGACTATCCTGGGATCAACTTTTCTAGACACCCCCTCACTTACTTTCCCAATCAAGCATGCTTCATGCCTCCACAGCTTCCGCGTAAGATGACTTGTCTTGAGTAGCTGTTTGCTGAGGAGTGACAGCACCTGTCTCTGGGCACGCATGATGGCTTCAGGGTCCTGGAACACCAGGCGATTGTCCAGCTCCCCGCCGCCTCCACGACGCCTCAGGGAACGTGCCTCTGGTCCGCTGTACATGGTTTCAAACGCAATTTGTCTCGTTGGTGGTACTCATCTTGCGCTTTGCGCTTATTTGTCTTGAGATGACAAAGCAGCAGTCAGCAAGGTCAATTGCAAAGGTGACTTGGTCAATCACTCCAGTCCTTCACTTGAATTTCAGCATCCAACCGCGACATTGCAGATGCAAATTCAGACAATACAAACTGGATGCTGTACAGGATTAGGAGTGCTTTGCGGCTGCTGTGGTGGTAAAATTTTGCTCTGACTTGGATTCTGTGCCACGAGCTATTGAGATACCCAGGATGTGAGGTTTAATTCCACCGCAAACTGTCCGAAAGTAAGCAAGCATTACCAGACGGAATTCTCCCAGAGTTGTCAAAGGTTTTCCGAAGAACAAACTCTGTGAGAGAGTTAGGAAAGCCTGGAGGATCGTTAGTACGAATTCAAATGCCATAACGGAGTGAGAAAGTACCCAGCAGTAGTCCCGTTTGCGTGAGCTGTGCCTCTGCTGCCGATTTGCACGTTCACAGGCTGTCCCTCTGGCAAAGCCCCTGCACATGGCTACCATTGTTGCCTGTCATTCGGATGCTGCTTTACAGCGCTGCAACTGCCGAATCACATCCAACATTCTGACTCTGTGCATGCGTTCATGCTTGCAGTGGCTATTCTAATACGATAACACCAGGCATCAGCGATGTATGGCATGCTACCCCACTTTCCTGCCCTTTTAGAGCTGAATGGTGGTTGTGATTTGTTTCATCCCATATAAGCAGCCGAGAGAGGATTGTTGCAGATGAGAGGGACGGCAATGTGTTGTTACGTGAAGAAAGCAGCAGTGTGAATACCAGGAGGTGGGGGGGCAGGGCCCCTCTGGTGGATGGCATCGCACTTCTCCTTCAGGTCGGCTGGTATCCTCTTCTGCAGAGCCTCCCAGGTCTGATCCTCCAGCGCCTTGGCGCGGGAAATCTCCTGCAAGACAGGACTGTCCAGTCTCTTCGGGAAACAAGATTGGTGGAGCACATAGCATTCCATCAGCGTTTCCCCTGCTGCCCATGACCGAATGGGGCAAGTCAATTTCTCTGACCTTGTCTGCAAGCCCAATAGTGTAAGTTATTTATGAACGAGCAACTCTGCTGGACTCCATTGGCAGCCAAATGCGACGAGATCTGCATGCGTTCTGATAAAAAGCATGCAATTTCAGACAGCTGGCAAGGGAGTCGAGGTTTGTCTCCCTTGAATAGGCATGGCAGGGTCATGAAGAATTCACCTGGACACCCTGGGGGTCCTCCCCCCAGTACTGCTGCATCCCCTGCCCTATGAGGGCCACGTCCGCCATGAAGTGCCCCATCGTGGGGTACTGCCGCTTGTCCACCCGGCACAGTATCGTGCCCAGATCCATGGGAGTCTGCACCTGCATGAGTACCGAGGAAGGCCTGACTTTCTGCCCAGAATGAGGTTGTCCTCTATCCTGAGACCCATTCGTTATTTTAAAAATGATTGGCATGAAGATGTGAATGTAGCTGTCATGACAAGTGTTTTTTGGATCACTGAGCTCAGTTCCACAAGTCACATCCAGGTTGCAGTCATGGCGATGAGCTGGCAGCGTAATGCTCATGCATGAGCAGTGATTGGTGTTTGATTTGCCATCTGCCACACCAAATGGCTGTGATCCTAGTGCAAAGCTTGGACAAGAGGCATCGATCATATGTCGTGGGAAGGGACAGGGGGAAAGGGGTTGATGTGTAGAGCACTGACCTGGGAATAGTACTCCGGGTCGTCCTCTGGATCCACGGGCAGCCAGAAGGCCTTCCACTGCCGGGTGCACAACAGCTTGGTTGCGATCTCCCGCAGGCCCATGCGCAGCGCTCGCAGTGCTGCCTCGTCCTCCTCCCACAGCCGCCGGGCCTCCGCCACCTCCCGCTGCTCGGCGGCATCGGCCTGCACGGCGAGCGCATCCGGCGCCAGCGGCAACTGCAGGAAACAGAAATGAATCATTGCCAAGCTATTCATGTGTCCTTTACCTCTCACTGGGTATGCAATCTAGTTCTGGTGCCACACAGATGCTCTGAAGTGGGGCCAAGGGTGGGAATGGGGAAGTGGCCTGTTGGGCCCAGCATGACGAAAGTCAGCAGCAATTTCTTTGAACAAGGAACGTAAGAGGCACACTCCAGCCAATGATTGTAGCCAGCAGCAATCGTAGGACATAGCATTCACCACGGCCAGGTTCAATCAATATGTAAAGCCAGAGGCAGGAAATGGAAGACATCAAATGCCCTATACAGGCAAACTACTGTGTGCGTCCGTGGATGATACTGCCTCCTGAATTTGTTGCTGTGCCATGGAGGCATACGGGAAGGAGGGGCCCAGAGCTTGCACTGAGTAACGAAAGATGAACAATGTTCCACAATAGAGCAAGGCTTGTGCTGCCATCAATGTTTGATTTTCTCTGTCGATACGTCAGCTACATAGCAACAAATGTAGCTGGTCTTTCATGCACAATGTAATGATGTGCCATCTGAAAGACAGAGATTCGTCTGACATCAAACCTCAGGCAGCGGCTGCCTGGCAGCGCGCATGGCCCGCTGCTTTGCAGGTGCTGCCGCCTGCCGCGCCAGCCCCGTGAACATGGCCCCCCTCTCCGCAGGCAATGGCGGCCCCAGCTGCATCGCCCCCGCCACCCCCTCCCGCCCAAACAGCGCCAGCGCGTCGTGGGGTATCTCGGAGAGGGGCGCATCAGCCGTGGCGAGCAGCAGGAGGGGCAGGTCGGGGGGGAGATCCGCCAGCAGCATCCACAGCGTGGAGCGCAGCGAAGCGGGGGCGGTGTCCCACCAGAGGGTGAGGTGCGGGAGGTAGAGGATGGCCGGGGCGGCACGCCGGGCCTCCACAATTGCATGCACGATCGCCTCCTCCGGGGACCTGCACGACGCTTGTTAAGGTCAGATTGATTTTGCAAGATGTGCAAGTATGCTGTGGTGGAGCAAGAGGTAGGGGGAAATAATCCATCTTCTGCGTGGTGATGACTTGCAGGAGGGTACGGTTTTTAGAAGTAAGATGATGAAAGGACGGTAAAATTTGGGTTCAAGCGACTGGAAGTGGAGGGTTTCAAAATGTTGAGAAGGGCTGCATACAGCAATGCGACCTTTCTCCCCAATGCAATTTGAAGCAATTGATTCCAGCCTGTGGGTGAGAGAGCAGTGTGAAGCAAAGACAGTGGGTTGGGTGAGGAGTCTAGTGTCTGTGCCAGACAGGTTTGACATGATGCAAATTCGGCACTGGTATTTCGCAGCAAGGAGAGGAGACCTACATGGATGGCAAAGGGGAAGGGGGGGGGGGAGGGACATCTTAACACCTGGCGCTTGCATCTGAAAGTAGGGAGGGCAGGCCTATGGGGTGCACAGGGAGGCCCTCCAAGGCGTACAGCAGGGCGGGGGCCAGGTGGGCCTGTCCGCAGCCCTCGGAGCCGCACAACAGAAGGCGTGGGCGTGTCACGGTCCTCCCAGCTGCCAGGGGCATGCTCAGGTCCCCCAGAGACCCTGCAGCACCAATCGGCTTCAAGACTCTGACTGCGGCTGATGTGAGAGCAAGGGAAGGGCTGGGCTGACTCCTTGACCCTCGCAAATTGCCATATCTGTACAAAGATTCTGCTCAGAGAAGACCGCTGGATCAACAACAGCGTCAATAGGTCTACAAAGAAAAAGGCGTCGCATGCAACTTCACATTCTTGGCAATGAACCATAGGTGCGATCGAACATTCGCTTGTCAGTTATATGCCCCTCATTACCTATACTTGAGTGACTTCGAATGAGACACACCTACAACCTCTTACCATGTCTTCAGTTCTGTATGGAAAGCCAAACCACGAGCAGCCCAAGCTTTGACAACGGTGATGCGCCTGCTGGCAGAACAAAGAAATCTTCAGAGACGCAGGAAGACATGAGTTGAGCCACAGAATGAAGAGAACTTGCCTTCCAAGTCATCGTCACTGTCCTCCATCGTTTCTGCTGTGGCGGCCCCGCCAAGCACTGGCGTAGGGGAGGCACCAGCGGCCCGCAGACAAGCAGCAGCTGGGGGGAAGCTGGCCGAGAGCTTCCCCAATATCAGCGCCAGCTTGCCGCTGAGCACTGGCGCTACTGGAGGGGGCAAAGGCCTGCACAGGTGCAGAGATTTGCCAGCCAATAACAGGAGCCTCAAGTCCTTGATCCTCTGTGCCAGGATGCTTGATGCTGGTGTGGCTTTTTATGGCTGGGTTGACTGCAGCATGCAGCAGCACGTACATTCTACCGACAGATGCTCTCGGTGATACAGAACCTGTGAGGCATGATGAAGACCTCTCGGTCTTTCGCAGGCTGCGCAAACAGTGTGCTGTGCGAGGGCCTGACCTGGCGTTGGCGGCCGCCGAACGGTGGGATGCCGGGACGATGCTTGCAAAGGCCGCGAGGAAGTCGCGCCTGTCCACGCTGACCAGCCCCGGGTCCAGCAGCAGCTTCTGCTCGCTGTCGTAGATCTGGGGGTAGCGCCGCCTGAGGGCCTTCAGGGACGCCTCCGTGCACAGCGCCTGGCGATGAATGTCTCACGTCTGGTTGGGGTTCAGGAGTACCTCTCGATGATCTTTGTGGATCAGGCGTCGACGGAACTGCATTCATTCTGAGCCCTAGCTAGGATGAAGCAATTCATCGGACACAGCTTAAGAGGGCTGATTGGTTATTTTGCCATCCAACTGCTCGCTCCTTCTGCTGTACGGTGAAGAGGTCTCTGTGCAACATCAGAAACTGGCCTGAGCACAGCAGAAAGCGCGCAGGGTGTACAGGTGTTTGACACTCTGGGCGCCGAGATTCTATTGTCCAGAACTCCAGCCGCCGCTCAATTTAGATTTGCAATTGCCTTGAAGCACGTGGCAGGGATGGAGCTTGGGTGGGGGGGG
>QAXI01000394.1:298539-321583 GCA_004335615.1 Chloroidium sp. JM
AGGGGGGGGGGGGCAGGCGTACCACTCCCTGAGCAGGTCTCCCAGGCCGCTGGCCAGGTAGGGCACGTCCTCGCAGATGCGCTGCTCTGGGTTGTCGATGCGGCGGTCCACGTAAGACAGCTTGTAGTAAGTCTGCACCGGGAAATCTGTCGAAAACTAGCATTGCCGGGGTAAAATCGATCTTTTGAGCCGCTTCATATCACTTTGACCATGTTGCAATGGGAAGATTGTTGGTCGTGTACATACTTTCTTTCTGTTGGATCAATTATGACAAGGAGGATTGCTCAATGCTCAGCAATGCAGAAGAAGGACCCCCTGCCTCCCTTTCACCCTCCTCCCTTACCCTCCCTTTCCCACCCTGCAGGTTTTCCTGCAGATCTGATTCAGAGAAACACATGCAATGTGCGTGCAAGCAATCTTTTCTCAATGATCTCAGCCAGCCGGGTGACTATTGACGACGATTTATGTGGGGTGGGGTGGAATGTGTGTGGGAGGGAGGGGGAGGGGGTGTGAGGTACAATTCAAAAACATTGTAAGATCACAGCTGGACGTGCTTGCCGTATGGTCGACCCCACTGAAAAATAATGGCCAGGCACTCACCATGTTGTCGAAGTAGAGCTTGTGGATGCGGCCGGTCAGGCTCTTCCTCCAGTCCAGGACCACCGTCTCCAGGACGCGCTTGGAGGTGGACTCCACACCAGCCGCCAGCAGGCAGAGCAGCACGTTCTCGGAAAGATTGCGCACGAAGAGGGGCACCCGCTTCAGGAACGCGGAGCGGAACATGTACCCCTGCAGGTCATTGGGCTCAGACTGTCGTCCTCAGAGACGACTGGAGCTTGTGGATTAAGGGGTCTTGGGAATGTCCGGCTCGCTGCTTTTACGCGTAACATGTGCAGGAGAGGGACAGCCTTACTGCCCTGAAGGTAGTGGATTTTGCAAGAATTGTCAAAGAAATATTCAATCGGACCAGGAAGCCACCAAAAGAAGGCTGCCTATGACAAGATTTGTTGTTCATGTTTTGACACTCATACATGGTTGAGCACACAGCTGAGGCTTTTGAAGGGGTGGGGGTAGGCAGACCTGGACTCTTGCCAGCCTGTTGGATAGGCCAGTGCGTGCCACAGCCAAGAGCAGCATCACAACTATGCGCTTCCCTGCCAGGGGGATCAGGAATTTGATCAGCTGTTTCAGTGCCGCTGGACCCCTGGGGGGGCCCTTGTGTCTCCTTTCGCCTTTCGGCTTGCTCCCACCTTCTGAGCCGCCCTCCTCTTTCTCCCTGCATGTCATTGCTTGTGACCAAGAAAAAGGGAGGTAGGGGTGTATCAGCTGTATCATGGTTTGGTCGGTGGTACGAAGCATGGGAATATACACTGCCAGCAGGGGCAGAGAATGCTTTTGAACTCCATGCGTTGAGAAAGCATCTCTGTAAAGCATCTCTGTGATGAAGCAATCACCTCTTCATCTTCTGCTGGGCCTCATGCTTTGCTTTGGCTTGCTGCAGGAACAAGGCCACCCCTGACCCACCACCAAGCAGCAGGGCTGCAATTGCAGCTGATGTCCTCCTATTCTTGAGGACAGAGCGCGAGAAGTTGATTTGCTTCGTGATGATGTCCATGTTGCCCTGTGGATGTACTCCACCGTTGTGCTCGTTGCAGTGAAATGCTTCTGATTGTCACAATTGTGGCCGGAAGTAATCAGCAGATAAAGTTTGAATGATGTGAAGGTATATAACTCAATGCTTATAAGCGTGAAATGAAGCCCGACAGAAGGCCAGTGACACCCAAGTCAGGCATGCATCCCTTCTTTTTCGGAAGGTAAGACGCCTTCCAATCCTACATCTAAACCGCGAGATCACCCCATGCTTCGCAGAATTTATATGACCGATTCTGAACGATACTCGCTGAGCCCTGGAGGGTGACTAAGTGTCCGAGGATGCACTGTTGGTTTTAGGTTGCGCATCCAAACCTCTTCAAACACAAAGCGAATTATATTGAATTTCAACCGCTTGCTACTATGTCAAGTCAAATGGAGGTGAGCATCTTGAGCTTCTGATTGATGACCATCGACAATCTATGTCACGTGCATGTGGCAACGAAACGCACTAACGCTCCTGTTCATCAGGTGATCTTCGAAAGACGCAGAGCCCTGGGAAGTGCAATTTTGAACAGGTACGACGGGCCGTGTGATAATTGACCGGGCGTAACTTCTGCACAAAGTTTGTTGTTTGATTTGTAAGCACTGTGAGCACTCAATGGGATTGATGCACTTTCCTTTGTTCACAGGCCCAAGGTCCTCAACACCCTCAACCAAAAGATGGTAAGTGTTTTCATTGCAGCTCAATGAGACAATTGTAAAGCCATTTTTCCTCCCCCCTTCCTCAGTGCAAGCTGGAATGCAGATAGAATTGCTCTGGAGGCAATACAAGCCATGGAGCCAGGACGATAGTGTCGGCGCAATGCTCATCAGAGGCTCAGGAGGAAAGGTACATTTGTCCCTCAAACCAGCTTCAGGATGAATGGCATTGCTTTCTCACTGCAAGACCTATGAGGCATTCAAACGAAATGCCTATGTTGCAGGCATTCTGTGCCGGGGGAGATGTAAAAGCAGCGGTGCAAGCCATCATGGCGAATGACCCTCTCACAGCAAAAGAGTACCCTCCCCTCCCCCTCTCCTTGACAATAGCCTTTCGTTCAGGAATGGGCACTGCCATGCAATTCCTGACACTGGTATCACACCAGAGCAGCACTGATTTCTCCTGTCTTCACATGTGGAATCATATACCCTACCCTGGACAATCGCAGCTGCAGACTGCGCACAACAATCACACTGCATGCACAATCATGCATGAGGCGCACATGTGCAGGTTCTTCCGGCGGGAGTATGAGCTGAACCACTTCCTGGGTTCCCTGAGCAAACCCCATGTGGCTTTCATCGACGGCATTGTGATGGGGGGAGGGGCTGGCGTGTCTGTCCATGGCCGCTTCAGGATAGCCACTGAGAAGTACGCACCAGCTGCCAAGCAGTGTTGGGAGGTTGATGCATTTCATTCCCTAAGCATCGTGAAGGCTTGCATGGAGATCCACAGCCATGAAGCAATGATGCCTGAATGAAAATAACAATCAGACACAGCCAATAGCCTCCTTGGTCTTTGGAGCCAGTGGCTAAGAAACAAAACATGGGGCTGAAAAGCCAGAAAAGGAGTCCCATCTGCTGCGCCGTTTCTCATGCATAATTTCGAGCATAGTCACCCTTGAAGCTACGGGGAACTGTACTGACAGCTAGAGGCTTGAGCACTGATGAACTCTGATTCAGTTGAGGTGCATGCAGGACTGTTTTTGCCATGCCGGAGTGCGGCATAGGGCTCTTCCCGGATGTGGGCGCCAGCAACTTCCTGAATGCCCTGCCTGGTGAGATGGGTGCCTATCTGGGCCTCACAGGCACTCGTCTCAAAGGTGAGATCCAATTCCTCAAAGAAAGCTATCGTTTCCTGTCTGTGAGAGGCCCTTGGTTATCTTTGTATTGGCTGATGCTAAACAAGCAAAGAAAGAGGAATGACGATGTTTGTTCATGCTGGCTGCATTCCTTTGCAATTGCACACTTGCCACCACACTCGAAAGGCACAGTGCTCTACATGAACGGAAGAGGCGAGCTTGCAAAACCGCTGCAAGAGACGTTTGCCACTATCAAGACTAGTAACACAATTGGAGAAAGGGCCAATGTGAGTGTGCTGTACTGTCCTGCCGATTTTTACGTGGCTGATGGCCATGGCAGGATATGAGGTGGTGGAGGCGGGACTGGCCACCCACCTGGTAGCTGCTGAGAAGCTGGAGGAGCTGGAAGAGCGCCTCAGCACCTCTTCAAATATAGAGCTTCAGGACCATGCACATCTCGAGCGTATCTTCAACTCCTTTCAGGTGCCCCCCCATTTCTATCATGAATAACTTCTCACGTCTCCATCCTGATGGTGCATGACCCCAGCTCATCTGAAATGCACAGCCCGTCAGTCTGTACAGCCGTCTCGATACTAGCGGGATCATGACTGTGATTTTCATAGCCCTATGCTTCATCCCACCTGCACTCAAATCTTGGGGCACAAAGGCCAGTCAGAGAGATGTGGACTTGAGATTGGAAGACTGCCGTGACAAACAGGATGCAGATGACATCTATGGTTACTCCGTGCACAAGGATAGATGTTTTCGCCAATCTGTTCACTACCTTGTGAAGGGGCTGAGAAAGAGGAGTTAAGGCACTTGCTGTCCGTTTTCCTCCAACAAGATTGAGTCCATCAGAGTGTTGCAGGCGGAGTGCAGTGAGCACACGCAACCCACGGGGCTGCTGGAGCGGCTGCCAGACATCAATGACTGCTTCAGACACCAGGACGTGGAGAGCATAGTGGAGGCCTTGCAGTCACGGGATGCAAAATGGGCTAAAAACGCCAGCAAACAGATGGCCGTGTAAGCATATTACCAATCCCCCCCCCCCTCCCCCCCTTCCCATTGAAAGCTTGGGTCACACTGCAGATGAGATGATACTATTCATCGACTCATGCCCCCTTGAAATCTCTGTCATTCTGATCATCTGGCTTTTCATACAGGGGCTCGCCCCTGTCGCAGAAGCTGACCCTCAGGAGCCTGCGTGAGGGGGCGGGCAAGAGTTTGGCCACCTGCCTGCGGACAGAATTCCGGATGGTGTGCCACGTGATCGACGGCCCCTCGGACTTCCAGGAGGGCGTGCGGGCCCTTCTCATCGACAAGGGGGCTACCCCCACCTGGCTGCATGGCAGTCTGTCAGAGGTGGCCTCCTCCTTCCTCTGGCCTGTTGCGGGGCTCTGCCACCTTTTGCTCAAACCTGGCCGACTTCTGGCAATTTTGCCGCCTTTTGCTAGGTTTTTTCACATTCTCATAGGCTGCTACCTTATGCAGGATCTCGTCGTGACAGGCAGTGCTAGAGCTGTACAGAATGCAGGCTGAGGTGTTGAGGCCGGGCCTGAGGGATGGGATGGCATTCTTGATGGGCATTGTGTCCCGCTTTTTCTGTGCTGCTTGCCATGTAAAACTCTATCCAGCAACTGCTGCTGGATTTGCTGTGGTTCATGACACACAGCTGACGGAGCATGGAGAACAGGCAGGCAAACAAGCAAAGAAGCACGCTCATTTACAGTGAAGGAGCACTCCTCATTATTCTTCTGATTTTTTGAGATGACGACTGGTGTCGTGATGCAGACAGACTCTGTAGTGTGACTTCCCAGTCAGGTCATTGTTGCAGGTGAGTGAAGAAACAGTGGACAAATTCTTCAGACCACTGGCTGAGGGAGAAGAGCTGGCATTTGGAGGGTCAAACAAGATGCACTCCAAGCTGTGATGTCCAATTTCACAGTAGAATGCAGGCTCTTGTCAGCAGCTGTAAATTGTCCTCACATTGCTCGAGTCATTTACCAGGGCTGCTCTACGTCAAGGTCCCGGAAACAATTTCCATCATCTATTGATACAAGTATGAGATGGTTTTTATTTCTGCCAGTGACCAATCCTCAAATAACTTTCCCAATCAAACACTGCCCCCATTTTATTACTTCAGCATCAGCCCTTGGATAGCAATTGACTTGCACCCAAATCCAGGAGCCGTATCGACCCTTCGCATTGCGTCATTCCCTACTGCCTGTCACTGCGCATCTGATCCGATCTAACATCATCCAACAGCCTTCACCAAGAGTACAGGTGGGTCACATCCTTCGGAAAAAACTCACCATACAGATCTAGCACCGCCCATCTCCCAACAGGGAAGACAAAGCATCAATCCATGGTCTAGAGGATCTTGGGGGGGCCCTCCTTGACGGCCTTGACGACGTTCTCTGCGGCTTGCTTGGCGGCGGCAGGGTACTTCTGCAGCAGATCCTTGATCTGGTGCCCCGTCAGGGTTTCCTTGTCCAGCAGCTCCTTGGCCAGGGTGTGCAGCTCGGCCTCGTGTGTGCGCAGGACGTTTTGGGCGCGCTCGTATGCCGAGTTCAGGATCTTCTTCACCTGCAGACCATGCTGCGGTCAGGATGGTGATGAGCACCTCTTCTGTGTGGGACACTCTTACACATTGAGACAGTAACTAAATCCTTACATGGTCTCTCATGTGTGCTGTGAGCAATCAAGTCCTCAGTGGGGAGGGAACGTGATGCTTTTTGGAATCTGTCTGGCACCCCCAAGCCTGCGACAGGTTGCAATACATTATCTCTGCATTTTACCTTCCAGCACAGAAGCTCGGCCTTGGGTGAGGCAGTGTGCAGACAATTTTACAGACACACCGTCATAATCAAAGCAATAAGGACCTGGCAGTGTAGAGGCGAGATGCAGAATTGCACAAGAGACCTTGAACATATTGCCCATTTAGCGAGGGACAGGGGGCAAGGGAAGTGAAAAGCATGCTGGTCATTGATTGAAACTATGCTCTGCAAGGACCAGTAGGGCAAAACTTGCCTCTGTCTCCACCAGGTTGCGGGTCTCGCTGGAGAGG
The DNA here is from genome assembly GCA_004335615.1 of Chloroidium sp. JM. NCBI lineage: Eukaryota > Viridiplantae > Chlorophyta > Trebouxiophyceae > Watanabeales > Watanabeaceae > Chloroidium > Chloroidium sp. JM. The sequence goes on from QAXI01000394.1 coordinate 305,038, forward strand.
CTGCGCCCGTTGTCCTCGTAGTTGATGGCCACCTTGCCCAGCGCCTCGCTCATGCCGTATTTGGTCACCATCGCCCTCGCCAGCCTGGTGGCCTGCACATCCCCACCCCAACTTCAGCCAGGATGATAAAATATACTTGCAAAGAGAAGGCATTTCTCTCAATGAATTAGCCTCCACCATTGTGCTTGGTGCCTTAATTGTCGAGCGTCTCATTCTGGGATTTTTGACAGGTCAAACCAGGTGATGTTGGCTCGCCTCAATCTTGCTTGATGCCTTCATCGCTGTATAGATCAGTTGGTCTCAAAATTGGTAATTGAGGAAGGGAGACGGAAGAATAGAATTTCATGGTCGCCTGTTCCATGTCCGAAATCATGGTCAGACTCGAGTCTGCAAGAAGGAAGGCTGGGGTTTGTGCGAGTACCTGCTCCAAGTCTGAGGATGCTCCGGTGGTGACATCAGAGGGCCCAAAGATAATCTCCTCCGCCACACGGCCCCCCATGGCCACGTCCAGTTTGGCCAGCAGCTGGCGCATGGTAACGCTGTGCTCGTCCGCCTCCTCAGGCAGCTGGGTCACCATGCCCAGGGCCATGCCTGCCAACCGCACAGGACTTTTATACATGCCGTGTCATGCGATATTCTGGCAGATGAATAGCCATGCCCAGAGCGCCATGCCGGCCGCAAACACCGACTGTCTGTACCGCCTGACTCCTACTCTCTCTTAGGGAGCAAGATACTATTTCCAGAGTCATGCCTGCCAAAAACTGCATTGTTTATGATGGCCGGGTCTGTGTTCAATTCTGAGCGTCCACTGAATGAACCACGCTCTGTTTTGTTTCCCAGGATATGTGTAAAACAGACAAACTACCATCTGATGAAGTTGGGTAGCTGCGTCTTGTACAGGAGATGGGCAGTTCTCCTAGACCTCAAAGTGCAATTGGCACCCCTAGCAGAGGGAAGGACGCAAATCACTTGGAATGCAGCTTTGATATACACACACAGCTGGATTGCGATGCTCAGCTGGGATGATTGCCACTGACAGATGGGCCGAATCACCTGCCTACGGCCTCTTCCCCCTACATATACCAATCAGAGGAACTCAACGCGACGAAAAAGCGCACCTCTGGGGATTATGGTGGCCTTGTGAACCGGATGCGCCCCCTCCGTGAAAAGCGCCACCAGCGCGTGGCCCCCCTCGTGATACGCCGTCAGCCGCCGGTTCTTGTCGCTGATGACCGCCGACTTGCGCTCGGCGCCCATGATGATGCGGTCCTTGGCATGCTCCAGGTCCTGCTGACTCACCGCCAGCTTGCCCTCCCGGGCAGCCTTCAGCGCCGCCACGTTGACGAGGTTGGCCAGGTCGGCTCCGCTGAACCCCGGCGTGCCACGGGCGATCACCTGCAGGGGTGGAGGCAAGTGTAATCTCGGAGGTTCGGGATTGTGCAGTACCTCTGGGGAAGGTAGAGGCCAGGTTCCAGAGGTTGATAGGGATGGCATTGTGTGGGTTGAACTTGCAGCACTTCTAGGTAGTTATTTGGCAGGTCCTCAGGCACAAGGGTGCCTCAGATAGCATTAGCAAGACCGTTGGTGGCCTAACAAGCTCACACCTTGGTGAGTTGCCCAAAGAGGTGACCATAGCAGATCCATCAGAAGATCTGTGGCAGGCTGTGAGGCATTTGGCCTCAGAAATAAGAATCTGAATTCATAGTCTTTGAGGCCTGTCTACCCTCTTTTACACCCATGCTGCAGGATTCCGTCGCCATCTTTGCCATGTATCGAAAGAATGGTGAGGGCACCCAATCAGAATTGTAATCAGAGGCGACCCTCGGCAGGACAGCCCAGAAGCTGTCCCAATGGCGGTGCGGCCCATCTCCGAGACTTCCTGACCCACCAGTGTGATCATCTCCACAAGCAATTCTGTTCTGATTTGTGTGGGATTGGTGCTTACCGAGAGGTCGACATCCGGCATGCGCGGCACATTGCTGAAGTGGCTCTCCAGGATCTGCCTGCGGCCCTCGATGTCAGGGTTGGGCACCATCACATGCCGGTCAAACCTGCCGGGGCGCACCAGGGCCTTGTCCAGGGACTCGGGGAAGTTGGTGGCGGCAACCACAATCACACCCTCGCTGGGCTTGAATCTGCACAGCATGGGTTGGTTTTGCGAGCGAGTGAATATTATGCAAGGAGAAGATACAGATATGGAGGTGCAGGGGGGGGGGGGAGTGAACGGTGGCGGCCACCATGATTACACCCTCGCTGGGCTTGAATTTGCACAGCAAGATCAGCTATCGAGGAGGAGCAATTTGAAGTCTGTGTATAGGAAGACAATACAGATGAGCGAGTCGCTGGGCCAGGGGTGAGGGGGGGGGTGGGGTTGTTGAAGTGGCATTCATTTCGATTCAATAGGGTTGAGGATCGTGGAGCAGTGGAGAAATGAGACAATGGCATGCAGAAGATATGCGCACAGGAGGGCTGGAATGCTACATCCCTCCCTCTCAAGTTTGGAGCTCTACAGATCAACAACCAAATTTAAATCCCATAATCGAGTTTCACATTGCCCTGGCATGTCACCGCCGAGGAAGGGGAGGGGGACAAGTCATGAGAGATAGAAGCTTGAAAGAAAGGCAAGGAGATTTGACAACCCAGGAGACCACTGCAACAGTGCAGCGCAATGGGAAACATCATTCTCACCCGTCCAGCTCCACCAGCAGCTGGTTGAGCGTCATCTTCATGTACTGCTGGTCCCGCGAGTTTCGCGAGCCGCCGATGGCGTCAATTTCATCTATGAAAATGATGCAAGGGGATGTTTTCTTGGCTGCTGCAAACAGATCCCTCACCCTGCAATAGCAAGACACCAATGCATCAGGCATTCAGACACTGCCTTGATCCTGCTGATAAGAAAGTTGTGACTTTCCCAACTCCAAATAATCAGTCTCAGCTCACTGCTACTATTACTTCCTTTGATGTTCTCATCCTTGAGAGGTATACGGAGCGTTCTGACGTCCACTTCTGGCTATGGGTGTCACTGAGATCCATACTTTGACCAAAGGGGGTGGCAAAAAATTAATCTGCTCACTGAAGTGCCCTCTAGATTTAAATAATCTTGCAAAGGCAATAGTGAATAGCAGCATTGAGAACAAGTGCTGAGCTTGCTGAGACTTCGGTGTCCCACACACATCCTTTCAATCTAGAATCAAATCAGATGGAAAGAGATACCTGCGCGCTCCCACGCCCACAAACATCTCCTCAAACTCGCTGCCGCTGCAGTAGAAGAAGGGCACCCCAGCCTCCCCTGCGATTGCCCGGGCCAGCATGGTCTTTCCTGCATCATTGGACTACCTTGCAAACTGACTAATTCATAATAAGCCGAAGAGGCAAACAAAGGCTCAGGAAAGGGTGCATATGCATGAGCGTATGTAAGAGATGCTGAGGGCTTTGGGGCTGACCTGTGCCTGGGGGTCCCACAAGCAGGATTCCCTTTGGCAGCTTCCCTCCCAAAGTTGTGAACTTGTGGGGGTCCCGCAGGTAGTGCACCACCTCTTCCAGCTCAGCCTGCGGTAGTGATATCCAGTGAGCCAGCACTCACGGTCTTGCAAGCCAGGATGAGATGGATAGGAATGGAAAACGGCAATACTATGACATCTGCAGTGAGTCATCAGCGATGAAGCCAGCTGCGGTCATATTCCTCTATCGTTGTTGCAGACAGGAAACGATGGTATTGATGGCTGCCCACTGCAACATGAGGTGGAGCCAATCCCTGCTTCCCTCAGAGCACAAACTATTGGGCTGGGCCTGGCTTTTATTACTCAAATCTTGCCTTGAATGAAATGATACAATGCCTGATGTGAAAGAAAGAACTAACACTGCCCAGAACATCTCAGCCCTGCACTGGCAAACTTATGCTCAATTTGATGGTCACTTGCCACAAAAGGGGTGCTGGAAACCGTGGAATTGTTCAATGGTCATCTCCTTTCCTGTTCTGAACCCCTCCTGTTCCCCCCCCCCCACCCCGCCTTCCCCTCTCCCTCCCCAAGCCTTGTCCAATGCCGGATGAAGAGAAACGAGAGCCTTGCAGCGTAGTTAGAATAGTGTATCTGATCAGACTTCAGTCTTCTCACCTTGGCTTCATCAACCCCCTTGACATCCGCAAACTTGGTCTTGCCGTCGATCGTGGGACGCATGTCTGGGGTGTTCAGGATGCCCCGCGACAGCCCCTTCTCCTCCATCAGCGCCCCCAGCCCGCTGATGACCACGAACATGACCGCCAGCGTGCGCACGGTGCGCCAGATCTGGGACTTGAGCGTCGGCTCCGCCTGCATAGTGTAGATGGGGTTCTTGGCGGACCCCAGGTCCACTGCCGCCGCACCCCCTGCACCTGTGCCACAGAAGCTGGATGTCAAGCTTTGGGCTTTATTAAATAGTCTCAAGGTGGTGAAGGGAAGGATTTTTGGGGGGGAACTTGGCGGAAATAAGGTTCATTGCAGCGACCACAATCACACCTATGGGTGCTACACAGCAGAAGGGAGGGGGAGCTTCTGGACCCTACAATGACTTTGCTTTGCACTTTCACTGGTGCTCTTGAAGGTGACAAGTTGGATTTATGTCTGTGGTTGCTTGGCCAAAAGAATCAGTTGGAACCTTCCCCAACTCGGAAATAAATCCTCTCTGGACTCAATTTTCTTATCGTGACTCTATCCTTTGCCGCTCCTCTGACAGCAGAGACGAGATCAACCAAAAAAGGATTTTGCAAAGCGCTACCTGATAATCTACCAACTGCTGACTCAGCGGCCCCAAAGAACGCAGAACCCTGGCGCCGGCCGTAGTCTGCGGCTGCTGCCACCCCTGCTCCCCCATGCATTCCTTGCTGGGCGCCTTGCTGCAGCAAGAAAGCTTTGTCAGTCGACGTTCCTACCTCCTCCATGTGAAATCCCTGCTGATATGCCCGCCTCCCTGAGTTAAGACTTGACTCGCTCCAAAATTGATGATCTTCATTTATCCTGCTAACGACCTTGCCATGCGTCAAACTGTGGGGATGATTGTCATCGCAATGCAATTGCAAGGGGAGGAATTCCAAATTGTCATGATGGTCTGCAGAATGATTTCAATCCACCTGGAGTGTCCTGAGGAGAGAGCTGTTGTCCAGCTTGTCAGCCTTGGCAAGCGCCTTCACGTATTCCCCCAGGGTGGCCTCGTTGGAAGCGACCCCACCCCCCTCAAAATGCCGGATGACTGCATCGTATGATCCCCTGTTGTTCAAGTCTTGGAGGTGGGCCGCCTGCAACACACACGTGTTGTGAATGTGGAACGACAAACGCTTCAGCCAGCCTGCACAGATCAAATCCGAGGACTGAATGACAGGAGTGCAAGAAGGTCTGAGCTCTGCTGGGTGGGGGGTTGGAATTGTTGTTTCAGCCCCTGCCTGCCAAAACGGGAGGCCTTGCCTGGCGACTGGGGTCACTGGGGAGCTCGTCCCGCCTGAAGGGATTGTAGTATCTTCTCTGGTGGCCAATGCGACTGCCGCTGCCCCCAAAGGAAGCTTCCGCAGCGCATCCTTGCTTGTGCAGTAGGTCCTTGGCTACCTTGGCAAATACCTGCACATTGAATCGTCCTTGTGAGCTGTCTATCGGGAAGAGCTGTCGACATTTCACCTCGCCTTGAATTTGAAGCTGAGAAACTCAACTTGCTGTCAACTTGCTGTGATTCGGAAATGGGAAGTTTTAGACGGGTGCTTTTCAGATGGAGAGAGCAAGTCAGCGAGGACACGAAGGAAAAGCTCTTGCCTGTCGAACAAGGCTGTTCTGTCGGATGTTACCGGCCATCCGATGAGTGGTATTCCTCGCTCTCACACGACAATTTTATTGTATTCCTCAGATCACAAGAGGCACAGGTGGTGGTGTTGTCTTTTGCCAGCTGATGTTTACGTACTTGGTGCCCTTGCTTAAATATTGGATTATAACAGAGTTTGGAGTTCTGATACGATTGCGATTTGTGTCTCGTTGCACTTGTGCGTCATTGACCAAGGTTTCACCTGCGATCTGCCACATCAGCCTCAAAGAGAGAGTACAAGCTTTGTATACATTCAACATCAACATCATTTCCTACAAGGCAAACTGGTATCGCTGTGTGTTTCGCTGAACTTGAAAGAATTCGGCACGATCAGTAAGCTTTGTGAACCTTGCCTATTGAGCCGTTAGTGAGTTCATTGATTCTGGATATTGAGGCATAGCAAATGCATGCAGCCTTTGATGCTTGACTTGAAGTTGTGCACTGGAGTAAGATTTGCTGAGGAGAGGATTCATTGTTGATACAGAGGCTGCAATATCAATACAGCACTGTCAATTTAATTGCAACTGCAAGAGGAAGCACAACCCTTGCCACCACCCATCATAGCCCTCAATTATGAGAATTGTGTCAACACAAGCAAAAGTTGTTCTGCCCCACAACTAAGTGAAAGCTGCCTTTGCTGAGCTGCGTTTGCACTGACCTGCCTAGAACATTGCCTTGCTCTACAAAATACAGCAACAAGGTGGGCCCTGGCACTCCTAGGCAACAAGGGTCTTGAGTTTAAAAACAGTTCAATGATGTTCTTCAAGGTTCAAACTACCAGTGATTTAGCTGTAGCAGATTCAGGAAATGCAAGGAGTCTCAAATGCAAAAGTAAGAATGAAGCACCTCTTAGAGGTGGATTGAGAGACATATGCAGATGAAATATCTCATCTGCAATTGTGCAGCATGTAAAAGTGCCTCAAAGCCATTGGGCAGAAAATCATTGAAATGCCAAAAATAGAGAAAGAGAGCTCCTGAGCAACATTGCTCCACTCACTTGATTTTAGAAAGCTAAGCTGGACTCCAATGCTGCAACCATAAAAGCTTCTTTCAAGAGCAGGATCTGAAAATCTCCCAAAGTCATGGCATACAGAAACTACACACGTATGGTTAACCCCCAGATTTTGGGAGATATACGACAGGAAATTGCAAAAAACTATGCTACTCAGCAATCATTCAATGAAATTGCGGAATGCGGGGCTCAGCATGAGACCACAGTGCCTGAAGCGGCCCATCTACAAAATAATTGCTCCATTCCCAAGTTCTCTCCAACGATCCTCAAGCTCCTTGAAGCGAGCCCTCAGAGCACTCTCCACTTGCTGGATGCCTGTATCTGAGGTACGCGCATCCCGCGGCATTCCCCAGCCTTCCAGTGGGACCTCTGGAGTGGCGTTCTGCGGGCGGCCCTCTGCCCGAGCCTTTCGATCCACCTGCAACCATGCCTCCTTTTGATTCTAGTTCACCTCCATAATTCAAGGTCGGCATGATGACTCGGGGTTCATTGGGTGTGCGCAGGAAGGCCGGGCGATTTGGCATTCAGGCGCTCAGATACACCAAAGAGACGTTGTGTCTTCTTTTTTGATTTCTTACCTGAGGAGTTTTGAAAATAGCATTTAGGCTGGCACAAAGCACGTACGCAGGAAGGTGACATAGAGCATTGTGAGGTGTGATGTTTAGAAGAGAGCTCAAACAAAAGGTGGTGAGGGGTCACCCAGAAGATGGTAGGGTTGCCTTTTTCACGCTGCCATTATTTCTGCTTCTGAAATGTCTGAAGTGAACTTGCAACAGGAGTGTAAAGCGTAGGAAGGCAAAGTCTTGAGGCATACGGAAGGTGGGAAGCATGGAGGTGAGCGAAGGAAAAGGTACACCTGATACTGGTAGCGGAGTCCACCCGGCAGCTCGCTGGTAGGCTCGCAGACATCCTCCTCAGAGCTAAGAGTCCACTCCTGCTCCTTGATGGGGAACAGATGACCAACCGCTTTCGCCTCATTGTAGGGCTTCCTCTTGGTCTTCCTGGGGGAAGTGGGACCAACACTGAGTGCCTTTATGTTTGCGATGAAGGCTCTACTGTCAGCATATCACTTCCTTCCACCTTTGGGACGAGGCTGCAAGCCGCTATGGCAACTTGCAATGGTGTGAAGCAGAAGAGAGGCAGGGCAGGATGTATAATATGTGTATCTTGCCTGCAAGGGACGTGGATTTATCTAGAGTCGTCCAGCCATTGCTGGAGGGGATCTTGGAAGAGAATGGAATGTGATTGGTGTTGATTCTTCTGGAGGAAACAAATGATGAGAATACTGCAAAGCACAGAACATGTGGAGGGGCAAGAATGCTGTGACAACATTTATGCATGTTTCACCTGGGGTCAGGTTCACAAACTGACCTGGCAGGAGGCTCACTCGGCTGGGGGTTGTGGGGCGGGTGGGGCGAGAAGTACGCCCACGCCTTTGCAACTTCCTCAGCTGGGGGAGGCGGCCGGTTCAGCCCCAGGCAGATGTTGGGCTGTGTGGTCTTGCTGGGGTCGTGCCTGCGCTCCTCGAATTCCCTGAAGCGGGGGTCCAACATGCACTCTGCAGAAGCACACTTGTGAGATGAGACGAAAGAGCTCCCAAAAGCCATGTGTTTAGAGAGACTCAGGTATCCACAATGGTGGAGCGGCGGGTGCTGTGCGAAACTTACTCTTTAAAGTTTTGTACTTCATGAGGTTCGTATGTCCAGCGTGAAATTCAACACAAAGTCTGCAAGGAGTGTGAGAGATGGAGGCCAACAGTTTGCCGCCGCTGATCACGGTCTTGTTGACTTTAAGGGTGATGCAAGACCCCAAAATTGAGAGGGCACTCTGTCTGGCATTGGGAGATCGGCTCACTCACCTTCGTAGGCCAGCTGTAATTCATTGTCATCCTCAGGAGGCTCGAGGTCGCCGTCAGAGATGTCGAAGGGGGACAGGGGGCGCTGGAAGTCGAAATTCGGCCTGCCCTGCGCGTCCTTGGGGGGCCAGTCTGCGGGTGGAATCCTCTGCTTTAATCTTCTTGACAAGGCAACCTCACCGCTGATTGTTGCACACCTAACATGCTCCCTTCCATTACCATCCCCCTATTACGAAAGGAACGATGGGGGATGGATTGAGGGGCCTGCAGAATTTACCCTGGTAGGCGGGGTTGGGCTCTACAGGATCCAGCCCCTGCATGTCGTCGGAGGAGTCAGAGCCCATGTCGTCAGAGCCCAGGTCGTCCCAGTCAGACTCCTCATCATCTGCAATCTCCCCATCCATGGGCTCATCGGCGGCGGCTGCAGTGTTGCCTGTGTTGCTTGCACCTGCACCTAACGCTTCACCACTTTCGCGGCAACGCTGGTTCTGAGCCTCTTGATAGGAAATTCTACCTTATGCCATGCACAATCAGTGAGCAAGTGTGAAGTCTGAGCTTTCAGCAAGACCATCAGTTCAGCACACAACTGCCAATACCTGTGTATGAATCTCATAATCTATGAGATGCTTGACTTGCAACAGATTGACTTGCAACAGGACAGTCACTAATATCTCCATCTCAATTTGGGGGAAGGTACTCATCTGGGAGGTATTTCCTTTTTCCTTGCTTGTCTTCTCCAGGAAAAACATATTCGTGAGACACGAAGTAGATAATGGCAAGATAAAATTGGGGATGGCAGCCCTATGCATGATCAGCCATAATGAAGAGTACCTGCTGCGTTGCCAGCCTCTCCTCTCTGCTTTGCATTGCCTTCCCTGACTCGCCACCCCTCAGCAACTCGTGCCGCGCCAACCGCCTTATGGTAGTCCAAAAGGTTCTGGAGGGTTGGGAAGTCCAGATCGACCTCAGCCTTTTTCTCTGCCGTCATGACACCTGTTCTGTACCGGTGCACAGGCTCCTCCTCGCCAAAATGCTGCGCCAGCTTGTATAGCCCCCTGCAAGTAGGAAATAATGCACTTATTCCCAAGTTTAAAGGGTGAAATGGCTTTGCTTCGCAAAAACTTGCAAAAAGAACAGCTCTGCTTCATATAAGAATGTTTCACTGCAATGCCCTCAAACAAGAGACTGGCAGGGCATGTCGTTTTCTCTCCCTCCCCAAACTCGCTCCTCCTGCCCTTGCAAATTTTGGCGTAGAAATTGCCACACCACATACATAGACAATCATAGAAGTGTGGAAGCATTCCTACTGGGGAAAAAACTTACACATCGCGGGCTCTGTTGACCAGCTCTTCGGTGTCGTGCCTGCCAAACGAGTACCACTCGCCTTGGTATTTGACCTTTGCTTGAAGCCTCCCCTTGCCCCCCATTGCCCTGGACCGGACAGGCACGTCCTATCATTCAATTCACTCCTTTCGTGAAGAGCACTGGTGTGATGTAATACAATCAGATTTTGCCATTTTCTGCTCTGCAAACTAGTGGCTTTGCTCAGAACGCTGACTTCAACTCGCAAAAATTCTCGGTGTACAAGGTTGCTTGCTGTGCTTGCCGCTTCAATAGGAGGTTGGAATTTCCTTGGAATGATTTGTAGCCGCTCAATGTTGCTCCGATGTCATGAAAGGTCATTGGGATGATGTGGGATTCAGAATGTACGAGTTGATTTGTGCCTTCCGAGCATTTGTAGTGCTTGCTTGCCATGTCCTGATGCTGGTCTTGTCTACGACTTCCCAGATTGATAGAGCAAGAATGTTTGTTTGAAAGCGCGCAGACATACCCTGTGCTTGCTGTGCTGCAATGGTAATAGCTCGTCAGAGCAATACGAAGATGCCGAAGCGAGAGCCTGCCGATGATGAAAGCCTCCACACGATGCGCACGCTTACCAGCGTCTTGAGGAGAAAGCGATACTTGGAAATGAGCTTAAAAACGAGAGGAAATCAATGCGATTGGTCCTCAATCAAAATTCGTCAGTCACAATGCGTGACTTATGCCACATCAGCTGAGAGTCTTGAGCTATCTTGGATGCAATACGGAAACCAACAGTGCATCGATATTGCATCAGAAAAGAACGCCCGAAGACATCTTGCTAGTTGCTTATGCAAGCTGTCTGAGAAGTGGTGAATTTCCTCTACGGTTCCTCTTCGATACCCAATCAACAGCCCTTCTCCCGTAGAGAGGATGAGCTCAAAGGAGCGTATCAGCATTCTAGCGAATCACTTAAGAGCAAACACCGATGGTGAGTACAACTTCAGCTGCTTTCAGCTTGCTGAAGGCAGCCTCTAGTTGACAGTGTGATTGAAAGTACATAACTCTGCCTCCAGTCCAGACATCTCGGGGCTAGTCCACCTACACACCCCAAAACGAGGAGTGTCAATACAGGAGCTTCGCCCATCACATTGCAGCCTACCCGGGCCAGCTCCAGTAGCCCACCCTATGACAATTTTCCCCAGGCACAGACCATGGCCAACTTTCCACCTGCCGTGCATGACCTCTTCAACTTTGACCAGCTGCTGACGGAGGAAGAGAGGGAAATCCGCTACAAGACTAGGGCCTACATGGTGATCCCTCCTACCTACTCTAATGTCTGTGGCACCGTCATTCAGTGGGATCATCTGGCTTGAATTTGAAGAACAATTCCCTTCGCTCTATTGAGATCACTCCCTATATCTTACCTGGACTGGTTATGGGACCCATTGCATACTTAAGTGGGAAAATAGCGGAGGGGAGTTTGGGACGCGTGAGCTGACTTGCGTTGTCTTTCTCATCAGATAGCTTCCAAGCAGAAGCTATTCCCAAGTTTTTTGACACCAAGCACGACCACTTGATTCGTTGACACCGTAACCTACATCCGTCCAGAGGATACGAGCGCAGCTGTGAGAGCAGCGGCAACGCAGCCTCTCATCCATGGTCACAATGCAGGAAAAGGAGGTGGCGCCAATCATCGCGGAGTATTGGGAGCGCGCAGAGTTCCCATTCCAGCTATTGCCGGGCCTGGGGAAGCTGAACATTGCGTCGTCAGTGGTGAAGGGCTACGGATGCCCGGGGTTGTCAGTGGTGGGGGCAGCCATGGCAGCAGTGGAAACCGCCAGAGTGGATGGCAGCATATCGACCTTCATCTTGGTGCATGGCAGCCTGTGCTGTCTGACAATTGGTATGTCTTTCCATTGTTTTAGGGTGGGGGAAAAGGGGGAGCATGGTTTCAGATGCTATCATGGTCCCCCTTCACCTGATCTGGTGATGGGATACTGGCTCTGGAAGCATGAGAGATGGAGCTTGTTGTTTCTTCAATGGTGCCAAAGCGCCGCCATACCATCTTCCGTTCCCATGTCAGATGTATCTGAGGTTTGCAAGGGAGAGCAATCCTATTCAGAACTTGGAACAAGCCCATCTTGATGGGGCACTTAATCAGCAGATGCAGCCTGCAATGGGGCATGAAAATGTCCGGAAACTTTGTTGTGACCAGGACATGGAGCTCCTGCAAAGCAAAATTTACAGAGGAGATAAAAGGAGCAAATGGCTGCAGGGTTGCTGGGCTCGGAGGCACAGAAGCAGGAGCTAGTACCACAGATGGCAGACTTGAGCAAGGTAGGGGCGTGGGCCCTTACGGAGCCCTCCAACGGCAGTGATGCATCCGCACTGCAGAGCACGGCCCGGAAGGTCAGCCCTCCTTGGCAGCGAGGTTCCGTTTTGCACAGCAGGAGACTAGAGGCTCTGCAACCCCCCCACAAGCTGGTGTGGCTTGATGGCTTTCCCAGGCTCTGCAGAGGATGTGTTAGTGCTATCTTAATGTCCTCTCCATGCCGATGTCGTCCTCTTGCATCACCTGCCTACTGGTGGACAAGAGAGTGGGCAAGGGTACTGGGTCTGCTCAGGCTTTTGACATGATAGCTTGGTCATGCAGCTAAAACACTGTACAACTGCGCAAAATGGTCCAATTGTTTTTACCTTATCTTGTCTCAATGTGATGTGGGACGAGTAACAACCCAGGAGGCTTTCTGTGAACGAATATCTATCATTTTGCTGGGTCACAAAACGAGCACGTTGATGCTCATCAACCCACTTGAATGCCCTATCTTGGCATGCAGGTGGAAGGGGGCTGGGTCCTGAACGGGCGGAAGCGGTGGATTGGCAACGCCACCTTCGCAGACATCATAGTCTACTGGGCCCGCAACACGACCACCGGGGAGATCAACGCCTTCATCCTGCGCAAAGGCATGCAGGGGCTGCGCACCTCCAAGATCGAGAACAAGATCTCCCTGCGCTGCGTGCAGAACGCCAACATCTTCCTGGATGACTGCTTCGTGCCTGACAGGGACCGCCTGTCGGGCGTGAACTCCTTCAAGGTCCCCCCCTGCCCCCTCCTGCTTCTCACTTCCTCGAGTTCTCATGATCTTTCTATATGAACACACCAAGAGGATGTTGAGAGTGCCTGGCCTCTCCATTGCTCCCCCTGGAGTGCATTTCTTCCCCTCTTACATCCAGAGAGAAAGCCTTTTTGTCTGCTGGGTGTGAGGACTTCAAGCCATTTCGTAGTCACCTCGTGGGTCACTGGTGCAAAAGCAACCGTTCCAGACAAGCTATCTATTAGGCATGGAGTAAATGCCACGATTTGAGGTTGATTTACATATAGGCAATGCAGGTTGTGGTCCATGCACATAGTATTCATGCTGGTGCCAGCTTGAAGGCGTGATGCCGCATTTTCTCAATGGAAGCGCATTTTCTCAATGGAATTGCATCCAACAGGACACGAACAAGGTGCTGGCAATCTCTCGCATCCTGGTGGCATGGCAGCCTGTAGGTCTGGCGGTGGGCGTGTACGACATGGTGCTGCGCTACACCAAGGAGAGGAAGCAGTTCAACACACCCATAGCTGCCTTCCAGGTCCACCTCTCTCACAATTCTGCTGTTGTGTCGACCGTTTGTTTGGCTTGTCTTTCCCTCTCCAGCAGCTATTCAGCAACGTGAAATGGTCTCGGGTTTGATAGGACTTCAGAAGGAGGATGGTGCACTGCCCGAGAGGTACTGCTTATTTGGGCATTGTGTAGATGCATATGGGATTGATCGATGATCGATAATCGATGCTTTCAAAGCCACGGACTTGGGAGTGCTTGAATTGTCAGAAAAAATTGTTTCAGCAGGATCTTGAGAATGCCCTTCGACCTTGGCTGACAATCGCACTTCTCGAGAAGGAAAGTGCTAGTGCAGATCACCCAGGAGAAGATCGCCAGGATGGCGGGCAACATCCAGGCAATGTGGCTCATGGCATGGAGACTCTCTCGCCTTCATGAGCAGGTATATACCTGCAATCCTCCAGACCCCTCAGCAAGACTTGCTGATTGCTGGGCAACCTGGGGCTGTATGACATGTACCAACCCATAATTATGAACCTGACCTCGGGTAAGTGCGGCATGGCGAGTTGAGTCATGAGATGGTCAGTGTGGCCAAGGCAATGTTCCAAATTCTATCAATGAGACATGCTGACTGCTGGGCATTCTTGACATTGCATGCAGAAACCAGTGTTTGTCACCCTGAACCTAGAGTCTACAGCAGGGCGAGATAAGTCATGAGACATGCTGTCTGCTGGGCAATCTGGACATTGCTTGCAGAAAGCACTGTCCCTTGACCCCAATTTTGGAAACTGCTGCAGGGCGAGATGAGTCATGAGATGGCCAGCGTGGCTAAGGCGTGGACCACCAGCCGGGGCCGGGAGGTGGTGGCGCTGGGCCGGGAGCTGCTCGGGGGAAACGGCATTGTGTCCGATTTCCTGGCGGCGAAAGCATTCTGTGACCTGGAGGCCTACCATACGTGAGGACGCTCCACCTTTCGTTTTGACCTCGAAATCTGCTGTGTTGAATTCTTGGTGGAGCCTTGGAAAGATTACTTGCATCCCTTGAGTCAAATCAAGGGTCATTCAGTGATGGCGTTGTGAAACATCATTGGCTGAGCGGGAGAAGTCAAATGGTGAGTCCTTGAACCTTAGAATGGACATTTGCCTTGGAGCTGGCGGGAAGATGGGGTTAGGGGTAAGAATATGTCAAATTTCCACTTACTGTCCAGTTGAAGGGAATCAAATGCAATCACAAGTGTGTCTGCATCCATACAGAAAGGACAAAGAAAAGGGAGGGACATTCATCTGTTGGTGTTATAGCGGCTGCAGCTTGTGGTGCTGCATGCATACCCAGAATTATCAACGAGGCATATGCTTCCGTCTGCCCTCCCGCTCAGGAGAGATCTGTTACTTGCAGGTACGAGGGGACGTATGAGATCAACACGCTTGTGGCTGGAAGGGGAGCCACTGGCCTTGCAGCTTTCAAAGCGCCCCCCAGCCGGCAAAAAGCAGTTGGCTCTTCAGAGGGGGTGCACTAGCTGTAGACGAGCTTCTTCTGTGCAGCATGCTGCGCAGGCACCTGCATGTGTAGATGTTGAAATTGAGTCACGTTTGCTAAGATGAAATGGATGCATCCTTCTTTGTATTATACCATGCTTTACCCAGACTCATTCATTAGAGAGCTGGCACATGCCTTGACTTGTCTTGAGGATATCGATGGCCAGCAGGTGATGCTTAGACAAGTGAAGATTGCTTTAATTTGGCAATAAGGCTTCTGGTGATTGTGTTCTTAATTTGACATCAAACTTGCCAGCCCTGCTCGTCACCTCAAGATATGATCATACAGCAGAAGGGGAGGCCCTCCATCTCAAATTCAAATTTCATGGGTTTTAGGTCTCGGCACTTCTGACAGTTCGTGAGTTCCAAGAACATGCATTTCATCTTCTGATGAGCAAATCTACGCCATGTATATCACACCCTTCTTCAGTTCACAAATAAGCGGCAAGTTTGGTAGCCCATAGTGCAGAGCTGACGCCATGCCAAGGATCTTCGGGGGCAAAGAGGCTCGGCAAGCGTTCAAGAAGGGCAAACCCAAGCTTGCGGCCGAGAATACCGTGTGCTATCTACAGGCAAGGAGGCTCGTGCACCAACTTCATCTGATTCTGGCATAAAATACTGCACTGCAACCTTGTACGGACCAAATGATGTCTTTCTCTGAGCCTCTACCTTCTCTCGAGCATACATATGTCCTCTGATGTGTCTAAGAAGCTCCAAGACGCTAATGCAACAGTTGCAGGAGTAGTAGGAACTCACAGTCTGCTCCTGCAGATCCTTGGTGTTGGAACTGACTGTGACGATGCCATGCCTTCCGTGCTCCTCTTCTTCGACCGCCAGAGGTAACCATCTCCCGAATCTCTCCAAAACAAGCTAATGGACCTTCCAAATGCACAACCAAAAGTGAAATCTCATGCTGCTGCACGAGATAAGTGCTCCAATCGAATCATTATCTAAGCACCTGACAAGCTCTAACATCTGCAGATATCTCTTCAATGCCGGAGAGGGTTTTCAACGATTTTGCGTGGAACACAAGATCAAGATGAACCGCGTCAGTAGCTGCCTTCTCACCCGCCTCACAGGCGATGCTTCTGGAGGCCTTCCAGGTAGATCGTCCCGTCTGTACACTCATTCTCCAAACCAACCATGAATTCCGCCCACATCTGGCTGCCACTCGAGCTGAATTGCTCAAGAGGAGATGCGATTTCACTATGAAATCTTGACAATCACCGCTCCAGCGCAATATCTGAAAATCCTGAGCTGCAGCTTTGAATCTGATATGTTCAGAGAAGCTTGCATACTGAGCAAGACTGATCATACTCTTTGTCACAGGCATGTGTTTGACCATGGCAGACGCGGGGGTGGCTGGCCCCTCTCGCAAACCACAGCTGGACATCGTGGGCCCCTCAGTACCCCCCCC
>QAXI01000394.1:330264-378113 GCA_004335615.1 Chloroidium sp. JM
CCCCATTTCCCCCCACCCTCCTCCCATTCCCTCCCTCCAGCGACCTTTGAAAGCGTGCTCTCGTTTTCGAAGCCTTTTTCACAGTGTGGCAAAGCTACTTTCTGTCACAGATCTGAACATATGGCCAGGCACCTGGTCAGTATTTTGACTGCCTAGAGCAGCGAATGTAGCCGTTGCAGTTTGACAGCTCAAGCGGTGCCAGCTTTTCCTCAAGTCACATTACGTGCCACCCTAGCTCCAGATTGACGAAGCTAGAATACTGTAATGCTGATTGCAATGCATCTGCTGGTTTGCTGAATTGAGCAAGATTGGACTGGCAAGAATGTTGGATGCCTGTGGGGCAAAGGGACAAATGATGACCTCCAATGCTGTCTCCCGGTGCCTGCCAGACAGCAATCTGGCATAAGGATCCTTGACTCCCCAGGTCACCAGGCATCACAGTCACAAATATTGGAGCCATTGACAGCCGAGTCTTCCGTGCAGGAGGCGGATCGTGGTGCGATGGCGCGCGCGTTCTTGCAGCTGGGCATCAGCAATCTGGAGAGCTTCACGGTGGAGCACTGCGCCAACGCCTACGGGCTGCAGCTGGAGTCGGCGGACGGGTGGAAGGTGGTGTTCTCAGGGGACACGCGGCCGTGCATGAACGTGGTGGAGGCTGCGAAGAACGCCCTCATCCTCATCCACGAGGTGCGCTCCATGTCCCTTTCCCATTCCGCTGGCACTGATCAACCACTTTTGGAGGAAGGCCCATGGTCTGGCACTGGATGCTTTCTGGAGCGCCATGTGTTGTCCTCACAAAGCGTCAGCAGGGTGAGAAGGCAATTCAAGTGCTCATCACATTGCTGTCATCGTGATGAGCACTTGAATTGCCTTCTCACCCTGCTGACGCTTTGTGAGGACAACCCCTGACCGCACCCTTCTCCCCGCCCCCAGCATTGTTTCTTGATAGACATTCTAAACAGAGATGTTCTGCACTAGGAGCGCAGTCAAGTTTCAATTGCAGACACGAGTAGTCGGGAAGCAAACAAAAGTGTCCAAGTTGGGCAGGTGTATGCAGCAAGAGGATCTGGGTATCCAAATATGGGGCCCAGATTTCTCAAGGAACCCCCCTGTGGGTACTGAGCAGTCTATTCTGACCCGCAGGCGACGTTCGAGGATGCACTGGAAGAGGAGGCCATCAACAAGAGGCACAGCCTGACCTGCGAGGCGGTGGAGGTGGGCTCCAAGGCAAAGGCGTTCCGCACCGTGCTGACCCACTTCAGCCAGCGCTACCCCAAGATCCCGGTCATCGACGCCTCCTTCCAGACCACAACCTGCATCGCCTTCGACCTCATGACCGTCAATCTCGTTGGTGCGCCCTCCTTTCTGGCTACCCCTGTTGCATCGGATAGCATGGCTGTGAGCAGGTGTGGTGCTATCGACTGCCTTTTTTCGCTGCCATGATCTGCGGTAAAAGCTGCCCTTCGTAGATGAAAGGGAATTTTGCCTCCCGATGCTTCCTTGTTCTTGTTCCCTAATCGAAGGATGGCCTCAAAATGATATCTGACAGTGCCGTAACAAACAACAGCCAGAAGCCAAGTGGGTTAGGCAATCAGCTTCAAACCTCATCTGAGAACTGCTTTGGTGACTCATCGCTGTGCACTGCAGATCTGCCTGTGCTGCCCTGGCTGGTGGAGCCCATCCGTCAGCTGTTCTACGGTGACGACTTCTTTGAGGAGGAAGAGGAGGAGGAGGGTGCCCCATCAGCAGCAGCAGGACCTGGAACGGAGAAGCTTGCTCCCACTTCTGGAGGTGCTGTACCAGCCCTCGCTGCAGTGCGTTAAGTTCTGCATTGCAGGCAATCAAGAGGTGTTTATAGGCTGTTTTTGCTTTCATGAGGAGCGATAGCTGTTGAATTTCAATTGATGAGGGTGGACAATAAGCCAGCTGATTTTTTTCCAGATTGGCATGTGGTGCCCGCAGTTCGTAGGAATGCTTTTGAGCAAGACAGCTTGAACAGGATGACAGAGATTGAATGCTTTCGACACAAGACTGTACTTGGTTGTCGACATGCAAGGAGGGGTGCAGAGGGTGTCTGACTCTCCCCTGGAGATTCCAGTTGACCCATCCTCTGCATGCCTCAATGGTGGTCACTGGAGAATGCTGGAATGTAGTTCTGTAGATCCACTGGAAGCGATCAGTCTGCACAGCTAAGATCTGCAGGCTGGTGTGTAGTTGCAGGACAAGAAGAGAAGGGAGACTAGTTCATGTAGTAGCTTCAATGTGTTCAGGAAATGTTATGCACCACCCTTTTTGTGCACACAACTCCTCTCCCCCCCCCCCCCCCCCCCCCCTCTGGATATTGACCAGTCACAGGTGACAGTAGGAATTGCTCAATTAATGAACATGCAGGGTCAAGAGCAAATTACACACAGGAATGCTTGCCATGCCACTTGCAGCTCTTTGGGGCCTGCGATTGCTGGCAATGCTATCGTCAAAATCGGATGTCAGAAAAGGTCATTGTCTTTGCCAGCCTTCCCAGTGGTTGAGATCTGTCAAGCAACGCTAACGCGTTGTCACTTGGACGTTACTGACTACTAATAGTGGCGGCTGGCCAACCAATTGACATTGAGACATCCAAGAGAAGCACAAATGTCTCATCATTCGTTGGAAAAAGACAGCTCTTTATTAAAAGTGTAAGACAGCACTTCTCTGAGGACGTAATGTACATCTCAGCCACTCCGTGGTCTTCCACCACACAGCAAGCCAAGAGGACAACGCTATTTTGCAGCCTTTTTCGGCCGGCCTCTTCCTCGTTTGCTGACGGCTCCTTTTTTGCCCCCCCTGCACAGAGAACATGATCAGAGGCCCCACATGCAGACTATGTGGTAGATATAGCTCCACAAATATAATATTTCAGTGCTGCAATATCACACTGCATTGATAACATGATCTGGAGATGGCTGTAGAAGCTGCCCACCCGGCATTGGTGCTGCCTTTCTTCCCTTTGCCCTTGCCTGAGGGCACGCTCTCGGGCTTCTTGGCAGCCTTCTTGGTGTCCCTGTCTTCTTCTCCATCCTCCCCTTCCACTTCCTGCGCCCCTTCAACCATCGCGCTTCCCCCTGCATGCACCATCATGATCAGTGTCTGTCACTTGAGCGACCTCCCATGTCCTCCATTTCTATGGCAGCCCTTTCCACGGTACAGCACAGCAGGTTCTCTGAGTGCATCAGAGTGAGGGCCTGTACCTCGACGCAAATCATACCCATGCATCTGTGAATAAGCAAATGCATCCCCTCTGCGGAAGAGGCTGATGGGATGGAACTATAGGAGACATGGGGCCGCAAAAGAAGCATGCACATGTACGAGCATGTGAGTTACACAGTAGTGACGGCCCCTAGGTGCGTGGAGGTGGAAGCCAAGGCTAGGGGCACAGGGCTTGCCTCGATAGTAGTCTGGGCGGGAGCGCTTCCTCCCGGAGGCTGAGCGCGTGCCCGTGGAGCCCAAAAGCTGGAACGTGGGGTTGTCGCCCAGCAGGGAGCGCACCTCCTTGCTGACCTTGGACGCTTCCAGCACCTCCGCCGGGATCTGGGGCTCATCAGAGTGCCCCGCCTGCCCGTCTCCCTCCCTTGCCACGCCGCCTGCAGTAGCGACCGCATGAAAGACCGCTTTCTGTGAGGTAAGTGCTGAGGAGCAATTTCATGGCATCCTGCACTGACTTTGTAGATTCTCTCAAATTGACAACCAATCATCCTTACAATCATACGCTTAAGAAGTAAGCTGAGTTCTACAGCTCTTCCAGTCATTTGTCCCCCTTTGACAGCCTTTTCCCCCAAAAGACTGAAGTGCAGTATTCTAAAAATCAACATGTGCAAGGTTTGAGAGGGAAGGTATGCTTCTATTGGCAGCAATATGCCTGAGGACTTTGGTCCACCTTGGAGTGTGTGTTATTTGAATGCCATTGAACAAAGCCCCAGGGCATGAACCAGAGGCGTTTACAGAATATGCAACACCCAAGAGTGTGGAGAAACAAGGCCTAAGGCAGGATACCTGACTGTGACGGCGCATGGGAGGGGTTGCCCTCTCTTGAGCTCGGCTCCGACTCGGGCGGCGCAGCAATGCCTGGGGGCAGCACCCCCTGCCCCTGCAGCTGGACTTGGTGGTCCCTGGTCTCTACCCCATTGGAGGGCTCCATGCTACCGCCGGCGGAGGACTCGGCTGCGGGGGTGGCCTGCCGTGCGGGGCGGTGGGGAGAGCCGACTGCCGCACCAGCTTCCTTCCCCGTCGTTTCTTTGGCAGGCAGCGGCTTTTTTGGCTGGGAGGGGCTGGGGTTCCTGTGGTAGAAATTGCCTCTCCAGCTGGGTATGATTGCAATGGGGCTTACTCAAGGGTTGCAAGTGCTCTTGGAGCAGGGGGCAGAAAAGAATAGCCGAATCTCTTACACATGAGAGCAGCCTTGGGAATGATGAATTGAGAGCACAACAAATCTTCAGCCTGTTGATCTTTCATCTTTGCACTGCGACAACTCACACAATGCCCATCTGCGACATAAGGAGAAAGGGGGCAGTTTTCTATGGGCTGACCTCTCATCAGGACGGATATACGCCTGAGAAACAGGAGGGGCAAAAGCGCTTGGTACTGTGTGCTCAGAAGCGCTCATGATGGGGCTGGGAAAGCGGCGGAGGTACCTTTTGCTGCGCTTGGAGCTGCTGTGCCTCATGGCTTCCACGCCATCAGGCTGGCCCTCGGCTGGAGCCCTCCGAGGATCAGCATGAGCCCTGTATCACAACGCCCTTGCATTGGGAGGAGCTGGGCTTGAACCCCATGCTGTGGTGTCGGCTGCGCTGATGGTTGGGTTTTGCTTTCGTAACGAAGAGATCCCGGGGACTTGCTTGTAGCTGCTTCATCAGAAGGAGGCCAATCTGTCTTCCTCGCATCAATCCTCTGAATCCTTGATCACAAGGAAGCGACAGTGCTTCAGCACACCAGAACCTACCACAAGGTCGTTGCATGTGAGCCAGCTCCTGGAACACTGCCAGACCCAGGGCGGGAGGGGCTGGTCGCAAGCCATTCAGATGCTGGGTAGGGTCTGTGGCCCAATTGATTTCATCCAGGGTGAAGAACACTGACGCCTTCGACATTTGGTTGCATGGTCAACTGGGAAGTGTTTGCATCTCGAAGGAGAGACCTGGGCTGCTTTGCCTGGCGCATGCTGCCTTCTTTGCCCTCGTCCTCAGGCAGGTGCCGCTTCCTGCCGGATGGCTCAGCACCCTTGCTGGCTGTGGCCCTCTCCCCATTCTCCTCCCCACTGTAGCCCCTGCTGGGACATAAGCCGTCGACTCAATCTTCGTCGCTACACTCCCCTGCTGTGGTCACATGCTGGCATAGTGCTGTGTCAAAACCCACCACCTGCCACCGCTTCGACTGAACGGGTACAGGTGCCTCTGTGCTTTCACTAGACGTCTGAGACATGCTGGTGTCACTGGATCATGCTCAAGACCCATTCCCCACCCAAACCCTCCCCCTCTCTTCCCCTCCTCAACCTTCTGTCTGATGTAGCAGCTTAATCTGCCGAACTGTGACACACCTTAGCCCAGAAGTGATTCGGGTCGTAAATTCCATTCTCATTTGCAGCAGAAATCAACGAATTTAAGCAGAATCTTCTTCACTCTCCAAGGCCAAGCTGTCGCGACCAAGATAGGTGAGGATAATCAATTCCTGCCCGATATGACCCTGACACTCTGATCAGCACACTCATCACAAGGCAAGGACCCCACCTGCTGCTCTGCGCCCCTTCCTGCGCTCGAGACAGGGGGGTCCTCCCCAGGCCCGACCGACCCTTCGCCTTGCCCTTGCTCGCGCTGCCCCCTGCTGTGCCTACAGTGCGCCCCTTGGTGTTCTGCATGCTGCTCTCCTTCAGCACTGAGCGCGTCTCCTGGAACAGGGTCGCCAGCTGCACCCTGAATCCGGCTGGCAGCAGGCCCTCGCTCTCCGTTCTGACAGCTGCAGAGGCAATGACATCATTGAGCGTTCAGATGAAGTTGACGACATCTCCCCTTCTCTAATAATGTGAAACCAGCCTTGCAAGCTTGCCTCCTCATCGTACGTTCGAGATTTGACTCCACCAATGAGCCTTGCTCACAGGAGTTGATGATCATTTCAGCTTCGATAGGCTTGTTCTTGTATGCAGGGATTACAAGCTGTGCAGCGGACATTAACTGGCCAGGCAGGGTGTGTGAATTGCCAAGCAGGATAGTAGTCAACTACTGTTTGGCCTTGAGGTAAGCTGTTGAATCATCACTGATACACGAACCTCCCGATGTTCGGAATGCCAATATGACATTGCCTTATCGAGTGTGTTGATGGCCCCATTATTTGTAAGCTGCGCCGTGGCACAGTGCCTCTGCTCTGTCAGTCCTTGCCCCTCAACCTATCCATGGCAACAGCATTGACTGCTACACATACCCTCCTTTGCAACAACAGTGATTGCTCTTGAATTTTTCTCGGCACACTCCTGACGGCCTGCGAACATTTTTGGCAACAATTTGACTGCCTTTCATGATGCGCGTTGCAGCAAGACAGCTCAGCTGTTCCCCTGCCTGCCCAGAACAGGGCCAGAGGACGCTACCTGGCGCGTTCTTGGAGCGGGCCCTGAAGAGATTCTGGGGCAGGCAGCAACCCCCACCGATGCGGGTCACCTCCGAGACGTTGCCCCCACAGCGCTCCTCGAAGATGCGGCGGGCCACCACGGTCCCCAGGTCGCACAGCATGTAGATGCCGGCGGTCGCATCCTCGGGGGTGGCGTCTTCCGTCGTCTTGATTGCCTTCAGGATCTTTACGATCTTGGAGTAGCTGGCAGCCTCTGCAGATGGGGGAGATCAAAATTCAGGACCGAGGTTTACAGTTGCAATGATGCGGATTGTGGCTTCCCCCCCTCTCGATGGCTGGCGGGATTCTTGCATGATTGGAGTGACTGGAGCTTCTGCATCAGGGTGGATGGGTTCTGAGGACGACATGATGTTGCAACTAATGGACATGGAATGCATCTGAAGCCAAGGGAGCTGGTAATGTTTTGGCAGGGTTGGGGTGAACAGCTTCAGGGAAATTTGTCTCATCGAACTTTCCCAGCCCTCGAGAAACATGATAAACGCCTCCTGCCTTGTCACACACTGGTCCTCAAATCTGCCTGCAGTAGTCTCTCCTTCTATTTGCCTCCAAAGCAGAAATGTGAAGCCTCCCCCAGCCCTCCCCACCCCTTCCTCATGAAGAATGTCCACATTTGTACCCACAAGCGACACCACAGGGAACTGCCGCACCTGCGGGAGTGGCACCAGGGGCGGCGTGCCGCTGTGGGGGTGCCTGGCGGATGAGCACTTCCAGGGCAAACTGCAGCATCCTTGAGAAGGGCTGCAGTGTGTCAGGGTCCTCCGCCATCTCCTGGTGGGTGGGCAGGTCTGGGTGGTGCGCCAAGATCTGCGAACCCATTTTCCTCCGATATGGTTTGGCACTTGAGGGCACAGCGCAACAGGGAAGTCATGATTGCTGCTGAGCTGCACTCTGAAAAATCTGTGAAGCTCACCAATGGTGCTTTGGGTGGTGCGTGGGGGGCGTTTACGCAAAAGTGGGTCACATGATTCTGAGGGATTGCTAGTACATTCCTTGTGCAGATCCACACATGGAATGGATTTTTTATGCGCACGCTCAGCATTTCACCCAAGGGGATTGCAATGCCATCCAGACACAAAGATGTATCGCTTCTTGCTCTTATCCCCAGCTTTGCATTGCATGGAACAGCGAGAAGCCTCACCTGCACAAGGTAAGGTAGAATGAACTCTGGTTCCTCATGGAGTCTGTCCGCGCATTTGGCCAGATCAAACCCAGATTGGGGGGCGGAACGTTCCAGAACTGCCCTCCGCGTCGCAACATACTCCTGCAATGTCGCACAGGCGTCAACACTGCAAAAGGGATTACAAAAGGTCCCTGCCATAGACATCCTGTGACTGCTCCTCCTCAAGCCAGGCATATCAGCCTACAGAGAATCTCCCCAATTATGGCACACCCCTCAACTTTCAGACCTATGCTCCAAAAGCCTCGCATACGTCGAGCGTACCAAGCATCATCCAGCATCCCTATGTTGTGAAAAGAAATGCAACAAAACCATACTATAATAAGCCTACCAACAGTATGTCCGGCTTGAGAGAAACTGCAAAGTTGAAGCTTGCAGGATTGATCAGAGCACCAACTTTGCGCTGCGCCACAGGGTCTGCCATTCTAAAACCCCCCAAACCCCCTGCTCCCCCCTTCCCTGAGCCCACGCTGCACTCAGAGAACAGTAGGGCCGGCTCACCTGCAGGTGCTTGTAGGCCATCTTACGGTTGACTTCAACAGGATCCTCTACGCTCAGCGCCAGGATTGCGGCATACTTGCTCGCCTTGCGCCCCTCCACCATGTTACAGAAGTAAGACACCAGGCGCAGGATCTTGGTGGCAAACCCCGTGCGCACGGACGTCATGTTGTCCTGCAGAGAGGATCCCACCGATGTTGACATGCCACTGTCAGGTCCATGAGCACAGCAGGCTGAACAACAGGCTCCAAGAGCGACCTACTTTTTGCTTCATTTCTTCCCACCATCACCCTCTTTGTTCCGACTGATCAACCGCTCATGCAGTGGCTGGTCTTCCTGCCCCTGCAGCTATACCATGGCGAGCATATACAACATGCAAGTGTGCATCCCCGCCCTTCCTTCCCATGCAAAGCATGCTTCATGCTCCCTTCTTGGTGACATATACCCAAGCCCGATCCATCATTGACCTGACTGCCTGTCCCTGGCGGCCAAACTAAACTCCTCCTCCCTATTTCTTGAATTCCAAAAATCAGAGTTTTACTTTCAATAATATGCTGCAAGCTCGCTCCTTTGCTTTGACCTGAGCCACCTGAACCCTTTACATAGATGGGCATTTGCACCTGTATGGTCAGCGCTAGCTTGAAGAAAATGTCGATGGCCAGGCGCGAGTCGTGCATGCGGGCCAGCCGCAGCATGGCAGATGCTGCTGCCAAGCGCCTGAAGCCGTAGCTCTCCTCCAAGGAGGGGGTAGGGTCCACCTGGGTTCAAATTTGAACATTTTAATTTTCTGGCACCCTTCAGCTGACCTTTGGCTAGTGACTCTTCTTTAATCACAGCTTTTGCATCAGAGACAGGCATTGATGGCTTACTTGTTTTAAACCCATCTCATGGACGCAGCATGCTGTGCAAATAAGCTTTCCATCG
Source organism: Chloroidium sp. JM (assembly GCA_004335615.1). NCBI lineage: Eukaryota > Viridiplantae > Chlorophyta > Trebouxiophyceae > Watanabeales > Watanabeaceae > Chloroidium > Chloroidium sp. JM. The sequence goes on from QAXI01000394.1 coordinate 339,512, forward strand.
ATTTATGATCCCAATTTCCATCAAAGTATAATAGCAAACAGCACTTGTTTGCTTGGACAGCGCAACAAAGTATTGGCAAGAAAAAAAACCTCTTCAGCAACCTCCAGGTCCAGATCCATGGCGATTTCTTCCTCCAGGGCCTTCAGCGCAGTCAGGGTTTCCTGGGGGAGCTTTGTGCCTATGGCATCCGGGACGAACGCTCGAGCCATAACCTGCATGCAGGGACGTCATGGATAAGTGCTGGTTTTCGGTTGGTATGAGTTGTCACTCGTGCCTGCTGAGCATGATTGTGGAAGCACATCTCTGCAGCTATGGGTAATGGTGTTGACCTTGGCTGCGAAGCAACAGGGGGCATGCCAGAGGGGTTTTGAATAGAGGGGCAGAAGTATGGATGGGGTTACAGAGGAATGTGGGAGAGAAAGAAGGTAGGGACAGGCAGCAATGTAAGAGCGATCCAAGGAGATGAGAGGTTGAACTGGGAGGTGAGGGTACCTTCATTGCAGTGGCTTTCACGGCGTCACCACTGAAGTGCCTGCCCCACTTGGGTACGGCCGCCATGACCTCGCGCGTGCCAGCAGCCTCCAAGTCCGCAACCATCAGCCTCTGTAGGGGGCTGGGACTGATCAGCATTTCCAACCGAGTGACAGAACAGGTGAGCTGGGATGGGCATTGGGGAAGGAATGCCCACTTTGTCATTCAATCGGCAATCAGGGAAAACGTTGATACTTGCAATTTACTCCAAAAACAGCGATTGGTCACAGAGCAGAGCAGCGCATTTCTGAACGTGGCCTCTGCTGATGACTGGGTGTATGTGCTCGAATAAGGCAGGCACAATCAATGCAATGTATAGATGAAATATGCTGAGGGGAAGCATTGCATATCATAACAAGTTTTCTGAATGAGGAATCAACAAGTTGCCCCAACCCCAGCGAAACATCCTGAGAAAAAAGGACAAGAGGGGGGGGGAGGGAGGATTAGGAGAGCAGGGCGTGGAGAAGGGGGGGGGGGAGGAGGAGACGGAGAGAGGGAGGCAGGGAGGGCTCACATCCCTGAGGAAGCTGACAACTTGGCAGGCTTGCTCCGAGAAAACCTGGGGGGCAATGCGGGCGATGCCGCTCAGGGTTTCCAGTTTGGCAACGAGGGAGGCATCATTTTCGTCCATGGCTTCCGCCACCTCCTCACACAGCTCCCCCAGCTTCTTCTGGCCCTCCCCCTCCGCAGATATGTTGTACAGTGCCCTGCATGCAGACCAGGGGTAATTAAGCCCAGTCCTGTGCGCACTATTGTGCCTTCTCCCAAATCCGCTTGGACTTAGCAAAGGACACAGCTGTGACCGTCACAGCTGTCTGACGATCATCTTGTGCAAAACTTTGGAGAGTATTCGACCCAGGCAAGCAATGGTGAGATAGAATGATATGGAGGTATTGCATTCTGCCTAGACTGAGCAGTCAATGCTTTCCCCACCAGGACACTGCATGGGACCTTGCCTTGCTTCGGATCAAGCTTAATTACTGCAGTCCCTTGCATAACGTTGGTCAATGCTGCAGATTGAAACTGTCTCAACCTTCAAGATTGAGCAGATCACACGCAACAACAGTAACAACCAATGAGGACACAGAATGGTTACCTGACAGCCAGCTTGGCGGCTTTGGGGGGGCCCTCCCGGCACAAACCCAGGAGGACGGGCTCCATGCCCCCCAGCTCCTGGCTGCCGGTTTTGACCATGAGTCGCCCTGCCGCAGCCAGGATGCGGGCTGCCAGCATAGTCAAGTCCGCCTCATCCCTCTCTACCAGCTCAGCGACCTACAAGCCCGATCGTTGTAAGTTTTTATGGCAGGACGAGACCTAAGAATTACGGTCTGAGGGAAAGTCGCAGGGGCAGAGGGGGTAGGCCATCAAGGAAATTTCAGCCATGTCGACTGCCTGCAGGGGAGTTGAAATGTATGAGTATTATTATCGTAAGTACTTGCAAAGAAAGTTAGCAAAAAGGTCGGAGCCTTTGAGGACAGGGGATGCTGGCAGAAATTGATCCTAACACTTCAGCTCAGGCTAGGGCTCCATCTGTGAGAGGAACTTGCAATCATCTTTTTAACAATCACGTTGAACACATATTCAAATTTGTATGGCAATTCATCGCACAACAGAACGAGCTGCCTGCTGAATGGTTGCAAATTTTGTCATTATCTATTATCCCAAAAGCTAAAGAGCAGCGACATCTGCCAAACCCAGCCAACCCATGACTACTTCTGTAGCTAAACTTCTGCAGACGGTCCTGAAACCCAAGCCTGCACCTTTCCCCACAACAAACTTCAGGCGAGCAAGGAGCACCTGCTGCGCGAGGCCAGCGAAGAGGTATGGGTTGGCGGAGCAGCAGTCCGACAGCAACGTCAGGGTGGCTTGGCCCCCCTCGTCGTCCGTGCCCCCCTCGCAGACCATCTCAAGGCACGCCTGGGCGTGGGCTGGGGGCATGACGCCCGGAAACAGCCTCGCGCACAGGGCGCGCGCGAAATCCGGTAGTGCGCCCCGCCCCCCCATGCGCTGCCCCACGTCCTTGGCCAGCTTCTGGGCGGCTTCCCGTGTGACGTCTGGCTCCAGCAGGGCCGCAAGCTTCTTGAACACATGGTTGTCTCGGTGCTCACTGCAGCGTGCAGATGCTAAGTGATTCTATGATGAGTCCAAGCACGGTCTCATTGATCCCTTGTCTCATTCACCCCTCTAGATATCTTTCGCGAGTTCTCCTCAACCCCAATGTTGCGTTGTCTGATAGCATTCCAGCATTAATGCAGGGCAGGATTGGCTTTGAGTCCTAGTTTGTAGAGGAGTTTCATGAAATTGTGACTTCTGGAACAACCTGTGCCCCAATCCACCCCGACACTCGTGAAAAGTCCTATGCAGCTTTTGTCGCCGTGTACTTTAGCGGGCATTGCCTGAAAGACACCAGAACTTTTGTGGATGACCACGTCATGGCTTCAGAAATCAAGCAAACAACGTACCCAAGCTTGGCCAGCAGCTCCTGGGCCTTGTGGCCATCCGCAAACGTCCGTGCGATGTTGGCGACTGCAGCCTTGAAGCGTGACCTGTCCGCGTTGGGAGGGGGTGGGGTCTTCTCCTGGTCGTCTGCCTCCTCCTCGCCGTCAGCGTCCCCCCGCAAGACCCCCCTGTGCTCGATGAAGCCCACCACGTTGGCGCGCACCACGCACTGCATCTTCAGCAGCCGCATCACTGCTTGCCTCTCCTGCACAGCGCAGGCGGGGGTATTGAGGGAGGCTACAGACCCCTTTCACTTTTTGTACCGATATTTTGCAAACCCCCATTTACAGCGTCTTGGATGCCATGTTCCCTGCAAGTTCCCTTAATGACAACCAAAGCGACCTAATTACAGGAGAGGAAGTTAACGGTGGCCCTCACTCCCCACTGCATGCTCCATCACATGCCAGTTGATCGACTCACCGGAACAATGTTTGCCGAATTTGAATTGTGCCTGTCTTCAAGACTCACACCTTCCAAACAATGCCAGGAGGAACCCTACCTCTGGCTTGCACCACATATAAATGGACTGCCACCGCCGGGCGGCCACCGCCACCTCCAGACCGCATGACACCAGCCCACCTTTGAACACGTGGTCCAGCAGGTGCTGAGTCAGCTCCATGTCCTTGGAGGCCAGCAGGCAGATGCGGCCGGGGATCCAGTGCACACCCCTGTCCTCTGCCGGGCTGTCACCTGCTTCTGACCTGCTGCACCCCTCCCTGCAGATGGCACATCAACGTTTGTAGCCCCACGTCTTACACACTCTTTTGCGGACTTTCATTCCGAAGCAAAACCCTGACCCTGCGTATGTCTGGACGATGATCCAGTGTACCTCCATGCATCATCTCGCCAGGCTATCTCCTGCCCAATTGGCTAGTCAAACTGTCCCAGCGCGATGACAAAAGGCCGTCTTGAAACAGTGTGACACCACTCTCAGCCCTGACTTATACCCTTTTGGTATGGTAAAAACAATGTGCGGCAGTCTGGAAGATCATTGTGCACATCAACCCCCGACCACAGGGGGCCTTGATTTGAATTCGCGCACCTGTACACCGCCATGAGCTCCTTGGCAGTCTCTTTGCGCACAGGGACCTTCTTGTCCCTCAGCCTCAAAGCCACCGCCTCCAGATGGCTGTTCCATTCCTCCTCTGTGAAAGCCTGCACTGCTTCTCCCGGTGAGAGAATCCCTCCTGGTACTAGATCCCAGGCCTTGTTAGAATACTATCCCTCACATAATGCAGACATTCAACAAGATTGAAGTTTCTGACAAAGGCAGGCATTACCAAGTGTTTAGAAAATATTAAATACATGGTCATTTGTTTATGAGGCCTACTCTACTACCTAGCCTTAAAAAAATTGAGCAAATCAGACGCCATCCTGCCTTCCCTCTGTTTCTGAGGCTCTGAATACCCATAAAGCAGTGACAGGAGTGGCTTTGACCAACTTCATTTCAACGACAAGTCCTGGCTTGAGGTCTGCGTTTACATTTCCCTCCAGTCTTCTCCAAAGAGTTAACTCTCTCCTACCAGGATGCGAAGACGAGGGAAGCTGTGCTTTGCGTACTCATGAGGAATGCATAGAAAGAGGGTTCCTGACCTGAGGGTAGGAGGCTGCCGCATTGCAAATGGCCGCCACTGCAGCCGAGCGCACCTTCTCGTCCGGATCTAACAGCCTATTGTCCAGCTCCTTCATCATCTGCAATCGTGCACAGACAGATGTCATTCACTGGACCCTTGTAGCAGGACCGGAGGCACAATCGCATCATTCCCAGTTTTTCTACTGGGCTACTGCTACAACAAATCGAGAGTCAATCAATAAAGTCTAATCATTCTGATGCCAGTCAACCTGTTCATGAGCATCAATGTGCTGCCCAGCTCCCTCATCATGTGCGCTGTGCATCACCACACATTATTCAGGAAAGAATATCCACAACCCCTGATAGCTTGTCAAGCACTCCAATACATGCAATTCGATCTTTGTGAGGGCTGGCTGTTGATGATAGCGTACCAGCTGCCTTGAGGCTGGTGAACAGTTGTGGACAATGGGAGGTGCCAGCTCCAGGAACGCCACACGCACGCCAGGCTGCGCAAAGAGGTTGGCGCTCAATGAAAAGGCATATCTGTGGATATTGCTGTATCCGAGAAAACAGCGACATATTTTCCTTGTTGGGAGCGAAAGACACAGGGAGCCCTCATCCTGCCTTGAGCGCAAAGAACTTCCTATTTCTTGGGAGGCTACTCACTCAGCCCGCTCACACAACGTTACCTCCACGATGCTTGCCCAAGCATGCAGACACCCTTCCTCTTCTATTTGAACCAAGAAAACCTTGTTCTGCTCCGTTGCCCCCGTCCCCCCCCCCCTCTCTGCAACCCTCCACATGCGCATGAGGTGGCCCCCTGCCCCACCTTTTCGTCGCAGGCTCGCTGCAGGAAGTCGTGGAACAGCTGGGGGAAGGAGGTGTCCATGTCGGACCCCGGCGAGGCCAGCAGGCGGCCCAGCAGGCGCAGTGCACCCGTGCGCTTGGCCTCCGAGTCCAGCTGCAGCTCCGAGCTCAGCTTGGGCATCACCGGCAGCATCGTTTGGGGGGATATTCGGTGCACCTGAGGAATTGTAGGCAATTTTCAGTGATGCAAAGGCGAGCGGTGGAGCAGTATAATTGACAGGAGAGGGCAGGTTAGGTTTTCAGATGCTTGATTCAATGGTAACAAACGGGAAGGCAGTTCATGATCTTATGCAGAAGAGTTTTATTTGGAAAGTCAAACAGTCTATAAAGCTTGTTCTGCAGCTTCAGATCCAGGGGATTCAGATTCTATCACGGAAGACCTGACGCTGCATCCCAGACCCCAGACCTAAACCCCTGTCACCCCACAACAGTGTCCTGATGTGCACAGGACCTACTTGCCCAGAGGAATGCAGGCAGTGCACAAATTCTTTGCACCTTACATATCCATATCCTGCTCTACAGAGTCCCAAATTCATGACTGCCAGAATTGCTGACACTTGGCGAAATCTCCAAACCCCATCCCACCTGGAAGATGAGGGTGTGGTAGTCGTCCCTCAGGTCGCTGCTGTTCGCCTTGCCCTCGATCACATTGATGAAAAACTTCTGCAGGGTGGGCTGCAGCGAATGCTCGGCACTCTGGATGATCTCAGTGGTCAGCCTGCATTCATGACATCCCTTTTGGGTCATTGCTTTTGTAGTATTACTGCAGATGCACGTCAGTGCAGGTATATGTGCTGCTCTTTTTGGCTGCAGCAGCTGTTCATGCTTGGCTTGCATGCTCAAAGTTGGCACAATCTCTCCAACTAAATCCTAGCCAAATTCCATGAAGAATGGGAGGAAGTGCAACGGTGCTGTGCCAGCACTGCTTCTCTCGTGGGTCAGCAATGCCCAAACTTTCTGGTGCCAGTGGACACTGTGTCAACATTGACAACATTCATATCAGGCAACAAGCACTGGCCAGAAACCACAGCGATTGCTTGCCACGAATCACCATTGAGGGCCACGTTGGGTTGCGGCATGGATGGGGGGCTCACTTTTCCAATGCCGGGTTCTCTGTGCTCTTGGGTGGCAACAAGCCTGACAGCAACAGGTCCAGCCAGCTCTGGGACACGTGCTCCGTCTCGCTCAGCAGATTCGCCAGCACCTGGACATTGGAACAGGAAACTCTGATCACTTCTGATAACAAGTCACAATTTTTGTGCCTAATGCGCTTAAAACCAGCCGGTGCATGCATCATGTGTGCTGCGGGGTGTAGTGATCAGTTGGAGGTGATTAGAACGGATCAAGGCGCGAAACGTTACGCGTCAGGGTTTGCAGCACTGGACATACTTTAGCACCAGTTCTGCAAAAGGCTTTGCTTTTGAAGGACACTCTGATGGGACGACTGGAGGTGGCAGGGATGGAGGGCGCTACCTGAACCATGGGTCCTCTGACCCGCTCGTAATTATCCTCACTACACAGCAACACCCAGCATGTCAAAAACAGGATTCACAATATGTGAACAAGGTGACAGGCCTCGGTCATCGCTGTCTTCTCCTTAACTTATTACTGCCCGTGGTCTCAAGCAATTTATCGAAACCCAGCGGGATGCCTGGCAATCATTTGTTTCTCATTACTCCATGCAGATTACAAGGCGATTTGAGACTCATTGCAAGCCTGTTTCCTGCCAAATTCTGCCTGCAAATAATGCTTGGAGCCCAGACGTCATGACTCATCTGAGCAAAGAAACACAGTGCAGCATCACATGTACTGCCACATTCCCTGAAACCTTGAGAGAGCAATCCCTTGCTTAAGAGACCACATGCTGAAAGGTGTTTGGGGGGCGATACTACCTTTCCACCCCAATCATGCATTTCTCATTTATGCAGTGGAGATGGGCATCCAAATTGAACTCATTTTTCAGTTCCTACCTAAAAGAGATTGTACTTGCCAATCATCCAATCAGGCCAACACAGCATGCTCGTAGGCCACCGCTGCTGAAGCAGGGACACCTCCCAAGGGCAGGGATGAGAGGAGTACTCACTTGATACTGTCGAGGGCAACAGTGAAGAAGTCCAGCACCATCTGGGAGACTCCGCTGTTGTCAATCTCCAAATCCAACATCAGCAGGCAGCATTTGGTCTGCAAAACCAGTTTCGATGGAATCTTAAGTAAACATGCAGTTAATTGTCATAAATGTTGTTGCTTTCAACATTGTATATTGTTCCTCATACTTTGTATTCCACCGTCAATGTCACCAGCTCTGATTGCATCACCTGTAAGGCACTGTGCTGATTTTATTCCCGGACCCTGAAACCTGGGCGCTGTCCTTCACACCCGGGTCCCTGCATGCCCTTCCCACTCACTCCCACATCCCTAACCTCGTCGCTTTTCAGCTACAACTCTATGCCACCTCTTCCCCTTTGGCAAGGGATGACAAGCCACCTGTGCGGCGTTGTCCAGCACGGAGTAGCAGATCCCAAAGTTTGGGTCGGTGGGGTGCTCCAGGCGGCGCAGGATGACAGTGAACCACCCAAACATCGTGGTCAGGTCGGCATCGCTGTATGGGGTCTCAGGAGCATGAATGCGCAGGATCTGGCCAAAGCACAGGGCGCTGCAGATGTTCACGTCCTGCAAGAAAGGTCCCAGCCACTGTGACCTCCCCCTTCCACCTGATACCTGATGATCTATTTTACAGGCGAAAACTGTCCAGGAACTTGTGTAGACAGTGCTGGGGAATGAATTTGCCTGGAGTGCCATTCAGTCGAATCATCGGAGGCTTCTTGTAGGTACTGAGAATTAGTTAGTTGAAGCCATTGATTGTTTGACGAGTCCAATTATGATCCATTCCCTTCTACTGTTCACTATTTTGTAAAGCAGCCGTTTCTCATGTCCACCACTCGCGTTGCTATTCCCACATGTTTCAATCTCATTCCCCCCAAATTGCGCCAAGAACTGCACTTTTTCTTCCCCTGATTCCTGGAATGGGGAGAGCCTCCTCCACATTTTCAGCAAGAACTTCTAAGCTGGCAGGCGTGTCCCTACATGACGACGGCAAATGGTAACTTTCATGGCTGCGGTGAAGTAGGTGCAGCCCCGATCGTAACCACAATCCATACTCCTGAATACTGATTTTGAGAAATTCATGAAGTCACTTCCAAACAAAGTTGGGTATATGCTGGATGTAATCCCATTTGCATGATCAAAGAGCTAATACCATCCCTAGTACCGCACCTTGTCCCTGTGGCGGAGGATGTTGTCACCCTCCAAGGCTTCCACCACCCACTTGGCTTCCCTCTGGCCGCCCACATCCTGCTCCAGATCCTCCAACAATTTTGACGCTTTCTGCAGCATCATTTCAGCACCTCACAGCTGTGTAATTGCTTGGAGGTCTTCCATCCTAGGAGATCAGCAGCACAGAGAGCACGCTGAACGCCATAGTGATGCAAGCTGCTTGTTTGCATAGCACATAAAGCAGTCATCACAGATCGGGCAGGGGTCAAGAATGACTGAAGCACGAATTATTGTGAGCTTCAGGCGAGATTTGAGACCGAATTATGGTTAGCCCCAATGACTGCAGTCTTGACCGTACAATGTGAATTTGTGAGCCAAGTCTATGAGGGAGCAATTGGAGCATTTTGCACAGGTCTGATAACAACAGCACATGCTGACAAGATGGCAGCCCGAATGGAGAGAAAGTAAACCCGCTCATTCCTTCCCAGAAATACCAGACTCACCTTGAGGAGTTTCACCAAGGTATCCTTCGATTTGCCAGCTTTCTTTAGCTGCTGCCCAATGGATGCTAGCTCCTCTTGTGCGTCCCCTTCCGAATTGCGGTCGTCATCCTCCTCTTCCGTCACGTCCTCCTCCCTAGCAGGCATGCTGCGTGCTACTTCACAAGAAAGCTAGCCTTCTCACTATTCTTGGATGGTTCCAAGACATCCTGTCTGTGCGAAAATAAAAATGTCAAGAGAAAGCAATGACTCCGTGGAAGGTGTACGGTCCGAAGTGAGCAATTTGAAGCGGGTCCAAGTCAATTCACCTTCTCGCTGCAAAAGGGCTTTCAAATGATCCCCACCCCCCGAAAGCGGATGAGCATTTCACCCCTCCCCCTACCGCTCTTCTATTGCCTGATCGGGCGAAAGAAAAGAAATCCGATTATTCCAGAAGGCACAGATTCGACGTGCTTGCATCGGATGCAGAGGTGTGGTGGTAATTTCTTGAAGGATACGACAGGCAAACGTTTCCCGGCAACGAAACTCAGCACAAGAACTCTCAGAAGAAGCAGAAGGTGCTTGAAAGTCCGTGCAGCACAAGGAGCGGTTATTGGAATAGATCTGGGCACCTCGAACAGCGCTGTGGCAGTTATAAAAGATGGCACGCCTGTCATCATCCCTGTTGAGGGGGGGAGGCACACCTTACCGTCCGTCATCACACTCGGAGAGGTACATCTTGTCTGGATCTCCTATGTCAAGGGCTTTCTAATGAATGAATACACAAGACGGGATAAAAGCAAGCACAGGAGTCTGAACCTTGCCCTGCCTAAAGAGGGGCTCACAACGCTTCTCACAAACAAGTGCCAGATCTTACACTTGCTGCTGACCTGCTTGCTCTCCCTCATGAGCAAAACTCCCCGACAGCGCCAGTCAAAAATTGCCCCCCAAGCCACAGGAATTTCCATTCCAAGGCTTATTGATTAACGGCGATCAATGTGCAGGACCCTGACAAGACTCGCATAGGTATCGCAGCGCAGCAGGTGGCTTCAGATGACCCCCTCAACAGCTTCTACTCCGTCAAGCGCCTCATTGGCAGGGCGTACGCCAACTGCTACAGAGAGTCAGGCTTTCTGGTGTACAAATTGGCAGAGGGGGAGGATGGCGCGACGGTGCTATGGTCCCCTGCAAGGCAAGCAGCTCCTCAAATCCTATCGCCCATCTCAAATTGTTCCAAGACAGGAACTTCTGCGTTGCGTTTGCATTGCCCACATGTGTATGCCTGTTGATGAGTCCACCAGGAGCATGTCAGGAGTTGCTTGCTCCCAGCCAAGGGAATCTGCTTGCGCATGCAAAGAGGATGCGCATCCTATTGCATGCCAACAATTCTTTACTTTCTTCAGCTTTCCCAATATATGGCCCTCAGCTCCAAAAAAGAGCTTGCAGGGGCCATTTTTCAGTTCACTCCAACAAGCCAGTGAGATGGCGTTGCATGATCGACATATGCATTCTACTGATCATATTTCAGCGATTTACGTCTCTATCAGGGAGGAGAGCTTCACGACGGAGGAGGTGTCTGGCATGATCCTGAAGTACCTCACCAAGTGTGCCAAGGAGTATCTGGGGTCGGAAATCAGCGGAGCGGTGAGCTCGACCTCCACAGCTTTGGAGAAATGCAGAGGAGGCGATGGTTGTGAAGCAATATTGGCAAACAGTTGTGGGAAGAGTACGGAGGAAAGGGCCAGAGCCTCAGTGAGAAGAAGAGCTTGAACCACGCCTCTGTTTGCGCAGCCACTATCTCTGGCAGGCTTCAGAATTTTAGGGCAGCAGTGTGCTTGATGCTCTTTCATTTTGAATCCTAGGAGGATCAAATCTGGAGCAAATTTTCTCTTCTCGGACAATTGGAAGGGACCACCATTTTGGCATTTATTGGCCAGCATCTGTGCAGCTTCATAAAATGCTTGCCATTTCAACGAGGAAAGCACGATTGTCATGTCGGTGCAGGTTATTGCAGTGCCTGCCCACTTTGACGACATCCAGCGCCAGGCCACCCTGCGAGCGGCCAAAATAGCGGGGCTGGAAAATGTGCAGCTCCTGCAAGGTGAGCATCATGCTTCTTTGAAAAATGGATCTGAAGCTCAAGAGCAATTATTGATGCTCTCAAGTTACCCCCTCAATTTGCGCATAATGTTCAAGTTTTCTTCCACGACAGCAGAGCTTGTAATGCTGTGATGGTGTATGGCCTGGAAATCCACAAAGTTGCTCCACTCCGGCCATGTTGTTGAATTTGAGGTTTATTCCCCGGTCCTTGTCTCTCCCACCCTTTAAAGCATTAATCACTTATGCCTTTACGTGGCCGTTGCAGAGCCTGTGGCTGCCGCCATGGCGTACGGTCTGCAGCATAACCAGGAGGAGGAGGCCATCCTGGTGTTTGACCTGGGGGGCGGCACATATGACGTGTCGCTGCTGGAGGGGTTCGAGGGGATCTTCGAGGTGCTGGCCACGGGCGGGGACACGCGGCTGGGAGGCGACGACTGGGACAAGGCCCTGGCCGATTGGTGCATGCAGAAGTGCAGGGCGGACCTGCGCATGGAGATTAGGTGGGTTGCCACGAATTGTAAGGGAATATGAAGGGGAGGGGGTCAGGGGTGGGGGGTGGGGGGATAAGGGTGGTTCGGAGCTGTTGCCTGCCATTGACATGCCTTGGATGGTAGGTGGAGAAGGTGGGAATACCCTATGCCCGACTCAGGGCAATGTCTTGTCTCCAGCTTTGAAGTAGCGAAACAGATGTAGTTACACCCCAACCTTGACACACCCAGACAGTGCCGTTACTGTGTGCCACTCCTCTGGAAACCCTGTAGCTCCATAGCATATTTCTTGATCGCGCAACCGTACTCTCAAGGAAGGACGGCTCCACCATCCGAGCTCCCACTTCCAGAGACAGCCCACACGGAGAACCCTCCGGAAATCGACCATTGTCTGTACAGGGTGACAGCCCACTCGGGACACCCTTGGTATAGTGACCATTCTTTGTACAAATATCCAGGGGCCAGCCGAAGCTGCTGCACCAGCTGTACGAGTCGGCCAAGCTGGCCAAGGTGCAGCTGTCCACGGAAACGGAGACGGTGGTGCATGTGCCCAGCTCGCGCAACCCCCGGGGGTCGCAGGGGCCCATCCTGCCCATCACCCGCCGCGACCTGGAGGACATCACCAAGCGCCTGAGGCACCGCCTCGCGCCCCCCCTGGAGCGTCTGGGCAGGGAGTGCCATGTGGAGTGGGTTGGCAAGTGAGCATTGCCCACACCATCTTCCCTCTTTCCGTTACCCTTGCCTTCCTCCGTCTTGCGGTTGGTTCTGGCATTGTGGCTTCCCTCATGGATATGCTGTGATTAGCTTTCCTACTGGGGGACAATCTGTGTCAGACAGGGTAGCCCCTTCAAGACCCCTTGCAAGGTGACAAGGACCCTACTACTGAGGGAAGATTTGGATTGAATCGACCCTTCAGATGCATGGTGGAATGGGGCAGAAGTGGGTCGGGAGGTATAGAAGGGGAAAGGGGGCGGGGCTCATTTAGCAGCGGATTTGGGTGTCTCCCATCTCTTGTTGTCGTTGAGCTCCTAAGTGCCCATGAAACGTAATTCTTTTGTGCTTCCAGCAGGTATTAGCCTGAAAAAAACAGACACAAGGTCCTTCGACCAATGTGCAAGCCTCAATGTGACCCCACACCTCCAGCCAGGCAACGATCTCCAATTGCCGCTACAAATCAAGCTACAACTCTGGGTGCAGGTTCCCCAACACCCTCCCGGAAGGCAGGTCCGCGCACATGGCCACACCCGGCAAGGACAAGTTTGCGCCCAAGCCCCGCAAAATCAGCCAGGTTGTGCTCGTGGGCAGCGCCACACGCATCCCCTCCGTGCGGGAGTTCGTCACCCAGCTCACCGGCATCGAGCCCTGCAACTGGGTCAACCCGGAGGAGTGTGTGGCTCTTGGAGCAGCAATCCAGGTCAAACTTTGGTCCTTCTGTATTAGCCTTGCCTTTCCTGCTTCTTCTTCACTGTACCATCCACTCTCACCTTATAATCATGTTCATGGTTCGGCCCTGAGTCCAAAACCAATCAGACAATAATGATGTGTCTGACTTGGCAAGGAGGATCCCATCCCAAATTCTGTTAGTGTTGCCTGGTTTATTTTTGCTTGTGAGCTGTATCATGGATTGCATGTCCAGCCAATTGATTTTAAGCAGCCTGTGCCAAACATTCGAAAGCTCTCCACCGTTTACTGCTTCCAATAAAAATGGCATACTCACCTGCTCATGTGACAAGGTTTGAACCATGCAACCTCGCAGCACGTATTCCAAATTCTGACATTTTGTCTATCTGACAAAGAGAGTATTTGACGCTCAATCTGAGTTGCGGCGTTGTACTGTGGACACAATGGTGTGCTGCGTCCTAAAGTCTGAAGTGGAACCATTGTTTAGCCTGCTGTCAAAGCAGATCTAATCAAATTTTCCTTTCGCAAGCCAGCAATTACCAGTCTGATGTTCTTCCAATTGCAGGCTGGCATCTTGGTGGGCAGCTTGAACGGCTTGGAGATGTCGGATGGCTCCTTTTCGGTCGGCCAGCATGGGACCAGCACAGGCTTCCAGGGGCTGGCAATAGCCGCACAGTGAACAGATCGAACTCTGTCTTTGTAAACCTGTCTTGGCAAGGAGATTTGGACTATTGATAATAGGTGGGGAAGCGATACACGACGGGGGTTTGCACGCATCTCAAAGTTTACTTCTTGAATTGCAGGGGTGGCACTAGCAGTTTTTGGCTGGTGAGATTGGGTAGGGGGAAGGAGTATCGCGCTTCAGGCAGTCAAGAGACATCCAGGGTTCTTGTGTGCCTGAAGGGCGTGCTCATGATCATGAATTGCAGCACATCCATATATGGAGATAAGGCTGGACAACGCAACCATATTCTTTCCATAGCAGTTACCTGTGAAGTTCACCCTGCAAGCCAGTGTTGCTGTTGGCAACAAGTAGCATGCAAGTACTGATAGATGTTTATCACATCCAATATGTGTTCTATTGCTGGGACGGAGCTGCTTCTATCATCATTGACCAAGACCTGCCAATACTGATCAAAGTGATGACAAATGTGTGTGCTTGAGATTCTGCGTTCAGCACTACAGTCTGTTCTATTACCAATGGACTTTTAGCGTGTCGAGGCCTTATAGTATTGACACTTGTTGCAATCTTGCAGATCATTTTTCCAATGCTTGACTTGCAGAGCCTGCTACAGATTCTGAATTGAACAATCACCAGCCTTACAGCTACCCCTCTCTTCCCCATCCCCCCTTGGGAGAGATCTTCACCCGCACGCCCAGATATCCCGAGAAGACGACTGATAAGCTTGCATCCATATCTAGCGCAACAGCAATAGAGCTCGAAGAATAGCATGTAAGAAAGATGAGCCGGTGCGAGCTTTTCGCTGGTGGCCGTGCATGCACCAGTGCTCGGCTCCAAAAGTCATGTCAATTGCATGTACTATGCTCGGCAACTTCGACAGCAACTAGGAAGAGCAAACCATCTTTCACAGGTACCTGCTCTCCTCTTTCTGTTGCTTGCCAGGTGAATTAGCAACCGGAGAAGTGGGGACGAGCTAATTTAATGAAGCTTGCCAACTTGCCCTTCTCTATGGCTCTCTGCAGAATAAGGGACCCCAGTCTTTTGTAGTACTGGGTGTTGTGTACTTAGATCAGGGGTCTGTTCCTGCAATGCAATTTCATGGATAATACTGTGTACTGCGGGAAGAAAAGCATTCATCAGATCACCACACTCCCTCATAATTACTTAAAAACAAGCATCACATATTGGAAGGTTAGCAAGCCATAATGCATCCACAGTTTCATTTGCGCGCATTGACTTTACAATGCATGTGAATGCAGGAGATGATCTCCTGTCACAGGTGGTCAATGCCGCAATTGGCTTCAAGCCCCTCTATAGTGTCATGAAGGTTGCAGCAAAGCGGGTGATCCAGCGTACAGCAGAGGACCGCGGTGTGCCGTGGCAACAGAGAGTCAACAATCTCAAAAACACTCCCGAGGTTTACAGCATCAAGGAGGAATTGGAAGACCGCAGCATACAGTATCCGTCCTACTATCTGCAGGTGAGAGATACTACCTTCACTCTCTATCTGTACCTTCTGCTCCGGGCAAATGCGAACTCACAATTCACAAGTTCTGGATTGGAGAGCGCGCCTCTGTCTGCCAGTGGATGGATTGAAACTTCAGTTGGAAGCTCAATCACGAATTGCATTGCTTGCAGCCCTTCCATGCGTATGAGGAGGGGAATCTGAATTGGACGGCCGCTTTTGAGAACGAGTCAGCCACTCAGGCCATAGCATTCAGGGCCATGAAGCAGCCGCAGCTGACAGGCCCGCAGGCGGAGGACGAAATGCGCGCCAGGATCATCGCCCGCCTGGAGGTGGGACCCAGACTTTTTGGCATGAGTAATTTTAGAGCCGGAGAGTGTCAAGTTCAATACCGTCATTCCATGATGTTTGCTATTGCCTGTGTAATACATGGCTGCTCGTCTCATGATCACATGAGATGGATCACAGCCTGATACTACACAACTTCATGTTCTCGTATTCTATATGCTACGCAAAGTGCAGAAAGGGGAGGAGAAAAAAATTTAGAGGACCACCTGGTCTCTAACTGATGCTCTAATAGTGGGCACTCTGGAGAAGAGCGTTTCTCTCATGTGCTGACAGGCACTGACCCTCCTAAGAGAATCACCACACCCTCATCATCGGCAGATACCTGCAATAATCAAGTGGGGCAAGCAATGATTCACGTATGACGACAGGCCTATTTTGCACTCTAGAAGGGACAAGCAATCGCGCATTTC
Source organism: Chloroidium sp. JM (assembly GCA_004335615.1). NCBI lineage: Eukaryota > Viridiplantae > Chlorophyta > Trebouxiophyceae > Watanabeales > Watanabeaceae > Chloroidium > Chloroidium sp. JM. The sequence goes on from QAXI01000394.1 coordinate 355,628, forward strand.
TAGACTGAAGCAAGGCTGATCTCAAGTGGAGTGCTTTGCAGGAATACGAGGAGGAGCACGGTGTCATGTTACCTGGGAAAGACATCCTCGATGTCGGCTGCTCTGTGGGGGTGAGCACCAGGGCACTTGCAGACTCCTTTCCCCAAGCCCAAGTGACTGGAGTCGATCTTTCGCCGTACTTTCTGGCCGTGGCTGAACATCATGAACGGTACTTCCCTTATTCCGCAACCTCTGACCAAAAGGCCTTGGCTTTTTGCCATGCAGCTTCCATGCGTTTTTGTATACCGCTGTTGCCTGCGTTAAAAGAGTAGCACATTTGCACACTGTCTTCTGCAACACAGATAGAGTGTATACTTGAGTGAAAACTTCATTTCCTGGCACGTCCTGCCAAAACTCTCATCAAATAAATGTCCACTTCCTCACAATGCATATGCCCCCTTTTTTGAATGGGCCCTATACAACTGATCTCATCTCGCTCTCGATATGGCCTGCAGGACCAACAATGTGAGCAAGAGGAAACGCATATCCTACTGCCACCTTCTGGCTGAAGATTCGGGCTTGCCTGCTCAGTCCTTTGATGTGGTGGCGCTGCAATTCTTGGCACACGAATGCCCTGCTGCTGTCACTGGGGATCTTCTGAGGGAAGCCTTCAGACTTCTCAGGCCGGGGGGACGTGTCATGCTGGTCGACAACAACCCTATGTGAGCTGCCCCAAGGTTGAAATGATTGACAAGCAGGCAAGGAAGGGGGGGGGGGTATCCACAGAGGAAGACATTGCCTGTGCAAATTATGCATTATTTTATGAGAAAGGAGGAAAGGCCATTGCAAGAATGCCGCGCAATATGCCCTCAGCTATTGTGTCTCAAATACCTTTAGAATCATCCACAAGCTTCAGGGAGCAATTGTAGATGTGAGGTGAGAATGTTGGGAACATTAATGCGGAGAAATCCTTCTCTGAATGTTGAGTTCAAAAACGAAATGTGCATGTAGGCTGATTGAACAGATTGACCCAAAGACTGTCATCAGAATCACCGCCATACCAGAATCACATTAGAAGGGCCACATCTTCTTCCCCCACAACGGCATAAAGACACATAAAGAATCCCTGTGGATATCAATTTGCATTTAAGATGGGGAACCCCTGCCATACCAGATTCACATTAGAAGGGCCACATCTTCTTCCCCCACAACGGCATGTAGACACATAAAGAATCCCTGTGGATATCAATTTGCATTTAAGATGGGGAACCCCTCCACTCTCTCTCTCCTCTCCCTTCTCTACCTGCTGAATGTGCCATGTGCACATCCAGGTCTCCGGTTATCCAGAATCTGCCACCAGTGCTGTTCACCCTGATGAAGAGCACGGAACCCCACAGCGACGAGTACTACCAGATGGACATGGAGGCTGCTATGAGAGATGCAGGATTTCAGGAGGTGGTCACCAGGGAAACAGATGCCCGCCACAGAGCAGTTCTTGGAATGAAGCTGCAGAGGCTTGAGTGCGAGTCGTGCTAATAGCTCAATTTGACGATTCTGCCACTTCAGACTATTCAATGTAGTCCTTATTGTTTCCTTATTGTTGCAGATGAACGATGAATTGAGGTTTGTATGAGTGAACACGATGAGGTGGGCGGTGAATGAGTGTTGGTTGGGGTTAGTGTCTCTTTTGTCTCTTTTAATTGCAAGGAATTCAGAACTGATGAACGCCGAGTGAGAATGTGTTCTGGAAAAGTTGGCGAGAATATCAAATACAGAATGTAATTTATTCAATAAATTATTTTGGTTGACGCCTCCTTGTCACTGCCACATCTTTCAATCTTAAAGATATTAAAAACACAGAAGCTCAGTTCTGATGATCATTTTGATTTCAGGAGGTGCTGTTGGGCATTTTGACGGCAGACTGAAATCAACTTTTTATTTGAGGCAATTGCTTTTGCTGTTGTGAGCACCCCAAAAATTGAATCACCCCCCCTTCTGGCCAGTGGAAAATTTTGTCTGCAGTGAATAGGAGAATGCACTGAGTTCTTGCGTTCAGCAGCGCTCAATTGAGGTTGACTATGTGAATTAAAAAGGCCAACAGTACCTTGCAGCGCTATGAACGATGGTCGTCTCGAAATCAGATACTCATCAGCTGTTCAGAAGCCAATCATTGCAAAAGAGTTTCGTAGAAGTACAACGCAAAAGTGTAGAGTACGTCCAATCCAATCGCAGCAGTGCTGCAGCTACCAAAAGGACCCGCTTCAAACACACAGCTCGCACGATTCCGGGCTTAGCAGCTTATGCTTAGGTAAAAATGTAGGAGCTAGATGCAGACCGACCTGCTCAGCGTCTTCGTCGGAGGACGCATTACTTTTAGGGAAATTCCGCGTCAGCCCCAGGGACATGGACATTCTAACTCTGCTGATACCTGCTTTTGGCTCGGTGTTTCTGGATCCCGCAATGCAAGTCATAGACACAGGTCAGTGATAATTCTTACTTCTCCTTATTTTGCTTGCCTGATGCTGGCACAGACCATCACAAAATATTGCTTTTGGTATTCTTGCTTTTTCGGTGGTGCAGCTGGTGATGGCGCAGCTTTGATGCGTGGACAAGATATTTGAGGTCTTGCATGTGAAGGACAGGAAGGTCTATTCTTTTGAAGACAAGAATGCAGTCACGTAATTATATACAATTTGCCAGAGCAGTACCCGCGATTCTCCTACCACACCAAACATAACATCTGTATTAGTCTTGCCCTTTGGGAGCTTCTTGCTAGCATTGGGCTTAACTCCACTGCCTTTTCTTATACCTGGACCCAGCTCACAGGCAGAGGCAATTTCCCCACCTGGATTGCCAAGCACGTAAAAATGGAAAGGCTGTCAGATTGTACGATAAACGTTGCAGAACGAACATGAATGGGGGAATACATACTCTTTTGCTGGACTGAGCAATTCAGGCCAGCTAATCCAGCCAATCCCATCTGCTGCAGCGATTGTGGGGCGGCTGGGAGCGGCTCCGCTGGGTGCGGTGGGACTCAGCAACCTCATCTTCTTCTTCTGCCAGGCTTTCTTTGGCTTTCTGCTGATTGTCACCACGCCTCGGGTCGCCAATGCAGTCGCTGGGGGTGACACAGAGAAGGTGGGTGTCTTGAGCAGCGCTCCCCGGAAGAAGGCTCCTCTCACATGCTTGAAAGACCAAACATCCTATCATCGCACAGATCCGAGGGGCTCCAGAGGAATCTTGGGTGTGAATTCACCATGAATGATGCTTTTGCTTAGCAAGACAGTAGGCAGTTATCTCACGAAAGTGGTAGCTTCTGCATAATTTGCATTGCTTATGAGACATCATCTTATTGAGGGTTCGCACAAAGTGCGCCTGTTCCTCTGGGGATGACACCTGTCACTGCTAATGCAGGCATCGCAAGCCACTGCAAACGCTCTGTGGGTCGCCCTTGGGTGTGGTCTGGCGCTTGGGAGCGGGCTGTTCTTCGGGGGACCATGGCTGGTCAACAAAGGTGCTCCCTCCTTCCTATTTTTCTCCTTTCCATGTGGATGTAAATTTGCTTTCTGTCCTTCCCTTTGCATGCCGGGACACATCCGATGATTCGCACCCTTGGAGCATAGCCATGTGTCACATGTTTGCGATTCATACAGACATTTGAAAAGCTGCTTTGCCCACAACAACACAGTTGAGAGATGTCCTGGGAGGGAACATTTCTGGGAAAAGAGACAGCGAAATTCATCAGCCTGGCTTGAGCTTTCACATAGAAATACCCAAGCCAATCTCGACCGAACGCTTCAGATTTCAGTGACATGGCTTGCGCAGCACTGGCTCAGAGGGGCAAAAGCTAGATGCAGACGAGACCTTTGAGTGAGAGTTCTGCTGGCCTCCAGATCTTGAGGCTTGGCCTGTTCATGTTGCAGGCTTTGCAGCAGAGGCACAGGTGGCAAACCTTGCCGTGCAGCACCTGCAGATTCGTGCGTTCTCGGCGCCTGCGGTCATGGTCCTGCTGGTGGTCAACGGGGCGTTCAGGGGCTTCAGGGACACCAAGTACAACCTTCTTGACTGTCACCACACATTCCGTTCTTCCTGCTGCCCTGCACAATCGATTGCCTTTTATTCCGAAGGGACAGCTTTGTCTGTATGAGTATTTTGCGTCCAGGCAGGCTCAGGAAAGGTGGGCAAAGCAGAAGAAGCTCCCGCACTCTCTATAGTATGAATGGGAGGTTGCATTCGCTGCCATGGTGGTGCTGTCCATCCCGTCTTTCCCAAAGGGGACCACCACTCCTGCAACGGGAACAAATTGTAGTTGAGTTCATGGGGAGCTCATTCCATGGAGCTGCATGCTGATGCAGGTTCTGGACACGCGCTAATTGATGCTGCCCCTGTTGGCAGTGGCTCTCAAGGTGGATCTGGCTTGCAGGACACCTCTCATAGCGGGGGTCATCCAGAATTTGGTCAACCTGGTCCTTGACGTGGCACTGGTGGGGATGTTTGCCTGGGGGGTCCGTGGTGCGGCCAGCGCCATCTCCATCGCACAGGTATGTCATGCATGCAGCACTGTCTTGATCCTGAAGGGGAAAAAATTGTACCAGTACTTCTGGCTAAATCTGCACGGGTGGATCCGAAGGCGCTTGTACCTTGCTAAAGACTTAATTGCAGGATGCTGAAACATATGCTCTGCTTTTAAATTGGTGATTTGTATGCATGCTGCGCATCATCGAATTTGCTGCTCTGAAGAAGGAGAGGCCCAGTGAGGAACAACACACAGCAAAAAGGAATTTGCTGCAGTGCATCGGCGCGGCCGCGATGACGGGATCCCTGATCCGCAAGTCATTGCTGCGCCCCATGGACCTGCGGGTGCTGCCCACCCCCGCAATGCTGGGGGAGATGCTCAAGCCGGGCATCCCCCTGGCCTTCTGCATAGGATCCGCCATGGCCATGGTGGTCACTGCCACGAACATGGCCGCAGGTGACCCACCATCCCAAATAAGCCCAATCCACAGCCCGCCTCATCCCCACCCCCCTCCCAATGGCAGTCCTCGCTTGTTTCCCGGAGAGGCGTATTGCGACTGATGCTTTATGGCTGATTCAAAATCCTTGGATGGGGATTCTGACCTCTTCCTCTTGCCTTTTGGTCAAAGAGAATTGAAATTAAATGGCACAGCCTCATTGCTCCGGGCAGTGCACTCTGCATTGCAACAGCTTACGAAGGAGGAGGAGTCAGGGGGTATGCTGGAAGAACTGTTATGAGCACCACCCCGGCATTGAATCGTAGCGGAAAAAGAAAATTCAGTTACATGCTGTGTGAAGCATCTTCAGCGGAGTTTGACAGGAACTGCCCGAATTTGACATCGGCATTCGTCGATGCTCACATGTGCTTTTGCCCAGTCTTGATGGGTCGATACATGTGGTCACATCGTCTTGCCCGTTGAAGACAGACACGCGTGGGTTTTTTGGCCATTTACTCTGTCCCATTTGGTCCAAACAAGGACAATGATCTTCCTGCAGCTCAAGTGCTCATGTGCTGCTTGCAGGGCTGGGAACTGCGGCACTGGCTGCCCACACAGTGGTGAAGCAGATTGTGGACTTTTGCCTGGGCCTGCTGGGCACCTTCAGCACCGTGGCACAGACACTTGTGGCCTCCTGCCTGGGGAAGGTGGCCGACTGTTTCTTCAGATCTGGCCATTTGAAGTTGCCTCTTCCTGGTCATGCTTCATACAAATGCGACATGAAGCGGGATTTGGGCTTTTTTTTGGCTTACAGATGACTGACATGACAGAGAGAAGCAGTCACGAAAGCTCGTGGACAGGCAGTCGCCACCTTTCCTCTCAACTCCTGTTGTATGCGTCCACATCATTATCTACTGAAGAGGCATGGGGACAAGCAGGCATGGGAGTCACTGGTGAAATTGTTCCCACCAATCGCTTTCAGAGCGCAGGATGATGAGAAGCGGAGTACACGGTGAGGTTTGCCGGAATCTTTTCACCGCATATCACGTCCAGGCCCATCAAAGTGCCCCGCATGTGCAGGACGACAAGAAGCAGGCCCGTGAGTACCTGGTCAGGCTGCTGCAGTACGGGGTCGCGTTTGGCAGCCTGCTGGGGTTGAGCCTGTTTCTGGCCTCCTCCAGCCTGCCCCAGTTGTTCAGCGACGACGCCCAGGTGGTGGCCATGGCGCGCTCGGTCATCCCCATTGTGGCGTTGGCGCTGGTGGGAACCACCCCCCCCCCCCCCCTCCCTCGCCATGCAGATTTATCTCTCCGTGTTGAGACCATCTGAATGTTGTGGCCCCGTCACAAGGCTGATACCCTTATCCACAATCATTGGCGACTTCTGACTCCATCAGAATGCCTCGAAGGACAACTTTCTAGCGACATGAGTCACACAGCCCAGGCGATGCTCAATGCCACAATTGTGAAGTGCTGAAGTGTTGAGCACTTGTCTTTCGCCTGCCAGACAACACAGCTCCTCACAGTCTCCCAATGCCCTTCCCTTCCCTCTTCCCCTCGGTCAGTGAGACAGACATTGGTTTGTATGTGCAGCCTTTGGCGCCGTGGCAGACGTCCCTGGAGGGAGCCCTGCTGGGGTCTTTCAAGGTGGTGTGGGTGGGCGTGCGCACCGTGGTGGGCGCTGGGGTGGCCATTGGCACGCTGAAGCTCACGCAGAGCGCTGGCTGGGGCCTCACGGGTGAGTCCATTCTAGATCCTTCTCCACCCTCAATTCCTGGCGCTGAAAGGTTGAATCAAGGGGACATGTCAGCTGGCCTTTGATACAGCTCGATTCATTAAGTTTGTTAAGTTGCATTATTGCACGTGAAACTTGGTCCTTAATTCGCTGGGCAACACAGGATCGACTCCTGCGCAGGGCATCTCGGCAGCAGTGAATGTTTTTGGAGGGCTTCATGCTTTCAATGCTGTTTATCCTCAGCATTAGGCTCTTCACCTCTCTTTGCCCCTTTCACAGCCCCTGACAATTGAGGTTTAAGTAAATCTCGGTGGCACTGGCAAATTTTCGAGGCATAGCAGGCATCTGGCTGGGATCGATGTCCCTTCTAGCCTGTGACTCTGTGGCACTCAGCTTTTCTGGGCCCCGAATCCTCCTTCCATGCTCAGCCTAGGTGTCTCATGGGGAGCCCACAGTACGTGCAGAACAAGCAGCCTTTGCTGCAGGCATCTGGGTGGGGCTTATGTCGTTGCTTGTCTGCAACTTCGTCGCAGATGCCATCCGGATCACCCGCAAAGACTCCCCTGTGGCGGCAGTCCTGGGCCTTGACGCTGGGCTCAGCATTGACCAGGACGATGAGGGTGTTCAGCCTTTCACTGTCAAGGGCACTGAGGCAAAGAAGCCTGGAGAGAACAGCTTGAGGCAACGGTAAAGCGAGGCTCTTTGAGGGGGCAAGGGTTTCCTGAAGGTCCCTCTCATGAAACATTGACAGTCCTGCTTTGATAGAAACCAGCACGACTCATCTTGCGACTCCTTCAAGAAAATCCTCCCCTAAATCCCTTAACCACTGCGTAGTGAGCTGCACACTAGAAGGTGCATCTAAGGACGTCTTAACCCTACTGCTAGACTTCACGAGTGGGATCTTCTGGAATGAATTCTAGGTCAGGAAGGTCAAGGCTTTGGCGCATCTTCATGTATCAATAGAACAAATATTTGGTGAGAGAGGAACCTCACACTTGAACGAAGCTGGTTGCTAGGACCCCAGAGGGGAAGTGAATCTGGTTTGTCTGTTGCTGCACCGCATCTGCATCAGCCAGCATACACACCAGAACGGTCTGCAGATCTGTCATTGGCTGTTCTGTTCACAATTTTGATGAATGTAGTGTACCGAATCTTTGAATTTTTGATGAATTTGCCTTGTTCTTGTCTGTGAAGCAGGAGATACACAATTTGGCAATTGCCCTAAGTAGGAGATTCAGGATAAGCTGTGAACTGTTTTGACTGCCCTTTTCCTAACCAAGTTAGTCTTGCTAGTTTAAAAGACAGTGATGATGCAATGGTGCCTGTGATTGAAGCCCATGATGTGAGAATTCTTCAGCTTCCAGAAGGGGTGCACTGCATGTATATTGTAGAGCGTGTCAGCTCGGCTATCTGTTCTGATGCATTTACATGATACTGTAGCTGCATTCCCTGAAACATGTCATCCATATTGCATTGGTGTACCGGGCCAAGAGCATTGTGACTGTTTTTTCACACATGCACCTGGCAGGTCGTTGTGCTGATGGAAATTCACAGGAGGGATTGGGAAGATGAGCGCAATCTCTCCTGTAGCTGGACCCTTCCACTAAATGACTTGTTCTGCTCTGCTTCCTTTCCTCCTACATGCTGAGACATACCACAGCCAGCAGGGCCAAGAGGCTACCACACAGGTCAGTTTGTACGACACAAACATGAGAATGGTGCTTGCAACAGATAACGAGGAAAGCACTGAATGGCTGTGCTGCATTCAATGGCCGCTTCATAAAGGCGGGCAAGCAGCTATGTGCGTTTTCAGGGCTGGGATGGTCTTGCAAACTGCAGAACATCTGTGGCAGCGCAAGGGGCCAGTCAGGAGCTCCTCCATCTCTGACTCATCAATATGCAGTTTGCCGCTGTCTTCCAGGCTCCTCCGGATTTTGTGCAATTCCATGAAGAAAGGCGTGGTGAAGGACTGCCAGTGTTTTTTGTTCTTCAGGCTCGGTGAGTCATAGTCCTGCAACACCACGATTGTGAGGGTACCAAGTTGGGCATGAAATGCATTTGGTTAGGGCGGTTGAGTCACACAAAGGCATGTGAATATAAGAAGCCTTGATTGAGCAGATGGCCAAAGCCCCAAAGACAGAAGCCCCGTGCTTGGAGAGACCACCTTCCCAACAGGAAAAAGGCAAGGGCAATCTGAGTCTTTCTTTCAAGAAAGGCCTATGTGAGAGCAACATCTCCAGGGATGCAGCGTGGAGACTGGCTGTCTCAGACAAGAGCATCACCTGGCTGATGACATGCAGGTGCAGCTGTCTCATGCTGGGGATGCTGTGGAAGCCAAGCTTGCAATCCTGCATACTGTAGCCCTGGCTCTCCAGCCATGTCCGTGCAGCCTCCTGCAGGTGTGCCTCGCTTTCAGCAGAAACGGAAAGGATATGGGGAAAGCATTCTGGGCGCTGAATTAAAATTCATCACAGGGAAGGAACTGATGAACGACGGCCATATTGCAATTGCAAGAGCTTCCCAATCTGTGGGGCTGGAAGTAAATGCTGTGTCAACGCACCTGCATTTGCTGCAGCAAGGGCAGGTGGTCCCGCCTCAGGTCTGCAGGCCCCTCCAGGGAGGGAGCCCTTGCAATCACCAAGCCATGCAGCCTGGCTTTGGGGTACTTGTCTCTGATGATGATGTAGTTATCAGCAATCACCATGCCGGGATGCTTGCTCCTCTCCCTGGACAACAGCTACTGTTGATCAGAATTGGAAGGCATAGGGTCTGTGAATACAGCCATTCTCGTTCGATTCAACCTGTAAACCTCTCTGGCTAAGCATTCCTTAAAATCAGTCAGGGAGAGATTAAATTTTAATTGTGGATAACGACTTTGATAGAGTAGGATGGTAGTCTCTCTCGAGAATCGCTATTCGATTCTGCATGCTCAACGAAGACAGCATAGGATTGATCATGAAATATTTGACTCATTAATGTCAGCAGACTCCCACACAGACCCATCAGACCCATCTAAATCTAGCACTGTGCACACAGGGCACTCCCACCTCTCAGGGTACATGGCGGCGTTCCGCAGCTCCTGTGCAAAGCCACCCCACTGCCGGCCGGGCACCACCCCCACAGCGGCAGCCCCTGAGTCAACTTTAGCCGCCTTGGGGCTCCTCGCAGACGTCATCAGCGCCGCGAAAGCATTCTTGGGAGGCTGGGCACTGGTCGCTGGGGATTCAGACCCTACTGCATTGCCTGGCGGGGATAGTTGTCCACCTGCATGGATGACCTGAATTGAACTCAGATACAGCATCCTTTGTGATTGCCATGGCTCATCTGGCATGATGAGGAGGATCATACAGTGCAGTGCAGAGGCAGAACACTTGTTGGGCTTCATAAAGCCTGTTTGTTGGCATACGATGAAACACGGACGAGATGGCAGCAAAGGTGTACAGTAATAGAGCGACTGAAGCAAATCTAATCACTATGAGAACATATATGAAAGTTCCCTTAGTGTCTGTTAACAATCACAGATTACACTTGATTCTTGCAATATACAGGCAGAACAGTAATCCTTCAGGATGTGTGACGAAAGGTTGTGTCATGATGGAATGCTAAAAGACGAGATCCTTTACCTGGCAAGCTTGCTTCCTGGGCAGGGGAGAGGGGCAAAGCGGCTTTCCTTTTCAGTGAATTTCCTGGTAAATGCCCTACAACAGCCATTCACACATCCGCAAGGGGGCCTGTAAAATAAAGGAAGTGCCTCCATGCAAAGGTCCTCAAGCATGTGCAGATTGAATGTGTAAACGTGTTTGGTATTCGACCACACCGTCAAGTCTCTGCAAATGTGCATACAGTAGAGTGAAGCTGAGCATGCTTTGAGAGAATATATACCAGGTTGACAGAGAGGTGAGTCTGGAGTGAATGGCCAGCATCAAAGTCTCGTTGAAAATCAGTACATACTGCATGTGCAAGCATTGCAGGCAACCTGGTATTTGGGGTCCAATGAGCCAAGCCTCAAGAGCCGGGGATGTTGAATGCTGACTACACCTCAGCCTTGATTAAAGGCTGAGAGAGAGGAGATGTGATACAGGAGGTGTGGGAAAGCTGCATGCACATGTACTGGCAACCAGTTGGAGGTAATGCCCTCACAACTAGTCATTGCTCCTGCAGACCGCTCTGCTGGCTCAGATACTGGGACCCCTCCATTGTGCAGTGCTCTAACCAAGGGCTGAGGCTGTGTGGCCTGACCAGGGGAATTCCCCAGCAGGGTGCTGCTCTTTGAGGACGTGGCAAAATCACTTCCTGTTGACTGCAGCAACATCGTCGTTGGCTTCAAATACAAAGTCTGTACAATCCACACATATCACCACTTGCGACAAGGTCCCAAAGTTCTTTGGCAGCCAAAGCAACGAGCAGGAACTGCTGCTGGGAATATTATGAGATAAGATGTCTGAGCCAGAGACCACAGCCACCCTGGCTATCCATGCCCACTTTCCATGGTATTCATGGACAAGGTATGGGCTTGGCAAACTGTAGTAGTGTCCAAGCATGTCCCTGTGCTTCTAAAGGAGGAATTGGCAGCCTAAATTACAATCTTGAAGAAAGGGGCAAGCTGGGGATTCCAGATGGCGGGAACACCTGAGAAGCATGGGGCTTGCGGGGTGCAAAGAACGACTGCAGCTTCCCCCGACCACCGCCTTTGCTGCGGAATGCCGCCTCGGGGTCAAAGGAGCCGGGAGGCGGACGACCAGGCTTCCACACCTCCAGCGCGTGTGCGATGTCCTTGTGGCTGGTGCACACCTGTTGAGCACACATCACAGCCTCAAAATGATCATCTGGTGAGCCAGGAACTTTCGATTGAGGCCTACCACCAGGTGTTGCAAATGCCTTACAATACCCACCAAGAAAAGGCGCAGCCCTTAGATGTCCTCATTGACGAGGGGTGTAGTCCACCATAATCCCAGCCAATAGGTGGATTGAGACCGAATGAGCTGTCTATGAACACGAGAGCTTTCCAGCTATGACAGAGACCGCCCATGCCAATCATTGGGCCCTCCAATCCACATTACTTCTGTGAAAAAGATCCTAAGAGCATTGGGTGTTGAAAGCTGCTGTGCAAACGGCTCACGATGACAGATTGCAGGCCTTCTGACTTGGTGGGGTAGCCCTCCTTGCGCAGCTTCCCAGTCATGTTGAGGACGACCCTCCTGGCCTCTGGACCCTGCAATCCGCCCTCGTGGCCCTGCCTGCCCATGGCCTGGGCGGCGCACACATCCACCGGCAGATCCAGCACCACCGCATGCGCCTGCAGATGCGGAGATCCTGGGGGTCCCAATTTTGGTGGGAAGGCGGGTGTCGACAATCCTCATGATCCCCTCCCGCTTTCAAATCGCATTGCAGAAGGCTTTTTTGGGTACAGGTGAGACCAAATGTGAAGTGGGAGAGTAGCGAGGACACCCCCACAGGGGGAGGGGGGGGGGGACCTACTTGGGCACCGAGTTGAGAAGCCAGCTGCAGAAAGTCGATGCGCTGGCTGACCTCTACATTACATCTGTGAGTTGCAGTCCCCACAAGTCAGGTTTAATTGCTGCAATGAAAGCTCAGGGAAGCAGTGTGCATTGAGAGGAGTCTACTTCCTCTGAAGCTCGTGTTTGAGGAAGCTACGCCAGCAGGTTCTGTGCCCACTTGCCAATTGTGGTCAAGCAGTTGCTGCTGGTGAAAATTGGAGAGATGCCCAATGTGAGCTCAGAAACCTCAACGAGTTCTTGTGCAGATGGGTGAGACCTGTGTCAAGTGTCACCGAGACCGTACACTGGCAGAGCTTAATCCAAGACAGACACAAAGTCAGATCACAACAAGACACCTTTCAGAATCTGGCACACCTGTCTATGATAGCACACCGACCCTGAGTCACTATCCGCCTGCTTGCCGCTAAGCAGTCCTGGCGGCTTCCCCTCTTCCCATGCTTTATGGTGTCCTGCCCAATATGAATTGTCCTCAGACATGGCTTTTCGAAATTGGGACTTGCCCCATGTACCTCCAAAATGGAAAGAGGAGAAGATGCCTTTGTGGTGGCCCGGTCGTGCGAACAGCAAGATAGACTTGATGGCTCACAATCAGAGCATACCCTGGTGTCGAAATGTCACAGGGCATCATGACAAAATATTTTGATCGAAATTGATCAGAACAAGACCTCTGACTGGGGAAAATTCTTGAAAACTCAGAGGGTGCTTGCTCTTCAATCTGAATGTGGGGTCAATTCCTCAGGCATGGAGTCACACCTTCTGGAAAGGCAAATACCTGATTGACTCTCACCCATGCTGTTGGGTTGGCCGCCAATAGACTAGCGCTGAAGGTGCTCTTTCCCGCTCCTGGCGACCCACACAGCACCTGAGGGTACCATCACCTCGGTTCTCCCGCAACTGGGTTTCATGCTGCATACCTTCTTGTGCCCAGCAAGCCAGTGCGAGTGCAGACTCCACTGAATTCAGAAACGAGTTGGAGATCATACCAGCTCACTTGATTTCAACACTCATGCAACTCACGCCAGCATGTCACTATGTGAGAAGATAAGCTGTTTGCATAGAATCAGGAAATTTGCGGCAATTGGGAATAGAAAATTACATTAGATGCACAGTGCAGCAGAGAAATTGGAGAAGGAAGGGTGGTCAACGTACCAAAACCAATCCAGGGCAAGCTTGTGGAGGTGTAGGATTTGCAGGTGCGGAGCCAAGGGGTGCAAAATTGGCTGGAGACGGTAGGCCACTGCTGGTATTGCTGCCTTTTTCAGCAGCTGCAATAGTTCCCTCCATTGCTGTACATGTACTATTGACCCTACGCGATGCCAAGGCAATCTCTAAGGAGACGGAGACCTTCTCAAATTCAGCCAGCAATCAGAACTGGAAATCAGAGTGGAACCTCTGAGTGTAGAGATGATGCATTCTCCATCTACGACAGAGGGGCCAATTCAAAATCATCAAAGCAGTTGCTGGAAAGGTCGTAATTTGCCAGGAAATGCCGCGCAATGTCACAAATTGTAAGCCTGTATCTTGTTCTCCCAGTGGACAGAATGACAGAGCCTTTGGTAAGTCGTACCTTTCTAGACTGAAATGATGTATTGCATCAATGCTGAGAAGGCAGATCTTGTCCCCGACTTCAAGACAGCAGCTCTCCCCTGCACAGAGCATACCAGTCAGCCTCAAAACCTTGATCATCGCAGCACCTTCCCTCTGACATGCTGCACCATACAGTGGCATTCTCTCATGGAAGATGGCCGCTCTGGTTGGGAGATATCTCCTCAATCTGCTGATTTGAAAAGCCCATTGGAATCCCAGAGGTGGCTTGCTGAGGGGCTTAATTCAAGAAAGTGTGGCAATGTTGAGGATGCTGATACCAGCCGCAGACTTTGACAGATAATGGCCCACCTTTCAAGAGGAGGAGGTCAGATCCACCAGAGGCCCTGATCACCCTGGTGGGATTCTCTGAACCTGTGCTTGTGAGGTGAGCGGTGGATTGTTGTGCATTGCAGGTCACCTGGCACTGCTCCCTGCACGCAGTACGTGTGGGTGTATGCACTCTGAGAAGAAGCTCCTCTGCTGCAACCGTGTTCCCAAAAAGGTGGTCATGAAAAGTGCAGTCTTGGAGGTACAGAACTTGTGGTATGATTTTCGAGATTTTCACATCCGACCATGTGAGTAAGGCTCAATGACTTGCCTGCTGACTGAGGCGATGAGCGCATGCGAGATGGGGAAATTGGCACGTCCCAGTTTGACGACACCAACGATCTCCAAGGGCTCACCTGAGCCACTATCTGAGAGCTGAAGCACCATGCTCCATTTTGCGTGCGCTAGTCTAGGAAAAGAACTACGAGGTGGAATTTCTCGCAGCTACACGTTCCTGCATTTTTCAGCACGATGAAGAACTGATCTCGTCTGTGTCGAAAGCTCCACAAACACCGGCAGCGCCACTCCTTTGGCAGAAGAAGTGCAAGTGCAACAAACCCTAAACCCCTTCAGAATTTGAAATTCAAACGGCAGGACCTGCAACTTCCTATCAAGTCAACGCCCACACCAAAGCCTCATTTGTGAAACATCTCTTCAAGAAGGTCATAGCAGCCGGCAGGGGGCCACTTCCAAGCCTCCACAACACGATCAACATCCCTGTAGTTTTTGCAGACCTGCAAACGTAGAAGTAAATTTAGAAGGCCTTTGGAGGTGACTGGTGGGTGTGTGACGCAACTTGACCGTGGAAGGTATTCATTTGAGTAGGAAATGGGTAAGAAAGGGTAGGAAGGGTGCGTGACTTCAATACTGCTGCTGCGCATGCTTTTCGGATTTCTCATGCCAAATGCTTGCTGGGTATGTAGAAATGACGGTTTTCATTTCCGCAAAATCCCCTACTTCTGGGCACGCTTCAGCTTGGAATGCGCGACAATGGTTGTCAGCATGCTCATCAATCATATCGGACTCTTGTAGTCAGCAGGACTTACGAGTATGGATAGCAGCCCCTCAGACTTCAGAGGATAGCCGCCCTCCTCATCCAGTTGCCTCTTCATCCGGTAGACAATGCCTCTGGCCATCTGGCCGTACACAGCGCCTTCATGACTTGTCCTGCTTGTAGCCCGGGCCACACACATGCTGGTAGGCATATCAAAGATCACAGCATGGGCCTGCATTGCAAATTGCCGATGGTCAAGAACTTCTATCTGTTTGCTGTACTTTTTCACCACCCCCCTAATCTTACGTTCAGCACAGTTCAGTCCTATCAATGCTCGATCCTATGGTTCAAAAGGTAAGAGCTCCTTCCATTACTTCCAACGTTCACCTCTTCACATTCCCGGAAATAGGTCTTTGATGCAGGGTTGCTCTGCCATCACCATTGTCCATTGAGGCTTGTGGAAACATTGAAGAGCAGAAATTCAGGCGATTGTCTTCGGACACCAAATTTTGAGAAAGATACGAGCACGTGAGACTAAATGTGTCTGCGGTACGCTTTCTTCAGGAAGTGAGGAGACAGGTTCTCACTTGAACGCCCATCTCGATTGCCAGGTCGAGGAAGTCAGCCCGTTGGCTGACATGCAGATTGCACCGGTCTATGATCACATTGCGACCCTGCTGTAACGCATGCTTTGCTGCATTAAGACACTGCTTCCTGGTGCCCTTCTTCTTGCCTCGCCTGAATGCATCCTGAAAGCAGAAGCAAAGATTGGACTGCAAGGGCATTACAGATACACAGCAGCAGCCTGTTCATTGAGGCATTCTAGCATGACACTGCGCATCTCATATTCAAACCCATCACATCAAGGAGCATCTAATTTTGCAAGCAACAGTGCTTTACGAAACAATATGCCACTCTGTTGAGCAGCAAATATGATCAAATTTCATCACTTCTAAATTGTGTTGCATTTCAGTGCAAGCGTTTGGTTGCTACCAGACTTGTATTGGCTACAGCGCTCACACCTGGCTGATCCTCTCCCAGTTGGGGTTTGCTGCGATGAGCTTGGCGCTGAGCATACTCTTGCCTGAACCAGGCAAACCAGACAGCACCTGGATGCCAGATTGCTTGCATATAATAAGAGGGGGGGTGACAGCGGTCATTGCCTTATTGCATGCAATGCTCACATGCTCAATGTAGAGGCTTCAGGGCCGGCCATGGGCTGCTTAGCGGGCAGTCTCAACGTATTCAAGCCTCAACTTGCTTGCCTTCACAGCAGAACGGCTTTATTGCAAGCAAAAGCTTGACTTGATACAAGCTTGGAGTATCGAACATCCAGTTTTGTTTCTGCTGGATTTCACAAGTGTGCATTGTGAGCTGCAGCCTTGAGCCATGTAAGGTTATATGTATCTTGCTTGTGACGTTGCCCCGCTCTAATTTTTAGCAGCCTTCATGCTGTCAAAGAGAGGGAGCTATGGTCTGTCTACCTCTGAAGTCGCCAATTACATACTAGGCAAGCGAAAGGAAGGGCAAGCTTTCACCAGCATAACTCCGGGAGCATGCGCATCTTCAAGAGGGGCTGTGGGCTCAAGCGTCGCATGAATTGTTTCTGGAATGTAGGCAGGCTTGACCTCAACACGCTCTCCATCATCCCAGTGTGTGGCATGATGCCTCACTCTCCTGTCACAAACGTCAGACTCCAGGCTTGTTAAGCATGGCTAATGATACTTTGCGGTACTTCCGAGAGAATCTGCATGCTTTCGTGGTAACGCATCTGAATCTGTCTGGCAGAGATGTCGGAGAGATTTCTGAATCAAAGCTGTAGTCAACAAATGCATCATGCCTTGCTTCTTTGTTGCAGAGGAAGTGCTTGAGACATACAGAGAAGTCTTTCCTCCGTAAATTCTCACGTTGGCTGCCCAAAAAATCCATTATGATGAGAGAGCTGTACCTGACACTCCCTTTGTTTGTCTGATCACAGATTGCGAGTGGCTACACCATGAGATTGTCCATTTGTTATCAGAATCTTCTATGATTGTGGTGGAGGAGGCCCTGAAGAGGCATACCTGGGAATGGCAGCAGTGTTCACAATTGCTATCCCGGGTGGAGGATTTTCTGCTGTCCTGATGGACCAGTCCCCTACAGATCGGAGATCTTGTGCGCTACAGCTGTCCCATGTATTTTGATCATGACAGGTTCCTAGATGCGGTCAATGCTGAAAGCAGAGGATATCTCGTGAAGACCAATACTTGGAGCACATGTAGCTGGCATGAAAAATCCAAAAACAGCTGGCAACATTCATTCCAGGGCGCACCTTCCAAATTTCCTTGCTCAATGTGCAGACTCAGAACATTAGGCTTTGGCACCAGCCTCAGGCAACATGAGCTGCTGAAGGTGGTGCAGCCCGAAGGAGGTGGCACATGTCCAGCTTTCATGTATCTTGCATACCTTTCTGCCCTTCAGACTTCTGTGGTGAGCATTGGATTGAGCAGATCGGTTTTAAAATGCTAGATCCTCCTGGATCCTGCATGTGTCATATGTCCATATGCCCTAACTCCTCCAAAACCCAAATCAATACTGCAACATTGAACGACCAGTATGGGGTGAAGTAGGCAACACAATTTAAGGACATGTTTTTTGTGGTGAATATGGCTTGTGAAAATGCGCTCCACCACTGGCCAGTACTAGTAACATTGGGCATGCTCTATACTAAGGTCGAGGGACAACGAATCCCGCAGGTTCCACAGTTGCTTTCTGAGCGGACACTTGAGCCTTTAGTCTGGGATCTTGAATTGACACCGAACAAACTCCACATTCGCAACCTTTGTTAAGAGAACAATCTTTAAATTTGCTTTCCGGAGTAAGCGACAAAGGATCTCGCAAAAGATAACTGACTATTCTTCACGATCAAGTCGACCGCGTCTGCCTTTCACTGGCGGAATCTTAAAGTTGGAAGTTCCACTTCCTAGGAACCAAAATCGACCATGCGCATGCCTTGGAACAGAGATCCCCAGTGTATCGTTTATTCAGGGCATCACTCAGATGATGATCAATTCTAAACTGTAAATGGAGTGACATTTGATTCGATGGCACACATGAAAGAAACCAAGTAGGCATGCCTTTACTTCCAAGATGTGGTTTGGTTGAGAAGCACAAGAATCCTGGCTGAAGCCATGTCCTTCGCCATGTCCCTACCACGCACAAAGAGGGTGAAGTACATTACACCAGATGGGACGGAGGTCTTTCAGGAGGAAGATAGGTGGGCGCTGGTCCGTGCAGTTCACACACAGCAGGTAACAGCCAGGACACTTCATTTGCAGCCTGCAAGGCACAGAATGCTCTGGCTGTGATGTAAAACTCCAGGAGACTTGTCTCTCATGACGACCATATTCACTGCACCTTGCCAAATCTGTGTCCCTTGTGAATGGCAGCCTGCCAGCGTAAGACGGCCTCCCTTTGGAAATGACTTCCCGGAGTTGACTTTAAAGACTGCTCTGCTGACAAGATCTGGTGACACACCATACTTTACGAAGAGGTGTGATTGTGTATGGAGCACTTGTCTTACCCATCCAATCCCAATTACTCTGCTTGGCGGAGGATTGCTTCTGCAAGATTTTGCATGAGCAATTTGGGTTACAGGAGGATGTGGGGGAAGATGCACAGGACGATGAAAAGAAAGATCAGCCATCCTCCAGCACTGCTCCACGGCTGCCACTTGAAGCGCTTGAGAAGCTGCAGATGGCCAGGGTGAGCCCTAATCGCTTCACAACGTATGACGGTGCAAAAAACAGTCCTAGTAATAATCGATTGTTGGAGGTGTATGATGTTGTCTGGTGGAGCGCATTTTAGGCGGAAGGGGAAGGGGTTGTGAACAGGGTGTGAAAGAAGAAGTCGGTGAGCAATTGAAATCTAACCGCGAATGCTTGCAAAAATCGCAAGGCAGGAATTTGCCCCAGATGTTCACAATGGGCTGTAGTGAGTCCTGTGGTTCTGTTTCGAAGCAATGTGCACCAGACCTCTCCATCTCCTCTCCATGCCAATGTAGATGTGGATCTGATGTCACCCTGAACTTCCACTCAGTCTCGTCCCCCCCCCCCCCCCCCCCCCCCCTGCCAGCCTCGCATCTGCACGCGCAATCTGGATTATTGGCTGCTGCAGGGGGAGGTGAGCATGATGGTGGACCTGATAGAGATGCTGGAGGCTCAGCAGCACCTCGGCATCACCAGCGTGCCCCCCCAGAAGAGCACCGTGCAGCAGCTCACCCGACAGCGCGACCTGCGCCTCCAGGCCAAGGCGCACCAGCTCAGGGTGAGCAAGATCCGCTGGCCTATACAGCACAGTATCAGCTCATCACCTGTCATATCCAAGACCTTTCCAGACGAGCCAGGCAGTCAAAATTGCCTGCAATCCCTCCACAAAGGTGCTAGGCATTGCGTGGCACTTCTGTCCAGCGCCCAGAAGAGACAAGCCGAGATCTTTGTGCTGCAGGAAGCTGCGCAGCAGCTGAAGAAGGGCTTGCAGGGTCTGCGCATCCACCTGCAGCTGGAGGACCGCTACTTCGGCGGGGTGGCCGAGCTCGCAGGTGCCTGGCACGTGCAGCCCTCGCCCGACTTTGGCAGCGGGGGTGGCGCCCCCTTCCGCGTGGATCTGCGCGTGCAGGGCGGGGAGGCGCCCTCTGGAGCGGACCCGAGCGTGGACCTGGGGAGGAGTGCCGACGGATCAGTGCAGGTAGGGGCTTTCCGCTTGCAAACACCTCCAGTTCTTGTTTACCCCTTGTATGGAAGATTTGATCATCTCATCATCTAAGCGGAATGGTCCGAGAGAAATTTACACGTGCATGATGGGGCGTTGAAGATCTTCATGCTTCAAGGACTGCAAGCTGAGGGGAGCATGGGGCTGGAGTAGAGACCCGGGGAGGTGGGGAGGGGGAGGGGGGGCACCAGAGGATGGGAGTAGGAATGCAAATTGGATGCTGCTGGTATAGATAATGACTATTGTTCCGAGAATTCATCCTTTCCTTGTGCATTGGTTTGTTCGTCCAGTACTCTCGCTTGACGAGAGTGTCGTCGATCTGAGGTTGCAATCAGCATTGTTTCCCTCATGCAGGTGATCACTAGGGCAGGCAAGGCTGTGAAGGGGGAGGGAGTGGATGGCGCCCTCTTGGAGCACCAGCAAGACCTGCTGTGGAAGGAAATGGCTGCCAGACTTGAGCAGGAAGCCCAGGTAGCGTTTGACCCTGCAAATTTCCCTGGACTGCTTCTCCGACCCAAGTACTCCTGCTGTCAGATCACTCCTGTATGCCATGGACCCGCTTCTGCGCCCCACATGCTTCAGCTGTCAGATCACTCTCCGTGTCAAGTTCAATTACGAGCTTCATACCCTATTGACGTTGCAGCTCTGGGGACAAGGATGGCTATCAGCATTGCTTTCATCTCTTGGGCAGTGCTCAGCGCTCTGAAGTCATCCCTTTGTTTTTAGCGAATCAAGTGCCGCAAGCCTGCACAGCCATTCCTGAGATGTCTGTGATTGTTGCAGTGGCCACTCCAACCCCCATTCCCTTGCAAAAACTTGCCTTGGTGATAAGATAGCTTACCCATGCATTGGACGGGTTCATACTTGCCACCTGAATCATGCAGGCCTCCAGCAGATCTACTGCAGCTCAGGCGCTGGTGACTGGGGTCCTTGCGGCGGTCAAGGATTGTGATCGACCAGACTTGCGTCAGCTACGGAGTCTGCTGCTGAGGAGCTACTTGGCAAGCCTACGAGCCAAACAGAAAACAGGTCAGATCAATCCACAAGCACCAAAAGAATTGAGGAGATGAGCACAGCTTTACTCTGACCCTCTCCTCACCGTTGTATTTTTCCACAATCACGGAGCAATAGAAAAATAACATGTCTCAGATAAGTGAGCTCCTTGATGGAATATGGACAAAATTCGATTCTAAATCTCCAGGGTGTGTCATGAATCTGACCTCATCTGATATTTGAGTGCCAACCACTATGCCAGGTGTCCAGCCAAGACTGCTCCCAAGCTTGAACGAGTGGCTGCGCCACAAGTGGTTCTCTGCATTCATCAGGCAGACCCTGCATGACCAGAGCATCGCCTTGGAACAGGTGTCAGGGCGCAAGGTAGGCACCCACCTGTTTCCACACATTGCATCTGGCTGATATCAGGAGTACATCCGTAGCAGTAGACAAACATCTTGCAGCACCTCAGCATTTTTATGCCTCAAAGTCGTTTTCACTGAAGCAATGTTAGCATCTGAGGTCTGGCCGAGCTTTTGGAGGGGGCCAGGCAATATTTTCTCCCGGTTGAGCATTCAGTTGTAATTGTGCAATCTATCAGATTGGCAAGCCAGCCATCAAAGCTGATTTGCTGTCTTCAGATCATGACTAAGACTGATCTGCAGTTGCTTGCCACAAGCGTCCCCTTCATCTGCAGGTCAGTGTACAGCCAGTCCACGTGGAAGGGGTGTCCAGATCTGTCTTGAGGTTGGAGTCTGAAGACATTGAGCTATATCTGGTGATGAGGTCAGACACGCTGGAGGTGCGGGGATTGGGAGCTGCGGCAGGAGCTGGCAGTCGTTGGGGCAATGCCGGAGTACTCCCGTCTGGCAGCAGATTGGACTACAGCAGCCTCCTGGAGACAATGCTCAAACGACATGACTGATTGCTGCTTTTGTAGTTGCCAGTGTTTGCTGAGAAATTGATGCCAAATGCACTTCCGTATATGACTGTGCAGTCTTGCTAGGCTGATTGCTGTAGATGCTGCCTCTTGAAGCAACTAGTCACACTGCTGTCAGCTCCCTGAACACTGCCCTTGAACCGTGATTGAATGCTGACAAGTATGAGATGCATAGGATATCTGCACCAAGAAACATGCAGGCAGTATGCAGCAATGGATTCAAAATCTGTCCAAGTCTCTTCATGATCACAGCACCTACTGTCCCAACTCGTCCATAGCTCATGTAGACGATCCCTGATTGGTGCAGCTCAGATTCCAACCCTCTTAAGTACAGGTTTTCGGCAGCATGCGTTGAGGGTTCAATTCCCCAGCTAGAGCGGCTGGTGATAGCATCATGAAAGCTGATGCTGGACTCAGTATGATCTGCAAGAAAGCATCACGGTGCTGTCAAAGCTGTTACCTTCTTACAGCTGCCTTAAGTAGAGAGCCTCGGTCTGAGAGAAGGGATGCCAATCTTCTTCTTGGCACATGAGGGTCCTTGCCTCTTGCAGTCATCCCCTGGGTGCAGAGACCCCTAATAATCCCTGAATCTCAGATAGGTGGTGATAACAATCACCAGGTGTTTTTTGGTATTTTGCGCTTCACCTCCTAGGCAGAGGTGAACTTGGTGACAGCCTTGGTGCCCTCGGACACGGCGTGCTTGGCCAGCTCC
>QAXI01000394.1:396763-415182 GCA_004335615.1 Chloroidium sp. JM
CGTCCACATGGAGATGCACTGTCAAATCTGTGCTTGGACAAATTGGTAATCCCCAGCCACGGCACTCTTTGACCCCCCCCACCTCTCCCCCTCTGCCATGAACCCTGGCAAAGGGTAGGCATCTACCCCCAGACCCTCCAGGTTGCTTCAGGAGGAGCCACAAATGGACCGTGAGGGCCAAGAGAGGTCAGTGGGCGAGCTGGAGACTCTTTATTGCGGCAAGGAAATTAACTTGAGCTGATGATTGATCAAAGCAATTTACCTTTGATGTGCAATGTACCTCCTCAATCACCACAATCAGAAGTTTGCAACTTGTTGTTTGCACAGGTAATGATGAATTCAAACACACTGCATAGGAAGGCGAGAATAGCTTCTGACAGAGCAGGGAAGCAGTGTCAGGAATGCCCAGAGGCTGCAATGTCCATCCTCTTCTGTTTCCGCCTTGTGATTTCCTCGAAGGAGTAGCAAGCCCGCCGAAGCTCCAAGCTCACCTGCACGACAATTCAGTTGCTGGCATGCAGGATGAACAGGCAATGCTGTCACAGAGGCAATCTCAGCCGCCAACAATTCAGGCTCCGCTTCCTCAACAACAAAGTAGTATCAAAGCATGGACCTTGATAATACTACTGAGTATAATGCAAAAAGAGCTTCCCAGGAACCGCATGCAAAATTACAGCAATGTGGGAGCTGGCGTCGAAGGCGCTTTGACACAGCATTTCGAGGCAAACAGCACCTGCAGACCCGGTGCCTGGCCATTTGCTACATTGTCCACCACATCCGCCCCCAAAGCAGCCTTGAACTCTGCCGTACAAAGTGAATGCTCCTCCAAGCCCTCCTGCATTTACAGGCGTCTAATTAAAACAGGCACCTGAAAGGAGGCATCTGACTTGGGACGCCTGTGTCCCTGCTGGCCTAGAATAAGCTCGTAAAGCGCAGCTCAAGCCGAG
Source organism: Chloroidium sp. JM (assembly GCA_004335615.1). Lineage (NCBI taxonomy): Eukaryota > Viridiplantae > Chlorophyta > Trebouxiophyceae > Watanabeales > Watanabeaceae > Chloroidium > Chloroidium sp. JM. Next base: position 397,711 of record QAXI01000394.1, read on the forward strand.
CACCCTCCTGATGCAGGACATGAGCTCTTTCCATCTGCCCAGTCGGAAGGCAATGGCGATCTCGACATAGAACAGTCAGTATGATTGTGTCGCGTCACACATCAATGAGGATCTCGATCCTGTTGGAAGATCTTGAGGGCCCAGGACCATCAAAAGAAGCACTGAGAACGGCAGGAGTGAAAATTTACCGTCCAGGGGTGGGATAGGCACCCCAGGGAAAAAGGCCGCTGCCCTGCACACCCTCGTGCAGCCCACAGGTTGCCCCTGGGGTCGACAGCCAAGCTGACGGGCAGAGCCACCCCTGGGATGGCCGCCCTACCTCTAAGAGAGAGGTGGTGGTCTGCTGAGATCTGAAGTACCAGCAGCTGCGACTCCCCTTCCACAGCCACTGCCAAGGTGTCTCTGTGAGAACGAAATTGACTCATTGACCGGAGGAAGACCCTTTGCATGGGGCTGTTTGTCACAGCCTGGATGTATTCCTTGAGAGCCTGGATGTATTCCTTGAGACTCGAGATGCACACCGTGGATGCTCATTCATCCTAGTTCTGCTACTGAATCTCCTACTTTCCCTGAAAGGTAGCAAGCCTGATGGAAGGAGTGGGTTTTGGAGCACTGTCCTTTCACAAGATTGCATTGCGCTGAACGTCGCATCAGGATCCATGTGTGAACGCATATCCTTCCGTTCCTGCTGAAAGACTCGACTGACAAGCTGCTCCATCCGCGTCCGCTTTGTCTGTTTGTGGATTCCGGCAATACTCCATCCTTCGTTCTCTCGCCAAGCTGACAGATGCAAGAGATGGACCAGTTCTCTTGCCCTTCTTCTTCTCAAGTGTATCTCCGAGAGAAGAAAGGTGGGAAGAGTGCCTCACCCGTCTTTTGAGGCAGCTATTGCAACGACTGCAGGGGGTAATTGCTCTCGTCTCCTGGCAGAATTGAGACCATCCCCATCCAACTCACCCCCTGACGCCTCCCCGCCGTCAGACTCCACCCCTCCATCGGCTGCACCACCGCTGCTCTCTGCCTCCGCAGCAATCTCATCCTCCGAGTCCATGGCCGACAGGCCGGCGCCACCACTGGCCTTGGCCGCCACATCTGTCATTTCTGTGTCTTCTTCCTCGCCAACAGACACATCCTGCATGCATGAACAGATCGCCATGAGTAAACTGGAGGAGGTAGCCTGTTGGGCAGGCACATATAGACTTTCATTCCCTGCACTCCTGAAGTGAGATGAGTCTTTGGTCTCTAGCACAGCAATGTAGACTTTTGGTATGGTGAGGGCTACTGCATATGCCATCTGCTTGACTGCAGCTTGGTCTGCTTGATGAAAAATGTCCACTGCAAAACACCAGTGGAGCATGACCTGTCTTGCAGTGGCCCCTCCTTTTGAATGGAGACCATGCGGGTTTTGCAGGTGCGATGGGGGAAAATTTCACCAGGGCAGTGGCAGGGTCTCCGGCCGGTCCAGGGGATTGCAGGAGGTGTGGAGTGGTGTCAAAGCAGTCCAATTCTGCGCCATCAACGGGATCCCACAACCTGGAAAATGTGGCAACGCCTTCAGATTGCTCACGAATTGCTTTAAGTCCCCTCATCAGGCAGTAATGAGTGGAAGAAACCCCCCCCCCCCCCCCCTCCCTCCATTGCTGAATCTGAACTGTATAGAAACACCTCTCTTTCTAGGCCACCGTCACCTGACTCTCAGCAGCTTTGGCGAATCCTTCAGAGGCCTCTGGCCTCCACTTGTTCTGCTGTCTTGTACATATACCCGCTGAAACGCCTCTCTACAATAGCATTGCTCGCCCTTATGTCAACCAAGCAATTCTGGGCTGTGGTTCTTATTTGCATGCTTTATTTTCAAAGGGTTCCACATCCTCCTCGTAAGGCTATGTGTGCTTGAACAGGATGATGTGATCACATTGAGGGTTTGAAGGCGGTGGGGACAGAAGTTGCCATGGGATTACCTGACAGTGCCGTCACCAGATCCAGAGGCCAGCAAAGGAGTGGGTTCCAATTTCAGGACTGCCAGGCTAGTGACAAACGCTGTGTGGCCGAGGCAGAAAGATTGGATGCAAATGGGCCCCTATATAACACATCTTAACATCTCATTCAATGAATTCAAAGGCAACTTGGTGCCTTGGCAATGCCATGGCTTGAAGGGCATGAGGATTTCCGAGTTCAATAGAATCTGATTTTGGAGATTTGGCGCACTTGACTTTAAGAGTCACCTGACCAGTTGCTTGCTGCAGCCTTTACAGCCCAGCAATCAAGCCCTGCTACCTCAGAGACGTTCTGACCAAGGATTCTGCCAATCAGAGTATGCAATGCGCGAGCGGGTCGCTGATTGCGGCTGGCTGAAGGACTGAACAATCCATCCGGGACACCCATCACTGGGTCTCACTTTCACCCAACAGCACACAAGAACCATCGATCCAGCACGCTTCACAGCGCGCAAAAGGCAGGGAATTCTGCGAGAGGCTTGGACCGAGAGGGTGGCGGACAAACCTGGATGGGGTCTTTGGCCAGCCTGTTGACCCTGACCTTGCCCTCCCTGTCAGTGCCTACCAGCCTGGAATTCCCGCCCAGTGCTGTGAGGGTGGTGATTATGGTGCTGAAGTGCCCCAGCAGCTTGTGGGGCCGGCTCGCCTCTGCAAAGCCAGCCATGCATCATTATTCCTGTGACAAAATTTCAGCGAAAAGGACAGAAAGGGTGTCACCCTGTGTAGCATACATCAGCAGCGTTTGGATCTCCTACGGGGATCCATCTGCAAGTTCCTCCTGACAGCTGTCAATTGCCGTCACCTCCCAATGAGTCCTTTGCAAACGACCCTTCTGTGCTGCCGATTCCTTAAAGTAGTTCTGGAAGGGGACAACCCCATTGATTCCATGTTTTGGTAAAGCCCCAGCGAATCAAACAGCTGTCTTGCCTCTGCAATGCCAGCCACATATCCACTCCTATGATGATAAGAACACAATCACAAAGGCGCTCTTACACCACAGGGCTTCTACCTGGGAAAACACACTGCAGCAAGTGCAAGTTGAAATTTGCAGATATACCCTGTCTTTACCCAGTATCCATCAACGTTCAATAGTTGCTCATTTTATTGACAGCTGATAGTAGAGCAGGGTGTGGGAAGGGGTAATGAAAGGTATATGCTTTGAGCTGCCAGATACTGAATTACTTGCCTGGTAGGTCGGCAGATGCAGAGGACCCCTGCGGGACAGCAGCGACATAGACTTCCCCAAACTTGTCAGCCAGGGCAACATGCCGGCTGTCGGCCAGGAAGCAGGCAGCACTCACCTTCTTGGGGGCAAGCCTTCAGACGTAGCAAATTGTTAAGTACTACTAAGAAACCAGATGTAGGATTACCCAATGTCTTGAGCCAAACACATGACAAGCCTGTTCATTTGCAAGTCAGGCAGACTGGGACAATTCATAGCTTCAATAGATTAGTGGTACAAGGAGATGGAAAGGGAGGAGAGGGTATCTTGCCAGTACTTGACCGTCAGGAGATCTATCGAAATACAGGATGGCTGCTTGAAGGATGTGTACCAATTGCACGGCAAAGAGACAAATATGTTTTAATTAATCACAGTCAAATATGTTAATCAATACCAACCTTTGCTTTTTGCGTGATGAGCGCATTGGATTTCAGGAAGCCTAGGCAGGGCCTCACGATTTCAGGATGAGCGTTCGGCAATGCAGGTCCCACACACAGCAGGCCTTGTTGTCACCAGCCGCTAGCAAGTGCTGCCCGCTCTCATCGAATGCCAGCACCCTGATTGCCTCACCCTGCTCAGCCTCAGGCAGCTCCACCAAAGCGCCCTGCCTGCATGCGGGAAGGGCACTCTTTCAGAATGTTCATTGCTCTTCGCTTTGCTTGCCTTGCGTCAAGGGGAGCAATGACAAGCAGCATGCCTGCCGAGAAATTCACATCTCACTCGTGGTCACATGCTTCTGCAGGAAGTCAACACATCCTGTACTTGCTGCAAAGAATTGTCCTCTGAATGCGATAATTTTCTTCCCTCGAGGCAGTACAGCTTGAGAGGAACAAGGCAAGTGAAGACGTGTGAGACACCTATTATTTGGGCATAAAGTAAGCTGTCGTTCTCTTGCAAGCTTTGAATGCCAGGGCAGCAACAAAGAATTATGTGCTGACTGTGGCATAGATTGCACTGACTCACTTGGTAGAATAGATGTGGACTTTGCTGCCACAAGAGGTCGCCAAGAGGTCACCAGATGGGTCCACAGCCACCAGAGCTCGAGCTGGATCGGACTGATATCCTCCAGATCTTTTTCTCCGTGGCGCCTGGTGTAGTGTACACACTAATGTCAGCTATGACCAAAAAAGCCCAGGAAAATTCAACTGTACTACATCAGCAATTGATGTGCACCTTCTTCCTCATTGCTCCGGCTTGGCTGACACTGCCATCATTTCCTTTCCTCTTGGCTCCTCTCTGCCTTCTCCCCATCTTGGAAGTGGTGTACAAGGTTGCACTTTCTTGTCACAAATCTCTAATTGTACATCGATTGATTTGTCTGGTGGTGAAGTCTGCTGCGACAATCACTTATATATCTTTGAAATGCGATATGTATCCAGTCAAATATCAAAGCTGCCTATTAGAAGCAGCCCAGGTTGGCCAGTTGCCATTGCACTTTCTTCGGTGATTCGGTAATCACGTGTGCCAGAAAGTGCCTGTACGATAATATAAGGCTCATCTGATCACTCAGAGATTTTTAAGACCTCCCGAGGTGCATCGCGAGCTTCTGCATAGTACTCACTTACGAACGCTCTAACTCTGATACTTTCTTTGGGCCTAGATCACATTACAAGGGGAAGAAGATGGCAGATGATGCGGTGCAGCAGCTTATACGTGAGCTTTCCAAGATGTTCGCCGTGCATGCCAACATGGGGAATTCTTTGGCCAGCGAAAACTCCTTCCTTCTGTCGCAATTACTACTGACCATTCCACTGGTCATATGAAGGCATCAGTGGAAGTAAAATTTGGCCAGCAAACGATTCCTTCTTTCTGTTGCAGTTCGCACTGACCAGTCCACCAGCTTCTTGAAGGCATCGGTGGCAGGAAATTCAATTAACACAGCTCCTGGAGCCCAATTGCCCAGGTGCTCTTCAGACCCTGCATTCATATGTGTGAACAGGGTTGGCTCCCATGTCCCACAACTTTCTCTCACATTCTTGAGAATGCACAATGTACAGCCCATTACGCAACTTCTCTTGACAATCCGCCACCGACAGTCGTCGTGTGCCCTCACAGCGGCACTCAGAGCGTGGTGTGGGCCGGTGATGCGGTCTTTTACGCAGCCCTGTCCGGAAACACCGCCATCATTGTCAATGCAAAGACCCACAAGCAGGTACACGCTTACAAATTGCCCAGCCACGTGTGCTCTCCTTGCCACACCGGCAGCAGAACGGCTCTGTAGCACTAGCACCCTTTGTGCATGTCCCTACTGATTGTACATGGGTGCTCCCTCACTTGCATTTGAATTGAGGATCACAGTCTTCCCCATCCTCCCTCTCCACTGTTGTCCTCTTTCCAAGGACTACCAAGGCAAGAATACTAGTCTTCAAAATGCTGCTGGATGGGCAGGAAGGAAAATTGGACATCCCCGGCCTGCATGCCCTGGAGTTCTCGCCCAAGTCCAACTTTGTCATCACCTTCCAGAAGCCCTCCAAGGAGAGTGGAAACGCAGACAAGAACCTCAAGGTACGCTGCAGGTCTCCACCCCAGGGAGGCTGACTGGATGATCATCGGATTTCGGATGACATCTGACCGGATGTTATCGTATGGAATTCCAAAGTAGCACTGGGACTTGAAGATGTGGCTCCTAGGAGCACCGCTGCATTGCAGCAAGTATCCTTCCTCTCAGACTACGGGTCAATAATGGGCTCTTCTCTTGCATTTACAGCTCTTGCAAGCTAATCGTGACCTTCCTCTGACAGCTTTGGGATTGGCGGCAAGGCGAGGTGAAGCTGCAGCTCTACCAGAAGGGCTTCTCCAGGGACAGCTGGCCCTTACTGCAGATGAGCGAGGAGGAAGACCTTGTGCTGCACCAAGTCAACAATGCAGTCAATGTCTACGAGACGCAGAACGCCTTGGCAGGTGGGCTGGATTCCTCGAAGAGTCGATTGAGGGTTGTAGGTTTGGGTCGAAGGGGGGTGAGGAGGAGGAATCTGGACTGGGTCTATGCAAAAGGGGAGGGTTTGAGCTGCGATTGCCAAGATCTGGTGCCTACATGCAAGGAGAGGTGATGTTCTGCCACAAGCAGCTATGGGTTGGAGGAATTTGCAAGCAGGGAGGCGCCAAATTGTATCAGGCGCAATCTTTAAGGGCATATTCTTAACAGCCGACATGCAGATCTACAGTCTCAACATGTCACCATAGGTCCCATGTCCAGCCTTTGGAAGCGCAACAATTAAATTGTACAGTCCAACTTAGCAGAATTCCCCTTTTTGCAAAGGCAGCAAACATAATATTGCTCTTCCAACAGACCCTGGTGCAGGTGTTGCAAATAAGCTGGGCCTCAAGGGCGTGGGGGGTTTTGGTCTGAGCTCAGGGGCTCGTCCTGTGCTGGCAGCCTTTGTGCCAGAGGGCAAAGGCATCCCCGGCTTCATAGGCCTGTGGAGGCTTGAAGAGCTGGACAAGAGCCCAAATTCGCCGCCACCCTACGCCAGGCGCAGCTTCTTCCGGGTGTGTGTTTTCTTTGCAAAGGGACAGTGCATATAAAACGCAAATGCATCAAACGGAAAGGGTGTGTGTTTTCTTTGTAATGGGACAGGGCATATAAAACGCAAATGCATCAAACAGACAGAATTCCAAATTCCTGTAGACGCCACTGTAAAAGGCTCTCAGGAGGAAGGCGAGGACGGGGAGGATTGCATGTGTTGTACTGTGGGAATCAGTGAGGCTTACAGACAGAATGCAATGAAAGTTCAAAGCGTACCCCTTAATTGCTCAGAAATGAAGGTGCCTTTAAAACTCGCCTGATCTCTCCTGCCCGACGCTGCCTCTCTTCTCGTAGGCGACCAGCTGTCGGCTGCTGTGGAACGCCAAGGGCACTGCCGTGCTGGCCCTCACAGCCTCAGAAACGGATTCCAGCAACAAGAGCTACTATGGGGAGCAGAAGCTGCACTACCTGGCAGCCAACGGCAGCCTGGATTGCCTTGTGCCCTTGCCCAAAGTATCCCCTCTTCCCTCTTCAACCCCCACGACACATTAAGGGCAAGCGTGCAGTAACCCAAAGCTCCACCACCAATATGATCTTTTCCTGCGGGAAGAAAAGGGAAGTACTCAGAGTTGTCAATCGATCCTACCTGTTGGGAAGTGGACTTTGACCATATTGAAAGCAAATGTCATGAGAAAGCTATGAAACAAGCCATATGAGCAAATGGCTTGTATACAGACATTCTACTCCAGGTCGGAATAAACAGAGAATTGGGCTTTGCGGGCTGTGTGGATTTGCTGCGGGGATGATGTTCCTGGGCTAGTGGAAGGCGAAGAACTTGCATGTCTGTGCAGGAGGGACCGGTGCATGATGTGCAGTGGTCCCCCTCAGGCGATCACTTTGTGACTGTGAGCGGATACATGCCCTCCAGGACAAACTTGTTCACCTCCAAGTGCAAAATGGTTCATGATCTGGGCGCAGGCCCCTACAATATGGTTCGATGGAACCCACAGGCAAGATTTCTGCTCCACAAGGACTGCATGGGAAGTTCGAATGACCTGAGGCCCCATAAACACTGGAAAACAGAATCTTTCGAACATCACAATACAGCTTGATAGGATTAGGAACAGCGTACAGGGGAGCTCCAAATCCCTGTGTACCGATTTGACTTCTTTGGCCCACCATCCCTCATCTTGGCCCCTCCATCCCTCATCCTCCGTCTCATGTACCGACATCAGTCATGCGTCATAAATGCAAGAGCAATTTTGCTGCCCTGAATAAGTCTGGCATGCCTTGGGTGTCAGAGCAAATTTCAGCACATGACCATATTCTCCTGGCTTCAACAAAACCATGTGTTGCATCTCTGTGCAGCGCACAACATCCATCCTCCGTGGAAAGTGACAGTCTGGCCTTCCTGACAAAATTCAATAGGAATCCTACATTGGAATTTTCTGATCAAGCCTAGTCTTACATTCTGCGTTGTGTAGGGACGGTTCCTGGCTGTTGCGGGCTTTGGAAATCTTCCAGGAGATATTGGGTTTCATGAGAAGCAGGCCGATGACAAATGCACACCCCTAGGAGCCGCCAAGTGAGCAATCGGTCCATATGCCCTTCTTGCCCAGATTTGATGAAGACAATGATGGAATCCCACACCCGTCTCCCTGTCTTTCAGGCCTCCGATGAAGCTACATCAGCGCCATATGGGATGGCAGGATCATGAAATTGCGGACTGATGGAAACAGTCATCCATGATCGAATTGCCAATCAGTAAATTGGGTCACCACTAAACCTGGCTGTGCTCTCCTCCCGCCCTCCCTTTCTGGGGTCCCAAGTTTTGGCAAATACTTCTGGTAATCCTCACATTGCTGCCAAATTTTGGCTCCTTTTCAGCCACTACGTCTAAGAAATTTCGCTAAATTTGCACACTTGCTTTTCAATTGATTTTTATTTAAACCACGAGAGATTTATTTGAGCGGCTGCGTAGTCACTGCTTAATTTTGCTCTCAAGCAGCATCTCCAATAAATCAGTCTGTAGAGACATGAGTTGTGAGAGCAAAACAGATTGAGCATTACTATTCTATGCAGAGCCAGGTATTGAATCCAGCATCCGCCCCAACATCATTTGTCTTCGCACAGGATATGCACTCTATATGGAGGACCACTTTTCCCTTCTGAACAATTCTTCCTTCTTTCCCACAGCTGAGTCCCCCTGGTCACCTTGCAATTTTTGTGCAGGGCAGAAGACGGTGTGAGCATGCAGTGGGCCCCTGACGGTCGCCACCTTTTGACAGCCACCATAGCTCCCAGGATGAGGGTCAACAATGGCATTCAGCTATTCAGGTGAATTTCTCATCTCAGCCCTTCCAATATTACGCCTGCCCAATATTTGCATGTCATATGACAAGGTGCAATATGTTCCCCTGGGGCTGACATGCGCTGCTCTTTGCTTCCAGATAATTTGAAGACCAGTATTAGTGTATCAGCAGATATATTCACAAGTATCACAAGTAAGGTCAGGTTTTTTAAGCGTTGATCTTTAACTTCAAGTGCTTTCACAACCTACAGCTCGACAATTTGGCTTTGGCCATAGTCATCATGCCCAGAAGCAGATGTCGAGCACTCACCGTCGCTGCCGCAAACAGCATTCCGCACGATTGCAGGTACACTGGCGAGACAGTCCATGAGCATAAATTCCCGGTGCTGCTGGAAGCTGCGTGGCAGCCGGCACCACCCGGGACGTTCGAGGACCGGCCGGCCAGCCCCAAAAAGGGAGGGGGTACCGCCCCTGCCGCATCCGCAGCACCCATCAGGGCGGCCGGCTATGTCCCGCCGCATGTCCGCAGCTCTGGAGGCAAGAGTTTCTTTCCCTTTCCTGAGCCCCTGTGGCATTCTCCCTCATGCATCTCCAAATACCCTGCCCCAGCAGCATGCATGCCTCATTGCATCCGCAGCACCCATCAGGGCGGCCGGCTACGTCCCGCCGCAACTTTGCAGCTCTGGAGGCAAGATATCCTTTCCTTTTTGGAGCCCCTTTGATTGACAGATCCCCCATCTGCATCTTGCGATCTTCTGCCCAAGCAGCATGCAAGCTTCATTGGTCTGGGCAGGAGGTGCACATATCCACCTTCCTTTGAAAGGACTCTGAAAAGGGTTTCACTTTTCTTGTATTCCAGACGGACAGCAAAGGGACCTCATGTTACCATTCCTCAAGCTCTTCCAGCATCTCTTGCAATTCAGGGACCCTATCACTGAAAAAGCGGGTGGTGTTGGTCAAATCGTCAGCTGAAGGGTTGGGCAAATGACTTTTCTGATTGCACTTTGCACATTTCGAAGCAGCTTCCGCCCTTCCCATGGCTCCCGCTGTCAAAAAGTGTGCGACATCAAAAAGCATGGCCTCTGATAGTCGGATGTCTCTCCTCACTACATCTGGCTCAATGATTGCTCCAAACACTCCAAGCCACATTTGTTAGAAAAGTAAACTATGGACTCCTATCCTCCCTGCTTGCAGTGAAATCCTGCCCAGAGGCTTCACACAATCATTTAAAACATGGATCCTGCCAATTCAACATCATTAAGGTGTGCAGAAGAGTTCATCTGAGACAGTCGGTTGACTTTTCTCTGGACTTTGCCATCTTTCCCTTCCTTTTCCAGGAGCCCTTAACACCGAATTTTAAACGTCTGGATCTAATGTCCAAGGAAGAACATCCCCTCACCCCTACAATGCTGTAGCCTACTCACCAACTTTCCTAATACCATTGGGACCAGACCCCCGAAATTTTCTGCAGCCAGGACAATCACACGGCTGGCCCATGTTCACAGCCTGCCAGTGCCTAGCAGTGCCTATAGCCTAGTCCTCGTCCCGCGACTAATACCAGGTCTTCAGACGAAGGTGTCTCTACGATGTTCGAATCTTAAGAGCCGCACAGTTGCCAGTGCATATCACTGACTTGCTGGCTGTCTGTGTACTTTCTCTTCTGGGAAGAGACTGTAGTGGACGTGGTGGCTCATCAACGATTCTGACGTCGTATTCTCAGCCGTCCAGTGTCTAGCTGCAAGGCGAGGGTCCCATGGAGCGGTGGCAGGCTGTGAATAGTTGGCTGTTCCTCATCCTCAGACTCAGTCACATACTGATTTTTAGTTACTCCATACTCTACCTCCCTGTGTGATTCAAGCATACTCTTGGTCCTGACTCTTGCTGCACTGGCACTCCAGGAACGTCCAGCTCGGGAGGTGGCCACTTCAGCCTCAGTTCCGAGGAGAAGCCCAGGCTGGGTGGGATCAGGAGCAGGGGCATGGTGCCGGGTGCGGAACAGCCTGAAGCACCCGCAGCAAAACCGGCGCGCAAGCGTGGGAAAGGGAAGGGTAAGGGAGGGGCGGGGGCTGATACTTCAGAAGCTTCAAAGGCAGCAACGACAGATTCAAGCGCTCCAGCCATAATCACGGAAGGTGAGACAAATTCCACTTCCTGGCCTAGTATGTCTTGCGCTCCTCTGATCAGTTAACACTTTGGCAGCAATGACAATCTTGGCAGGTATTCATGGTGAATGTGCGATAGTCAAGGACACCTTTTGGTTCCCCTCCTCATCCTGTGCGAGGGGTTGCATTCGTCCTGCCTGCACATCAGCAAGCTTGTGTTGCTCATGGTGATATTTTAAACAGACATCGGTCTGCTTCGTCGCTTCCATTCCACACCAGCGTCCATTCTTACTTGTAAATAGTCTTGCTGGGATGTCAACACAGAATTGCTGCATGGAAAACTCATGATGCCTTGCCTGTGCCTCTCAGGAGTTGCCAAGTTGGACCTTGTTGGTGCCTCTGGGGAGATGGCAGGGGACCCTGCAAAGCGTGTTAGGAACCTGAAGAAGAAGCTCACCCAGATACAGCAGCTGCGGGAAAAGGTGGCTGGGGGAGCCAGCCTCGAGCCGGAGCAGCAGAGCAAGCTGAATTCGGAAGCTGAGGTCCTGGAGGAGTTGAGAGCTTTGAGAGAGGAGTTGTAGTAATGCTTCTTCTGCTCAGTGAAGAACTGGCTAATTGAATTCAATATTAGTCTTTTGGCTGCTTGATGACTGCTATTTCTGCCTCTCTGCTGATCGATGCTAATATTCACTGAACCCATTCTGGAACTGTGTCTCAGAACTTCCTCCTTGCTGTTTGAATGAATCCTGGACACAATGAATGAGTCTCTGTCTGGATCTGTAAAGATCACTTCACAATCTTGGTGCCGTGCTTGCTTTGTTCAGATTCTTTCTTTACGTTCAACCTGCTTGGTGAAATTGTTGTCATGAATTTCCCCTGCTGGCAACAGGCAGTTTCCCTCAACCAGGCAGCTCAGTAAATATATTTGCGTGAGCAGGATTTGCGAATTATCAGCTCAAGTCCAGTGCAAAGATGGGGTGATTTGTGGGCTGAACATGAAGTTTGATAGGACCATATATAAGAAAGCACCTGTCATGCTAGTCTCAAGCTGACCAAATCAGCTACGCACATGACCATTCTATTTCTTCTTGTACTCACAAAAATGACAAGACACGCGGGCACGGCCAGCCTTGGGGTTGAACCCATTTTGAGAGCAACTGCTTGCACAATAATCTTGCACGATAATAATCTTGGTGTTCACAACTTATACATTGCGGTCCTGCTCACACCTTGGTGCAAATCTGACATGAGGTAAAGTACAGGAAGAGGGTAATTGTACAAGATGAACAGTATACAGCCTTGAATTTTGTCAAAGACTCAGGATGGACCATCACAGAACACCAGTGCTTCGCGAGTCAAGCCCTGCTTCTCCTTTTTCTCAATGGCAGCCTTATCAGCCCTGCAAGCAGGGGAAAAGACTTTTTGCTTGACGGGCATGTGCCTCCATCCCAGAGGCACACTTACAGACGCAAGGCTCATTTTGCATCGTGATCAGCTGTGAAGCAAGGATCGCACCGTATTTGAGCTTTGAGGTTGTCTCTGGACAGCAGACAATCTGCCAGTGCTAGCCCCAGGCCTTTTGTGGACGTCTCAGCCCCGTGCTCGCCAGCCTCCCCTGCAGTAGCCAGAACTTATGATCTCATCGGCTATCAGCCTCGAGCGGCCATAAGCTTGCTTCCAAATTGGGCAACTGCTCTATGGATGATCTCACCGAGTCGTTGAGTCAACTGGTCATGCAAGCTGATGGCACTTTCCACCTGCTGGCATGCAAAACTCCTGTATCGCAGTGTGTACGTCTCTGGCAGGTCCCTCAAAGACGGATCAGTCTCCAGGTATGCCTGCAAGAAGAATAGAGTCACCTTTCTTGCTGCTTCTGAAGACCAGCTGCTCTTGCGCAAAACTTGCACGGATAACGTCATGGGCTGAGAGGCTCGTGGGATACGCTGCAAACACTACCTCAACATCCCAAGTCCATACGGTTGCTGTGAGCTTGTTTTCAGCTTCATCATGACTCCTACCTGTTGTGCGCTTGCTTCGATGAAATGAATGCCTTCCAAAGCGTCAGCCTGCAAATGAGTTGCCCTTGAGGACAGAGGCAAAACGTGTACAGCACAGCTGGAGCAGTGCAAAATGAGAAATGGCTCACGAGGGCGGTTGCAACGCGCTTCACTTCTTCACTCACGCTCGAGGAATACACAGACCGCCCATAAACACGAAATAGCCGAGGTGCTGCAAGACGCATGGCATGCCCCAGACTGCTGAAGCCTCGTGATGAGCTATCTACAGCGATCGCAATGCACGACAGTACGATGATTGGAGAGGTACGTCCTCCGCGGAGAAACTTCGCGTTCAAGTCTCCAGCTCAATGCTCGAACAGGGGCTTAAAGTTTAAAATTCAGGCGTGAAATGCATGTTTGGTCGCTGCAGAGAGGGTCCAGTCAAATTTGAATTGCAATCTAAAGATCTTGATAGGCTTCCAACAAGCCAAATCCTCGAGCTTGGTGTAAAAATAAAGCACAACATGCTTTCTGCTTCAAGAAGGTCTTTCAGTGATTGCTTCATGATTGATGGATCATCGCTTACTCCTCTTGCTAGCTTAAAGTGGAGAATGATTCCGCAAGACATCGATGTCTAGTACAGGAGGGCCTCCCTACGCTTACACACAGCTGAGTGGGCTATGGGAAGCACTACACAGCCGCCCGACCAAATCACCGGCAATCATCTTAAATGTGTGGGCTACAATTGCTGAAGTATCGGCCCCCAGGCCAACAAAAGGGACAGGCAAGCTCTCAAAATTGTTCCTTCTTGACACATTCTTCATGCACCATTCTTCCAAGGGGTTGTCAATATCTGCCTATAGGTTGTCAATATCTGCCTCAGTGTTAATTTTGTGCAAGCTGAGCTTGTCTTGAGCCGATAAAAATTGGATGGGGACGGAAAGCTTGCTCTATTGGTGATTTGTTTGTGTGGGTTTTCTGTGAGTAAAAGTGTTCCAGTTGGACGCACAGATGACAAGTTACCATTCTATCACTCCTTTTAACTTTTCAATTCCTCGTTCAAGGCCATCAAAATTTCCGCGATAATTTATGTACAACAGTGAAGTAACACAATACTGAATAAGGCAAGCTACTCCAAAAAAGCCACCAGCTCTGCCTGATGGGAGGTCATGCTTCAACACTCTTGTGCAGACCATGTGCAAAACGTTTACCTACTGGACCCATCCCTAGGATGGGAGGAGGGTCAGCTGCTCACCCAGGAGCAGGAGATGCTCAAGGGCGGAGCACCAGTCCTGTTTTTCACAAGTGATCCACAATTGTTTCTGCAAGCCGCTCCAGGGGATGTTATCCGCTTCCACCGGATCGAGGCAGACTTCCTCATCCCCTTCCCAACACTCAAGCGTTCACACCCAAGCCCGGGAGAGCGCAGAAAGTCAGCGCAATCTTGAGAGCAGCTGACAATTCATTCCAATGCAATTTGTCCAATTCATCTGTTCACAACTTCTCATCTGCCATGAATTGTGGCCATGATATGTTGCCAAGTCTAGGGGAAGGTGCTTGGCAGATTGAACGTGAGGGCACTCCTGAAATGTGAAATCCAAAAGTTTCCTACTCTTTCTGGTAGGGATATTGAAAGGCCTATCTGAACGAGCCTGCAGCCAACGGGAATGGCTGAATTTATGGCTAATTGCTTCAGTGACGGTGTGCAATGGAAAGTGCAATTTCCCCACAAAGGAGGAATTGCATCTCACAACAGGGATGACTTCCTGCAGTTGACCGAGTACAACAGCAAGCTACAGCTCATCGCTAGCGTAGGGAAGGATAATCATGGGAGGCATAGGTCTTGCCAGTACTGTCTCTTTGACAAGGCAGTCGGGGTGAGACCTTCTCTACACCTTGGAGCAGCCCCCCCCCTCCTTTTACATGCTGACAACTCCTGATTGCTGAGTCATGTTGAATGAGTATGGACCAAAATCCTTGTCAGAAATTGGACCATAAAGATGGCCATGCTGGACTTAGCAGGCTGATTGTGTCTCTGAAGCTAAAGCATGATGACAGCGCCATAGCGGTTTCACTGCTACAGTACACAGCACCACTGATTTATTTTCCTGCTCGGAGATGCCCAGGTTCTAGCGATGTGGGCCTGAAAGGATCGTATCTGGAGCCAGGGGCAGTGAGTGATTATATGGTGATGTCTTCCAAATCCCAAGACACAGCTTGGATGTGTCACCAGGGGCCATCGATACCTCGGCAGAAGTCCTCCTATGGATACACCATGACCCAGGCTGACCGTGACAACCTGGAGCTTCTGAGGGTGTACAACCGGGAGCATGGCGGGGGCCAGGTTTTTCCCTCCACTTTCCACTGTCTCGTTGTCTCTCAAAGTCCATGCCTAATCTCCAGGAACAACACGTTTGAACACATGTATCAAGCAATCACTTTGTCGCTTTGTTGAGAGCCGCCTTCCCTTGATTGTTGCTTCAGTGTGCCTGTGGGGAGATTGGCTATGCTGAATTCATGTGTGTTAAAAAGATTTGATGTCGCCAGGTGATGCCAAGCAAGTACCTGTCCAGCATTCATGACCTGGAGCCAAACACATTTGCAGACATCATATGCAGGGTGCGCTCCTCTTATTCCCAAACAACAAATGCAAAGCACTCTACAAGCCATCTTGTCTGCCTGCACATCTGCATTTCTAGACCCCTTCCCTATTGCAGAGTCCCAGCGTTGCACTCCGCCGTGTGAGTAAGATGAATAAAAGTTGAGTGTTTTCCAGCCATTTCAAGCCCTCAGATTGTGAGCGCAGAATTAATAGTGGGACCCCCCCCCCCAAATCACCACACACACGCACTCCCCACTCTCCTTGCCTAGTCATGCATTGTAAGGCAAAATCTGGTGCTGCTTTCCAAACCCATCTTGGGATTCTGGAGAGTTATTGGTTTTGAGCAGATTGATGCCATGAGCGCATCCCACATTTTCCTAGAAATGCTGCAAAGGCTGAATGAAGGTGCTGATGCGTGCAGGTTGTGGGGTCGGAGGATCGGGGGTCTCGCCATGAGGTCTTCTACGTTTGGGATGGGACCGATGCACGGCCATATTACACCAGGTCCCCTGCACAGCCTCTTCCCCTTTCAACCCCAATGTTCGCCTCACGTCTACCTTTCTCCATCCCCTTTCTCCAACACATGCTTGCGGACTTGCCATGTGGATCACAATAAGACTGGTTTGGATTTTCCTTGTTTTGATTATATCTCTATTACCACCTTATCTTGCTTGAATTCTTTCAGAAGTTATTACATCTGTCCCTTTCCTTTGTTGCGACCTATCAAATGGGAGGCAGATGATCGATTGCTGCCCAAGCCGGCCTCTGATCACTGAGATCTCCAGGCCATCCCGCCCAGGCAGAGAAATTGCCTGCATCGATCTTTGAATTCACAAGTGTCTCTTTCCCTTGTCCCATACAACATGTGCTGCACAGACCGCATCCCGTTCAAGCGTCTGCTGTCCATATCTCCGTTCCGCATTCTTATCCCCCAAGCATTCTCAATCAGGTCTGCAGTGCTACCTTCAAGTTTGCAAGGGCTGCCTGAGACCGAGTACGTTCTGCTGTAAGAGAGGAGGTAAAGAATGGTGACACTGGAGGCAACTGGCCGTTATGTGCAGTAGGGACAGGAGGAGGGGGACGGCGGAGGCCGGCCCTTACTCGGGGGGCAATCCGGAGCATGTAGATGATGCCATGTTGTGTCGCAGAGTCCCCCCATACACAGTGAACCCTCCCCTCTCCCTCTCCCCCTCCCACCTCATCAAATCTCTCCCATCCAGCTTGATGTAAAGAATCTCACAGGTTTCACAGACATTCACCCATTCATTTTGTGCAAGAAATGTTGCCGCAAATGTCTCAGATCAAGGCCAGCCTTAGAAATGCATTCCGCCCATGAAGCATTCAACGACACCTGTGCATCAAATGCCTTGCAAGCATACATTCTACCGTACACACAATACAGATCTCGCTATCACAATGACGGAGTTCCTTTTTTGGAAGCGACCGCAAGCAAGGTGTGGGTTGCTTGTCGTAGTGCTTGTCTGCCACTGTCTTCCTCGGATTCTGGTCATCAATTTCTTTCGCCTTTTTCATGCAGGGAGGCAGGGTGGGCGATGGCGTGGTGCCCGACTTTCCGCAGCTGGGCTCTGCGGTGCCGGTGAACCTGTACAAGCCCCTGGAACGCGCTGCGCCAGAAATTGCTGCCCGCTTCCGCTCCCTGGAAAATCAGCCGGTGGCCCTGCCAGAGCTGCCGCCTCTGGGCAGCTGGGTCAAGCTCAAAAATGTGAACGCGGTGGTGGTTGAAGGGCAGTTGCAGGTCCCCTCCCCCCCCCCCCCCC
>QAXI01000394.1:415961-427486 GCA_004335615.1 Chloroidium sp. JM
CCCCC
Organism: Chloroidium sp. JM; assembly: GCA_004335615.1. Taxonomy (NCBI): domain Eukaryota; kingdom Viridiplantae; phylum Chlorophyta; class Trebouxiophyceae; order Watanabeales; family Watanabeaceae; genus Chloroidium; species Chloroidium sp. JM. The sequence continues at coordinate 415,967 of QAXI01000394.1, forward strand.
CCGTTTATACTTTTTCTCTGCACTTGAGCTGGGCGGCACAAATGCAGCTGCGAACGGTCAACCCCTCTCCTTCCCCCAGACCTTTCTCGCACAAAATGAAATACATGTTACCCCCACCCAAACGCCGCTTTCTGCAGAGTAAAAGATGACTCAACACTGAGCACAAGGATTCACCTCACCTTCACTGTCCCCCGCATCAGAATTTGCAAGCGTGATTTGCTGTGCAGCTGCTGTACACCGACAAAAGCCGGTGGACACCCTGGCAGGAGATGCCGGCTGCCATGCGGCAGAAGTACGAGCACAGGTTCCAGAACGATGGCTGCCCAGGTCAGTGCCTTGCAGACTGTATGCAGTTGGCCATTTTGAAAAGATATGTTGTAGCAGGTGCACAAGATGAAAGCTGCGTTGCTTTGGGCATGGGAACTGATGCCATACAAGATGCTCTGTCTGTGCAAGAGAGCAAGTTGGCTTTGCTGCATTCTTGGGGCTTTTTTTCAAACTCACCGTGCTAGGGCAAGAAGTGAGCCAACAGACAGCCACCCCTTTGAATGCGTTTCCATGTGCCCATGCAGAGTGGGGGCCCACAGACAGTGGGGAAGTCGTGGCATGGCCCTCCGAGGAGGAGGATGATGGAGGCATCAGCGAAGTGACAACCCTGAGGGGGATCCTCATTAGTGCAGGTGCCCCAAAACCGCTTTTTCCCCAGTGCCTCACTCCCACCCTATGTACCCACCTTCTCACATGTTCTTCCAGCATCTCTAACAGACGCAAATGATGTGAGGAATGATCTAGCTTTGGGGCAGGTTTGGGATGTACGTGTCTCTTTCTGTCCGCCCGGGTGGAGGGGAGGGATTGGAGAGAGAACATGCCGATTAACTCCCCCCACCACATGCCTTCAAAGAGGCCTTCACCCTTCCATGCAACAATCTCAAACCTGCTCGAGTGATGAGGCTGCAAGGTGATAAGAAATCATCTTGAGACATGCCTTTGAAGGGCTTTGTTGAGGACGACATTATTGGAGGGTCCTGATGCATTTCAGCCAGCACAGTTGTTTGAGCGACCATATTTTCCTGAAATTGGGCTTCTGATGAAGCATCTCAACGCTAATGCATGTTCACCACACTTTCTGCCCTAGTGTTGGAGGGACACCAGGGTCAGCAAACTGTTGGGCTGTGCAGAATCGAAGGTCCGGAAGCGCTTCAAGTGTTTCGTCCGTCTGGTGGACTATCTGCCCAAGGACCCAGCCAGATTCTGCCGCAGCCACAGAGGTGGGTCCATCTACCCGTCACTAGGTGTCTCCTGCTTTGTGCTGCCAGAGATCGGGCAAAAATCTAGCAATTTTTTTGATTGTCAGCCACTGACCTGCACCCCAGGCAGGGAAGGATGTCCATAGCCCATGACTAGGATCCTCATGTCTCTTGCAATCTCTCAGGGAACGGCCTACTGGCACATCAAAATCAGGTCTACCCGACACCTTGTCGATGCTGTCAATTGCAATCTTGGTACCTTTTGAACGAGGATTTGGGTATGGATCAAAATTAGACTTGATCCTCCATCCTGGACTGTCTCGATTAATGGTCAGCAACCAAACAGCGAGGCAAATAAAAAGCTGGCAGCTGTCAATTGATGCATTGTGGCAAGATGCCATCAAATCAACCGAGGATGTGAATCAAAATGTCGCTGTGTATCTTATTATATGACTTAATTTCAGCCACAGAGCGCCCTTTCCTGCAATTGTGCTTTGCACGCATCATTCATGACCACCTGAGGTCTCTGCGACTACACTCTGTTCTTTTGCCAAGGGCTCGAATGCCCTGAAGTGGAAGATGGAGGACTTTTGTCCTCTTTCGACATTCTTCTGGGGAAGAAAGTAGCCTCACAACGGCTGTTATTGCTTGAGCGCCCTTCAGCCCTGACAATATAGCTGCTTTCAGGCGGCTGGCAATTCTGCATGTCGATGCATCTGGAGGATGCCACGGGGGAGCTCGATGCGACGCTAGTCGGAAAGCATGGCAGGGAATTTTTTAGGGTCCGCCCTCTCTACGCGCTCCCTTATCTCCATTTGACCTGACCATCTGTTTGTTGTATAAGATTGTCTGCGAAAATGTCTGGCTGACACGGGAAATGTACGCTGGCCAAAATTTTCCCCTGCGTAAGGCTGATCGCATGTTGCTCAAAAATGCAAGCCTACCAGCAGGCAGACTACAAGGTGTTCCCTCCAGGCAGTCAAATGTGTTCAATTCATGAGAACCTCTCTTGCCTGCTGCTGTGTAGCTGTCAAAAATTTGAGATTGGTGTCATGGGCAGACCTGACCCACACCCTTCGGCATTCCAATGCAGGGGTGCCCTGAGATGGACCTGTCAGCCTTCCCTGAATATCAGGCTGCCCTGGAGCGCTGCATGCTGGCATGCGTCTCAATTGACAAGAGGTGAGACACTATTCCGCACTAACCATTGTGCTCAGAAGTTGAAGAGTTTGTTGTTGCAAGACTGCCCAGTTTGGTGATGAGAAGCTGCCTTTGCTTTGCAGGGAAGGCGGAGAATGGATGGGGTGCTACATAGAGAGGATTTACCCAGACCCCAGCGAGTCCCAGGAGAACGTCAATGCCAAATACAGGCTCGTTAGCACCGTTCTCGAGCCGCGAGTGGACATGCTTTCTTGATATTCTATGTGTGCACAACAACATCACAGGAACAAGCATTATGACGATGATGGGTCAATAGCAGAATATGGTAGATTGGTCACATCGACAAACATGAAGGGACTGTGAATAATAATGTGCCCCTCTGATCAAAAGTGATGTGGCAAGCGTGATGTGGCAAAGCCACTTATAATTCTCTTCCAGTCTTACAGTCTTCCCAACAATTTTGCTGACCCAGTCCTACCACACCAGTCCATGTGCAGTCCTATCCCTCATTGCAATTCCTCGTCACACCAGAAAAACCTCACCTCACACACCGACTGCATTACTACCTACAAACCTCTGCTCAAGTCTCACAAAGCGACAATTCAGCTCCAGTGGCGATTCGGCCCTTTGGAATTCAGACCCTCAAGTGTTCAACCTGCTGTGATTCCCAACTTGTGGTAAGAATTCATGGCATAGATTTGTTGTTTCCCCTCTTTTGTTTGTCAGAACCACAAAGACCATTGTATCTGGCTTTTTTGACGCACAGGCAGGCACAAGCCTGTGTGGGTGTTTTCAGAGGGCAAATAACGCGACTAATTCAAATCCCTGTATGGTCCTATGGCAGCCTACTTTCATAGGCGGAGATCTCTTCAAAATCAGAAAATTATAAATATGCAGCAAACTCCAGTATCCAATAAGTCTGTAGTGCTGGCAAGCTAGTCTAGGCTCGCTCTACCCACTTCCAGCCACTGCCATAAGCCAAATCCGGCACCAACAATAGAAGAATTAAATTCAGACTCTACCCATGACCGTTGTGGGGGGTCGGAAAATTGCACAACACCCCCACTCTTTCCCACCCACCATATTCCAGCTTGGCTTGAACGCACACTCTGGGGATCCATCACTTCTTCTTGGCAACCTTCATGTACCTCACGCCACAGGCATTGCAGAGGGTCTTGGGGCCCTCAGGTCCAGCACGCCACACAGGGGTGTGCTGCAAAAGACATCACCTCTCAGCAATAGCAAGGGAAATGCCGCTGTAGAGTCAGAGTTCCGGAGGAGGGAGGATAAAGTGAAGGTGGTCTCCGAAATATTCATAGACCACTCTCGAATTGCGGTTTGTGTCTCAACCCAACAGAGAAATGGGTGTGCCCTTCGCGCAGAATCTGCGCAGGTTCAAACCACGCTAGGACATCTCCCACATCCGCAATAGCTTTTTGGTGATATCTGCCTCTTTGCTGCCAGGAAGACCCGTTGGCGTGGGAGCAGGAGCCCTCACGGCATTTCTTCAAAAAGGTCAGGCCAGTAGCACTCTGTTGTATCTCCGTGTCCACCAACGCATTGTCGTAGGGTCAGAGTCGATTGAAGGCAATGCAGAGCTAGGAGATGCTCACGTGGGTGGAGCACTGGGTACAGGCCTGGCCGGCGACGGGGGGGACTGCCGGCTTGGAGGTGGTGGGGCGCTTGCGCTTGCCCCCGCCGGCCGCCTTGGCTTCCTTCACAGCCGTTGTGGGCCTGCTGGGCCGGCCAGCCCTCCTCTTGCGCACCACTGCCGGTTCTGCATGTCAAGAGCTGTCAGGGGTGTTCTGTGGTCAGCTTAGAGGGACGTACGCCTTTGTTTAACAATAGCAAGAGTGTCAGTACTGGCTGTTGACCCAGGCGTGCTTGGAAACTGGCTGCAGCTTTCTTGGAGCACACCTGCCCCACTCCACCCCCTACAATGGACATCATGCAGCCATTAAAGATTCATCCTGTAGATGCCCACTGCTGCTCATGATAGTATTCATCAGCACTGCTGCAATGCAAGTCACAAGAAGACACGCTGAGCTCGATTTGCCAGATGAAGGATGTGAATGGTGGGCAGTGGCACTCACTGAGAGAAGTGGTGATGCTGGCAGCAGAAGCCACAGCCACGATTTGCCTCGGGGCCTCCTCCTCTTTCTCTGCAGGTATGAACTCATTAAGCTAGCCCTGCACTCACTCTACCCTTCAAAAGAGCATGCACAGGATCTAAAAGGGCATGCTTCTCAATTCACCCCAATTGAGGTGGCTTCAGCACGACCTACAGGATTCGATTATTGGAGGCTTCCCAAACGAGGCCTGTAACAGAGTGCAGCACACGTCTGCACGGTGTAGCGCAAGGTAGTACAAAAAACAGGGTCATGGGGGGAGAGGGGTGGGAGGGGAGACGTGCCTGGCTGCTTGGCGGACCCCTGGGAGGCCACAGGCGCTGGCGTGGGCACGGGAACGGAGGGCCCTGGGCTGCTGGAGGACTGGGCGTGGGCCAGACTCAGGGCGCGCCTTGCCGTCCTGCGCCGCAGCGTGAGAGCGTCCTCGCCCTCCGAATCGTTCTCTGACTCGTCGCTGCTGACTCCCTCCACCCTGAAGTTGAGTCATCTGTCTTCAGCGACCTTTTCCCCACCGTTTCGCCACTCCCAATGCAGCCCGATGAGGATTGGTCTCCTTCCAGACCCTCCCAGGGTCTTTGTTGCTTCAGAATTGTTCCTCAGCCGACAAAGCCAGCCATTAATATTTTTTAGAAACAGACTGCCAGCAGCCACGATCTAAAGGTCCTCTGTGCTCTCACGATTGCACCAAGCTGAAGTGAAAGAGGATGAAGGTGTGTCAGGCTTGCTCAGAAGGGGCCCGCACTTGTAGGTCGGCTCGTAGTCAGACATCGGGCAGTCGTTGCAGACGGGGATGAAGTCCAGGCGCTTCTGTGCGGTGCACGGGACGCTGAGCCAGTCCACCCCCGTGCTGAGGCTGGGGGCGGTCCCCAGGTCCTCGTCACACTCCAGGCTGAGCTGCTCCCCATTGCATTGCAGGTCCATCTCCAGCAATTCCACTGCAGGAGCATTCACTTGAATACAAATGGCCATGGGAAGTCAGGACGCAAGGATGGAGCAATTCTTTCTTGTCAGGCTGGTGGTGATTGGATGCGCATGAGGCACGAAGACGACAACTTTCAACATGTTAGTCAGATGGAAGGGCTGTGATCTCTTGAATTTCTTGATCACATCACTGGGCTGGTACAAGGTATGCGAGAGGGGGTTTTCCTCAATCATGTCCCTGGGCTGGTACAAGGTGTGAGAAGGGAAGAAAAGCAGGACAGAGGAGCTCACTTGCTTTGCTGCTGTCCTGGATCAGCTCACTTGATTGCAGCTCGTTGTCTGCAACACGACACAGAAACTTCAGGCTAATAGACAACAGCTCAGAGCAAGGCCCTCAAAAGCCGTGACTTTAAAGCACTTGTAGTAAATGTCCACAACACCTGCGACTTGAGACTTCTCCAATTGGGTACTTCTCCAATTGGGTGCTCCTGCCCTGGCATGAACTCATACACATGATGATGCTCCTCCAGTGCACGGACACTATTGATTGTCTGGGTCTGACCTAGCGAGCCGAATTCCCCCTCCATGCCGGCTGGGACGCACATCGATGAACTGCTCCTGCACACGTGCAGCCCATGTTCACCTCTGGGCGTTATGGCCTTTTCAGCTCTTGGTCACCCAGCGAGACCCTACGCCTTGGCCTGTGAGGGCAGGTCTGACCCCCTAGAGACAGGCCTGACGGAGCTGGACTCCAGCTCTGCCATGCCAAATTGACAAGAAAATGACATGCCTGGGCTCAAGTGGCAGATCCAGGATTGAATCTGGTGATATGGCTTGTTTCAAAGAGCATGGCAATTCCAAGTTGCAAGCCTGAACCCCACCCTCATGCGCCTACTCAGCAATGCAGGTTGCCAAACTCTACCTCACAGCATTTTTAGACAGATCCACCTGTCCAAAACCAGCCCGTCTAGCCTGTGAGAGACACATATGTGTGCATTCTCACCTGGAAGACCCGCTACCCTGAGGATCGACGGCATACAGACTCTGCGTGCCCTCCTCATAGGACACCTGCAGACAAGGGTCCTCCTCCTTGCAGCCCTTCACCACCTGAACGCCTGGGCTGGAGCCTGCAGGAGGAAATGAATCACACATTGACGCCATGCCCGCAGTTGAGTAATCACCCTCCTTCAAACACCTGATTCGCAATGAGGATCAGCTGCTCTTTGAAGCAGTGGTTGCAGCACAGGGAACTAGAGTGCATTGCACATTCAAGCAGTGAAGGGTCTCACTCGATGAATTTGAGTTGGACGACGCCTCTGGGCTGATCGTCTGTTTCGGCGAGCAGCGCTTTCCCGGGGGGGTCAAGGGTGGTGAGGGGCTTCGGTGCGAGTAGGACTCCTTGAAGGCACAAGACCTGCACAATCTCAGATCAAGTTCATCAGATTCAAAAAGACATGAAAAATCATATCCAGGCTGGCTTTGATGATAGGACTGGCAAGGGTGAGAAGTTGGACAAATGTTAGACTAATAGGATGCGGCAGCCCAGCAAACTGTCAATAATGGCTAGCATACTGTAGGAAGTGAGGGGCCAAATGGGAACGATCGAAATTCCTAAAATTGTGTATCAGAAGGTGCTCAAGAAGGGGTGTGTGTTCTTGCCTGGGAGGGGAGTCTGGTAAGAGCTCCTCCTGTATGTCAGGCGTGCTGAAGAAGTCCTCTAGGCTCACAAGCTCCTCAAAAGGAGGCTCGTAAAGGTCGAAGGGTGCGCCTGCCTCCAAAGAGGTTCTCTCCTCGAACGAGAAGATACCCGGCGCGCTGCAGTCCTCGTCTTGCTGCTCCGCCCAACACCACTTGGAGTCCACCAGCGGTACCTGAGAATTTGTCGCCGATTGTGACAGCCATGCATCGGTCATGGTTTTCTTGATTTTAACGCTGGGTGTACCAAGAAACAGACAAGCCAAGGAGGTCGCTTGGAAAGTATGCTCTCGAAGATTTGTTCGTCAGCTTCCCTAGGTGACTTCTTGCACTTCCCTAGGCATAGCGTCGTTGAGGGCCTTCTGGAAGAGCGTGCCCGGAGCAAGGCCGATCTTCACCCGTTCTACTAGTTACAACAGACAGTCTCGTATTCCTGGACGTGCGATTTGCGTTGACTGATTCTAGAACGTTTGGCGGGATCATCTTCGCCGGGAAGATATAACACTCAAGGCAATCAACCAAGCAAAGATGCATCGTCAAGGAAACGTTTATGCCTGATTTTCGATGTAAACTACGGGCCAGACGCTCCGTTTGATATAACGCTCTGACATGCCAAACAGTAGTCGATTTGCACCCGCTTGGCATGATCACAAACTCGATCGCTTTCAGAAGGCATCGGTTCTCACCTCCTCCACCAGTTTGCTGCTGCAGACATCCCTCCTTGGCCCCGGTGCATCCTCCAAGAGTGGAAACACGTCCTCGCTGTACCCGTCGAGCCAGCCGTCCATAGTCGCTGTTTTCATGCCCTTTATTACTGGCTTGCAAGCCCGCCTTTATTTGCGAAGATATCTTAGACACGGGCTGGGCAGATGCAGGAGACAGAATTGCTCCAGGCGGTTGATTGGAGCAACAGCAATCCCAAAAGCGCTCTGTAGCCGCCCCACCCTCTACGGCAGTCCTAGCGCTTGAGCTTTCACAAGGAATATTATGGCGTTCTCCCTGAAATTGCTTCTAATGGGCAGCGTGCGAGATGGGGGAAGTTCCCCCCGTCAATTCTTGGAGGGAAGCAAAGGAAAATCTCACTGAAAGATAGGATAGCACCTAGGGTCCACAAGAAGGCCAGGATTAGTAAAGTCAAACCTTACATGGACACAATTCATCTCTTAATGCTTCCAGAGAATCTTCACGGCAACCTGGTACAACCAGAAAAATCTTATCCTGTGGACAATGATCCTCCCAGCCTTTGATCTCCTCCAACCCCTCAATCAGGCCTGGAGGCGACCCACAGCCGTCATGTTGACTACGACAATCTCTTCATGCTGCTGAGCTGCGTTGTCGGCCAGCTTGACCACAGCTTCATGGTCGGCAATGGATGACAGTGTGCCTTCACTCCCTGCCTCGTTGCCCTCCAGAATTCGCAGCCTGTCGCCCTTTCTGGGCCTCACAGGCTGTATTTCACTCACACCCTGCACGAAATACAATCTGCCATCAGCAGCTTCTCTCTCTCCAATATCGCTGGAAGTGGAGAATATGGTGAAACTTCCCTTCTAGATGCGCCGCAGAACGCAAGCATACCAAGCTTGAAGAGTAAGGAGGCCTCTAGAGTCCTCAACTTCTGCTGTGGACCGTGGCTAAGATTCCAATCTGTACAAATAAATGGGATTCATTCTCCTCTCCTGATTGCTTGCAGATAATGCAATCCCCGTCACCCATGCATTCCATCGGAAAACGGATGGGCATCTGACCAAATGTACTGTGCCGGGAGGGGAGCTGCGTACAAAGGATCTTGTGTCGCCAGGCGTGAGCTCGATGCTCTGCTCGGCTGTGAAGGTGCCCAGATCCACCCTCAGGCGGCCATCACCGTCCGCTGAGGCCACCACTCCCGGCTTGCCCCCCAGCTGGGGCACCGTCACCATCAATCTGACATAGAACCTCGCTCGCGACGCCTCGGACTGTATCCCTGCTTTCACCTCAACGGCTCAGACCATGCTGCCGCTCGCGCAGACTCTTGAGACCCAGAATGGGCCTTTTTGGCGTCTGATGCAGATGAAGGAAAGAGACAGGGTTGTGAAAAGACACTCGGGAGTCAAAATCTGAAAATCCAATCCTAGCATGCTCATGGACGCAAGCAGGCCAGTTGAAATCGTTACACCACCTCCAGCAACAAAGAGACAAGCTCATAAGGCTTGGGAACTGGCAATCTGTCAGGGTTGTCATGGCTGCTTAGTACCCTGGGCATCACTGATGCCTCATACATGCCTCTAAACCTCACCCAGCAAGAGTGGGGACCCAGGGGCTGGCAAATGAGCACCTGAGCTTTCCGTCAGGGCCGGCGTTATGCCCATGCCAGGTGTGGATGCTCCCAAGCCGCCGTTGTAGGGATCCATTGTGCCGGGCGTTTGCATGTCCAAGCCGGGAGTCGCAGCGTTCCCGTACCCAAAGTTGGGGGTGCCTGCACCAATGAGTAGCATGTGAGAAGGAGGCGAGCTGCACGGCTGGGCTTTGAAAGTGGCTGGGTTGCTAAGTGCTCTATGCTGGTAGATTTGCAGTGCAGCTGTGCATCTGCCGCTCTCGCATGCGATTGCATTTCCGATAATCCAGGGCAAAGATATTGACGGCATATCGCCCTCATTTCACCCTGAAGGCTAGAGGAGGAAATAAGGGGACAGCCGTGCAATACTGGCGGAAAGCTTTGTTGCAGTTGGTAAACCGCACAGGAATTCTGGTGACGGAGAGGAGGGAAAAGGGTGGGGAGTAAGAACCTGCATCCAGGCCTGGGGTGCCCATGAGACCACCAGGCGTGTCGGCGGGCGTGAAGGGCGTCCCCATGTCCCTGTATCGGTCCGCCGGCTCCTCGTCCATGGAGGGGTGGCGGGGGGTGGGCCCCGCTGACCATGCTGAGTCGTGCATCGGCGTCTGCGGGGAGGAACAGGTGGCATTTAGGACTTGTAAAATGTGGAGCTTGGTGGGCTGAGAGCCCACTGTTCCCATATGATCCTTAGAGCAGCCTGACTTCCGTTGATCTGTACCCTTCTCTCCTCCCGCTGGGGGAATGATGTTTCAAATATTTCCAACCCTCATTCACCCTCGCATCCTTCGCATCATAGCCTTCCTCAATCAAAAGCCTTGCCATTCAGTGAATCAGTCTCCACCTCTGCAAGCGCATGAAGTCTTCGCCCAATATCCCCTGATCTTTAGTACCCTTTCTACCCTAGGGCCGCATGATGTGCAGATCCAGGGATGAGCCTGCGACAGACCTGCGAGCCAGGATGGGATGGGGTCATGCCCGGATGCTGGGGCGTGCGTGAACCCCAGGCGTGCATGGGGGTGCGGCTGCCGGCTGCGTAGCCCGGCGTACGGTTCCCCAGGTTGTACCCTGGCGTCTGTGGTGCCTCGTAGCTCGTGGTCGGCCTGTTGCAATGGAGGGTGGATGTCAGTCAGCATGCAGCATGGCGATAGCGAAGGTCATTCAGCTTTTGAGGTTACAAAAGCACAGAGCAAGTGCCTGCTCCTGTGGGGTGGTGCCCCAGATAACAGGAGCTGTAAGCGTCCAAAGGAGGAAGGAATACAGAGGGCTCACAGGAAAAGATACGAGGACTATGAGCTCACGTTTTGCATGCTTTGACCTCCCACAGCTCTCGCCAGGCAAACAGGGCTGGGTTACACAGGAAGCAGGTGGGATGAAGGGGATTCAGAAAGGGGTTACGAACCTGCGATTCGTGGCTGATTCAGGGACCCCTCCCTCCGCCATCGGCAGCACCGTGCGCGGGATTGTGACCGTCTTGTACTGCGCCTCAAGCTCCATCCGCACGTGAGTCTCTGTGGCACTCACGACCCTGCCGTTGTACCCCCTGCAGGTCACGGCATCAGCATATGACTGCTTCCACCCTCATCCATTTGTTTGGGGTGAGGTAGTCCAGGGGATTGGGAGATGGTACAGGAGGTAGGGTAGCCAGTCTGTGAAACTTCACTGAACGAAGTCACCGTCATGGCCAGGGAAACACTGTCATGCAGTCTGCAAAAAGGTGTACCCAAAACATCCTGTTGCTTTGCCCCAGCCCTTCTCATTATACGTGAACTACCAAGCACATAGTAAATTGCATATTGTTTGAGGCAAGGGCTTTTTCTCACTTGATCACCAAGGACACAGAAAGAACTCGTGCTGACTCTACATTCAAAGGGAGGAACGTAATCTGGCGTCGCTAGGAAAGTCACACACACTAAAGATGCAGACGTGAGTCATGAGTCTGACACAGTAGCTCAGGGGGCTCACTTGTAGGGTCCCTTGGCGATGGTGATGCTCTTGCCGACCATGCGGTCCTGGCGCCCAGTTCCCCGCCCGCTGAATCCGGCGGGCCCGCCACGGC
>QAXI01000394.1:435116-448802 GCA_004335615.1 Chloroidium sp. JM
CCCTTCCCAGCCCTTGCCATATTTGCCCTGCCTCCTTGTGCGGTCGCAACATTGCTGGACCCACCTTTGACCTCCGAAGGGCTAGCTTTTCTCTGCTTCATGGCTTCACTGCATTGGTCCTGTAGATGGAATCTGGCCGGGCTGCTCTGCAATTGCCCACTGCCAACACCAGACAGTCTGGCATTACCTGCGGTCCATAGTCTTGTTGGGCTGTATCAGTAGCAATCGTGAAATTCTTACCCCTGAGCCCCTGGATGTCCTGTTAAATCAGGCATCGCTACATTGTTTGACTCCTCCACTTAGACAACCATCACATGCCAAGCACAACCCAGGTTGTAAGGAGATTCTGTTACCTCCTTGTCGGTAACGAAATTCAGCCCCAGGCAGACAGCATCTCACAGACACCTTTTGTTGAGTCTGCAATTTTGCAGGGTGCGGAGAAGGCGGTGGAGCAGGGGGTAGACCAGGATGTGGTCAAAACCCTCATGCTGGCCATCAACTCCTTCAACCACTTTGACAAAAATGGAGACGGCAGTCTGGCGCAGGTGCTAATTTTTGTCTGTCATTTTACCTGCAAGTTTTGGGCTCCAGGGTGCTGTGTACACCGACAATCACAGGCTTGCAGGAGAATTGTTTTTGCCATAGGTTTGCGTCAGGACTCTTGTCTGCTGCTGCATTCTGAGAGTGATGATCATGTCGCATTGGAATTCAACCAAGCCTTCTTGGCGACATTCTTTTAAATTGAGAATAATTGCACACCAGCTATGGGTTGGCAGCCTTGCGCGCTCCCCTGTGATTGTTCCAAGCTTGATTGCAATAACTGTGGGGTTCCAGGAGGACATCACAGGAATCGCGTGATTCTTCCAGCATCCAAATCTGAATGCAAGAATCATCCTTTTCCAGGAGGACGTCACAGGGACCATGGGGGAGGTGGACAATTCGGCGCATGCCAAGCGGGTGGGGGAGCCGGGAGCTGGCGGTGGCGACATCCAGCAGCGGTGGCAGTTCATGGATGTGGACAAGGATGGTTGTGCCAACTTCCAGGACTACGTGAACTCGCTGCATCACTGGGTGATAGAGGAGGAGGGATGAATCTAACCTGGATTGAGGGGGCTCCTGAGGGGTTTATGGAGGCAATTTTGGAAACACAGCACTGTGGGAGTTTTGATGAGCTGCAGCATGCTCGTTTGGCTGGCTTGGGTTTTGGTCTGTGAGCAGTAGTAAAGAACTGAAAGCATGGCTCACTGGCAGATCTGCAAATTGACGGGATATGCTAAATTTGTGCTCTGGTGCAAATGGCAATCATGTTGAGTTTTAGAGATGTTCAGCAGACAATGTGCCTGTACATTGCAATAATTCATTTGAGGCCCTGTGTGTGAAAGAGTGCAAGGTGCCAGTTGCTTGACAGAAAATGATTTTGGTACAATGTACAGTAAGGAAAGAGTTCTCACAGAACAGATCCTCTCCAATTCAAGAGATGTCTCCTCACATTTTAAAGTGGAAAGCTGCAGATGGAAGGAGGGGGGGGGTAGATATCTGCAGCATACCAAGTGCTGTAAATACTCGAAATCTGAAGTGGAATCGTGCAGTCCAGGTTCACACGCTTTGCAATTGCTGCTCACTTTGCGCACCGAGCAATAGAAGGCATTCTGTGAGTGTTTTTTACAGAGCCTCTTCGCAGAAACGGGCGCAGGCTCTGCCGAGGCGTCATGCTCAACCAGATCTTTGGAGGGCAGAAGCGAGATTTCGGCAATGTCGAATTCTGGCACGGTGCCGAACGTTCGGGATGGCTGATGAAACAAGGTCCTTTGCAATTCTCATGTTGCAAGTCACTTCGTCAGCGCAAAGCCTCTAGACCAATGGCAAATTGAAATGCTGAATTTGCCTGTATAGTCAGAAAAGCAAATTCGGCCAGCATCAAACTTTGAGGAAATTTGCAGGGGAGTACATCAAGACATGGAGGCGCAGGTACTTTGCTATGATGAGGGAGAGCAACCCATGTACGAATGCTTGACAATTCAGAGATTTGTGATGTTGAGCTGGATGTGCTCAGTGAACGAGCTTATCTGCAGGTATTTCGTGCTGAAGCAGGGGAAAATATTCTGGTTTAAGTCAGACATTGTGGATCCGGTGAGCATGACCAGCCTTCCATGTCATTAAGTATCCAGTATGTCACTCTTGTGGTAACATCTCACAATTGTAAAGTTGATAGCTGAGCCCGTAATGAAGTCTTGTGTGTGGCAGGACTCAATTCCTCGTGGCGTGATAGAGGTACATTTCCAGCTACTTGCAAAGCAACAGCTTATTTTCTAAAACAGTTGGACAAGCTCTCTCTCTGCTCAATGACCAGGATCTCTTTTTAATGAGTCTCCACCTGCCTTTGCGCCACCCTGCATCATCCAGGATCTCGAAGATCAATCAGGTCTGCTTGTTGTCTAGGCCAAATTCACAGCTGGCCGCCCACGGGTACCTCACGTTTTGGTGTTGAGTCTGAGGGTGATTGATGCTCCCCCAGAGAATGTAGATCCCCTACCAAAACATGTCCCTCATGGAAGCGGAGAACACATCTGTCAGCTTCAAGGGGCCCGGCATAGGGCCCTCACGCCAGAAGGGAAAGCATTTTGGGCCTTCCCTTTACATGTCAAGCTTGTTGGGCACAGAGGATACCTCACGCCATGCAGGTCAACAAATGCCTATCTATCAAAGGAGCGGAGGATGTGCTGAACAAGCCCCACGCTTTTGAGCTTTCGACCACAGAAGACAGCATGTTCTTCATTGCAGAGACCGTCAAGGTCCGATTCCTCAATTCCTTCGTGCTGGGTGCTGAACCAGTAGAGCCCCTTCTGCAGCGCATTTTGCGAGTTTCTTAATCCAGCAACAGGGAATGATCTGTCATCACATTACTGTCTGTGTTGGGAGAGAACGATGGTGACCCAGAACCATGTTCTGGGAGGGGAGATCTGGGCTGTGGCGTTCAGCAACCATTGCATTCATTCATTTCTTTGTGCAGGAAAAGGAGGATTGGATAAACGCCGTAGGTAAAGCCATCGTCAGGCATTCAAAGAGGTGAGGCCTCACATGCCCTGTCGAAATTACACCTTGCTTGCCATCACATCAATTTGGGTCGATCAAACACAGCAGAAAGGCTTGGCATCTTCAATTTGTACGATTCCACAAGCCAAGCCTGATGTGGTTGCACTCGCAATTTAAGGCTATCAAATTGGCTGCAGTTTGCTGGACAATGATCATGGGGACTACACTACCTGATGGAGAAACTTTTGTTGCCAGCCTGCTTTGTCCTGGCGAGCGAAGAGCAGGCCATGGTGCTGAAGCTTGTCATTTGAGCCTGTGCAGTGACTAGGTGTATGGAGAGGATGCACATGGTTTCATTCAGTGCTGTTGCGTATTTGCACTGCACGACACATTGTGTTTCTTGTATCATAATTTTGTGAAGGGTTGGACGGAACATCGTGGCAATGATGTACTCTGCATCTGCCAATTTAGACAGGTCTGTGGGGGGCTTTCTGTGGTGGGGATGATGGAAGGATTAAGATGGTAAGAAATAGAAAGGGGTTGGGGTTTCTGGCTGTTTGTAACAACGTGACTACCGGATTCGAGGTCGGGAAGTTTGTAACTTGGTTTACTCTACGGGCTAAGCGAGGCTTCGAAGTAGATATGGTGGCCCCCAGCGACCTCACCTGGGAGAGCGTGCGGTGGAAGCAAACAACGTGCGTTCAATTTGCGTCGCTTTCCTAGCAGAACCTTGCAATGCATTGCAATTTTTCAGAACTCTGTCGAGAAGATGGGAAGCACAATGCTTGCAACTGCAGTTATGAAGGCCTGATATTTGGCTCGCAACGCCAAGGACTTGGTGTTGCGAAACTCTCGGATGGCAGCAGGTACACAGCTGCTTTTGCAAGCAAATTCAGCTATCAGCCGTCAGGCTGGGCGTCGTGCACAGCAAAATCTTGCCTTGATGGCGGTGTGCAATACCAATGAGGAGGAACTCACTCCACGCCAAGGGAATATTCTGCTAATACACCGCCACCTCCCAATGAATTCAGTATCCTTGGCTTCTAGCATTTCTCATCGCGGCCGTGCAGGTCGATGTCCCTTGATTTATGGCGAGGAATAGGAAGATCTGGGGGCCATCACTTCATGTGCAAGCCCTTATTGTTGGACCAGCCAATGAGGATAATGGTGCCCATGGATTATCCCACAAGGCTGCAGGTACGACGGTGAATGGGATCGAGATAGGATGCACGGCTTTGGCACGTACGTCTTCAAGGATGGCAGCACCTACAGCGGGGAGTGGGATGACAACAAGATGCAGGGCTGCGGAGTCTGGAAAGCGAAGGAGGGCGCCAGATTTACCACCCATGAGGGCCAATTTGTCTCCGGCAGGTGACTGATCAACGCTGAGAGCCCTTACACGTTCTGCCTTATATACTGAATGGGAACTCAGGCAATGAATCACACAAGTCACCAGAATATTGCATTGCCAGCCGAATTGCTAGCAGTGGCAGCAAGTGTTGGAAACCTTTCAAGCTTGCAATTGCTATTTTGAATGGCACAGTGTGGCAGGTTTGTTGGCCCGGGGCTGGTGTGCCCCGTGGAGACAGCCAGATTCGCTGCTGAAGAGGCAGGGGACGCTGCGAGGAAAGCACAGGGATTCCAGCTGGAGCCCAAATGGCTGAGGTAATGGAGATGCTCGACTTCTCGGCGCACAGCGGAGGAGGGTGTGGGGTAGGAGCTGCACCCATGGACTGAATTAGCGCTCTGTCAAGAACCATTTGAATCTCAAAATGGATGAGGAGGGCAATTGATGGCTTGATAACAATTGTGCGTTACTGTTATAGGGGTGTGGCAAGGCTGAGTGTGTAAGACCGCTAGAAGCTTAAGGCTGTCAGATAGATTAAGAGACCGATTTCGCATGTTGACTGAGAAGTGGTGACTGCTCTGTGGCGCATTGGGGGAGTGGGGTGCTCAGCGCTCTGGAAGTTGGAAGGTGATGCCTGATCAGAGACTTGCAGTCCACCGGACAAGGTACCCACTTGTGTTAGATGAAATCAGAATCGTGTGCTGCTCCTGAAAGCACAGCCCCACCCATAAATGATTAGTGGGTGTGGACAAGCCTTCACTGGTCACATACAGCCGCTGATATGTGTCCTGATACCACATCACTGATGACATTGGATGGCTACGTTTGCCAAGAGCACCTCTCAACTCAAGCTTCTGACAGGGTGGCCGGGCGAGACGGATCCTTGATCCCATCCCCTGATCTTGAATTTGCGAAGCCGTTTTAATAAGCATGCAAGCTTTGGCAGGGCGACTCAGCGGCAATCTCGTCAAACATTGCTTTGTCAAGCCTTCGCACTCACTGCCCTGCAGAGCAAGGAACTCACTGCAAGCAAAGGTCACATCATCGCCAGGTAATGAGACAGAGAGGCACTATTTTCAAGGTAGACGTTGGTGGCTGTAAATATTCATGGTTTACTTGTCTTCTCGGGCAGTGGCATGAGTCACGTGCATGTTGCTTCTTTATATGCAGGTGTACCCATCAGGAGACAGCAGTACACAACAACAGTCATGGCATCAAGCACATCCATGGTGACATACTTCGAATTTGAAAAATCCTCAGACTGGTGCCGCTAGATGTGGTCTGCCAGCATGCAAGTCACGCTCACGTTCACAAGGTGCTGGCAATCGAAGCTTCCAACTTGACATGTGTTCTGATACAGGTGGAGATGATCAAAGAGAAGAACGAAAAATACCCCGTCATGGTGTACTCCAAGAGCTACTGCCCTTACTGTGGACAGGTGCGTTCTACAGCTGCACAAAGGTGTTTCTGATGAAAGCCAGGGAAACAAACTTGCAATGAACTATGAATTAATAATGGCTGCACTGAGTGCTGCTGTGTGGAGAATGTGATAGACCAGTCTACAGGCCATTGCTTTGCTTGGCTGCATTGCATTATCACTTGGTGCAGATCTGTCCTCTGACAAGTGCCCAAGTACAGCACAATGTCAGATCAGGGAATGAGCATCAGACGATGAATGCATAGCTGTCTTGCAGGTGAAGGCACTCTTCAAGAAGCTGCAAATAGATTTCCAGGCTGTGGACCTGGATGAGATACGTGAGCAGACTCATTTGCCCCCCTCATCTGCATGTACATTGTTGTATGTGCTGGCCATCAACATTGCTGACTACATGCAAGAGAGGACAAGAATTTCCAAGACCCGTCAAATAAGAGATGCTAGGCAGGATTGCTTGGCAGGGGCCTGAATGCAAATCTAGAAAAGGGTCATGAGGAAATTTCGGATTTTGCTGTTGTAGAGAAGCTTGTGAAGGATCATTGGGGGTATAAAATAGGCCCTGCCTGGGAGGGTGCCTTTCCAGAAGTGAAATCTACTTGATACACATGCAAGTGAGGTCCACATGATTTCCTTATACTGGAAACGTGTGCAGATGAGGGCGCAGAGGTGCAGGACAATCTGGCACAGATGACAGGGTCTCGCACAGTGCCACAGGTCTTCATTAGCAGTCAATATGTTGGAGGCTGCGACGGTGCGCCCCTCCAGCCATTTCTGCTGCTTCTTGAGCTACCAAAGGATGGGGAGGTTGTGTTGACGGGTCCTAAGCTGTACGTGACCAATTTGGTCCAAGTGTTCATCCGTCGCTCCCAAACCTTCTGCCCTGCGCTTGTAAGTGTCGAAACAGCTTGGTGAAGCTGTCACGCACACCCCCCGATCTGCTGTGCATGAGCTTGACAGGACCAATCCGGCAACGCAAGATGAAGAGCATCTGTCCTTCAAGTTGCAATTTTGTGGATGCAGAGGTCATGAAGCTCAACAGCAGCGGGGAGTTGAAGCGTTTGTTGGACAGTGCGGGCATACAGTCAGCAGCGTGATCTACTGGAAGCTTACCTGTGAAGAGGGGAGGAGATGAAGCTGCTGTTGAGTCTCTGGCGAGGCTGAGACTGCCTCGTCAGGCCGAGACAACGCTAGCTGACACTGGAGCTTGGTGATAAAACACACATTATCAGGGACTTGGGTTGATCCTTTAATGAACGTGAGAAAAGGACAGATGCTTGAATCTGCCTGGATGTGCACTGCTGATTGTGCTGCAACTTTGGATTTTTATGACTTCTGCTGATAGGGGGTTTTAGGGATTTTGAGGAAAAACTGCAAAGGGATTGAGGTGAGAAGAAAGTTGCAATTGTCAACGTCGAAAAGGAACATTGGATGTTTTGTATTTCAGGTCACCCATTTTTCAGGGGTGTATACAGCGAAGCTTTCGAATGTCAACAAGAAGCAAGCAAATGTTTAGGGATGACAGTGCTACAAGCCCAACAAATATTGTACACAAGCCTAATGCACAGGCAAGCACAACAGGCATGTCGTCTCGGGCTGGAAATCTGGTGGCTAGCGTCGAGGTGGGAGGAAGGCTGCGATCACAGCCAGCGCTGGGATCATTATCAGGCCCCTGCAATTCATAGGCGCTATCATTACTGCTGGGTGAAGTGGTTCTCTTCTGGAGTTCACAGTCACCATTTGCAGCAGGCTGTATATCTTATATAATCAGAGAGTCGGGCAGGTCCTCATTTCTACTAAGATATAGGTATACATAACAATGGCAACAACTGTTAAGGCAATCAGAAAGATGCAGAGGAGGGTGGTGGTGCAAACCCGATGACGCGATTGCCGAATCGCCCATTCATCAGGCCTCTGTTCTTCCTCACCCTCGGGGCCTTGTTGCTGCCGTCCGCATGCACATGCACTGTGGCATGGGCACCTACAGCTCGAAGCGCTGAGCATTCAAGCCTTGCTCATCTGTAATTGTCCAACAGTAAACAATACGGTATCACAGGGAATGCAGCTTTTGGCTTGAGAAAATGGCATGAGTACCTTGGCAGATGGGTAAACATGCGCATCGAGCAAAGCCTTGCCAATTCTTGGACAGAGGGGACATGATATGTGCAAGCAATAGGTGCTGCCAGACGATGTCAGATGCAGCTGGACAGCAACAGGGAAATTACCCAGGATCTCCTCAAGCTTGTGCTTGTCCACTGTGGCCTGAAGTGCGCTCAAGGCTGTCGAGAACCTGCGTATGGCTTCCTCTGCACTGTGACAATCATCTTCTGCCAACTCGCCCGCAGAATCTATGCCCCTGCAACAAAAATTCCAGCCGTTTGCCGATGATTTATTGCCCTGCGATTGAGGTTTGAGATCAGCTGCTATCCTCACATGGAGAAAGATTGAATTCACTTCTCTTGATGCAGCAAAAGCAGGACAGCCCTCCCTCCTGAGGCCTCAATCTCTTGCATGTTCAAGCCAGACAATGCGACACCTTGAATGCGACACCATGAAATGTGGTCTGATGGATTGCCAATCAATGCATGCAATCGGTTGTGTCTCCCAGATGTACTTGATTATTGCCAACGACACCCTCGAGAAAGCTTTCTTGCCCGCTGCCATGAATAGGGCAAGATAGCAGTAGCAAGTGAGGTCCAAGGCGCACCCTGTCTGGCCGTCTGACTCCAGCCGTTGGTGGAGGTTCTGCAGGTACGTGGACGCCTGCACAATCTCGGCCAGCAGTTTTTTCTGGGGCGTCTTGAGCACGTCCTCGGGGGTCTGTCCCTCCGCGTGCCGTGCCGCCGAACCCCCGCCCCTGTGCCTCAGTGGGCTGCTGGGACTCCAACCCCTTGAAGGGGATGGGGTGAGGAGGTCAGCCAGGCCCCCTGAGGGTTGCCGGTCCGGAAGGAGGCCGTTTCCCCCGGAGTCGAGACCTGTGTCCTGCCTTTGGGCACTTGCCTGCAGGATGCACGAAAGAGGGATGTGACATCTGGTAGCAGGGGAGGGGGACGCCAGGGAACTCAACTTCAATGAGCGTTCGAGTGCTGGCAGGAAAAGGGTGAGACTTTCTGACTGCAATTTCAAATACCGGAAACACCAGGAGGCTCACAATATCAGGATGTCGACACAGCTTGAATGCCTGCTGGTGTTTTGGACGGAGGAAAGCGGGAATGTTGGCAAGAATACAAGTTTGAATCATAGGCCACAGTCACAATGCCCTTGCAGCCCACCCCATTGGCCGTCCAAATAATGCAGCTCAGGGCGTGATGTGCCTCGTCAATAGACCTGATGTGAGATTTGCACACCATCGCCAGTGAACAGCCCATCACTTTTGGTAATGCAACATTGACAGAAGGCGTGAGATGCAAGATTATGCTATCAGAATACCTCTCTTTGTTCCATTCAGGGGCCAGCACTACTTCTGGGTCCAATACAACAGCGCTGTCTCCCTCAAAGAGGCTCATCACTGCAGAAGATCGCTTGCTGACCACACTTGCAGTCAAAAACTCGATAAAGTCACGGGGCCAACCTGGGAGATGCCTGCCCTGGCGGCGGCCAGCTCCTCCTTGAGTTCTTCGCAGCGCTGAGTCAGCTCCAGCAGCTGGGCCGCACCCGACAGCCTGTCCTCCGTGCTCTCCCCTCCCATCACAGCCAATTCGTTCTCCAGCAGCTCAGCCTGGCTTGCTGCCTGCAAGAAGTCCACATTGTCAATTTAGCTTGATGTTACTGCATGTCTGTAGAGAGGTTTGAGTTGCCATCGGCCCCTCCCTTGAGCCCGCGCAGCCAGATAAATGTTCAAGTTGGAAACTCCTTACCCACCATATGCTGCAGAGACTAAAAAGGAGCTAGAGAGGAGTACACTTAGTGTGGTCAATGTACAGGGGCCTTGGGGTTGACATTGCACCAATTGCAGAGGTAGCTGCAGAGATTCTTCATTCAGGGTCGTGCTGATAGTAATCCTGTGAGTATCGCCTGTTCCTAGCCTTTTGGGGTAGCTCTGCAGGCACTGACACTGCACCCAACCCAGCAGGGAGCTTGGTTCATAGATCTTGGTGAGGCTTTTGGGAAATCACCTGTTCCTGGCCTTCGGTGGCGTCCCGCAGGCGCCGATGCAGCTTCTCCGTCACCTCGTTTTGCCTCTCCAACTCCTCCTGCAGAATGTCTGCCGCTGCCTGCAGCCTCTGCCGGGCCTGCTGGCTCTCGTCCAGCTCGTTCTGCAGGACAGTCAGCCGCCCGACCAGCTCCCCGATCTGTAGAGGCAGAACAGGTCAGAAAATGTTGCTCCCAGGCTGGCTCTTCCACAAATTGCAAAGATGGCTTCCCAATCTGCAGGGACAGGACGTTTCAAGACAGAACTGCTGGTGCCTGCATTTGTAGTGGTAACGAAGGCTGTGGATCAGTTTCTGGTATGATCTGAGAGTGGGAGATGTAGCAGATTTGCCCATACCTGTCAAGAAGGCCTCCTGCGGGAGAGTTGATCTTGCCTTTTCACAGGCAGCCACAGGGGTGATAAATCACGAAAGTATTCGAGAAAGGATAGAACAGAACAGGAAGTGGCAAGCGCGATGGGAGAGCTTATTACCTGAGAGGTCAGGGCTTGTTTGGAAGCTGCGTTCACCCTCTCGGTGGCCTTCACCTCCTCCAACTCCCTCTCCTTATGTTCCACAGCGACCTCCAGATCCCGCCTGGACCTCCCCCTGCCCCACCCCTCCCCATCGTCCTGCTTGTCATACCCGCGGCCCTCCTCCAGCTTGTCCCTCAGCTCCCTGACCTCATCCTCCAAGACCGCGATCCTCTGGAGGGATTCCGTCAACTCCCGCGCACTCTCCTCCTTGTGCTTGCGCAGCGCCAACACCTCCCGTCTCGCCTCCCCTGCGAGGACCCTTGATTGAGAATGAAGCTTAGTCCTCTGCATGGCAAATTCTGCTAGACCCTCGAGCCCCATAGTGATGTCCAGTGTCCCAGGCTCTGCTACTTGCATATGGCAAGTCCATCTCCTACTTTCTTGATCATTATAGGCTTACAATTCTGCTTTGTCAGCCCCTACAAAGCTACAGTTCCAAAGAGATTGAGGAAAGATTTGGAAGGTCTCCAGAGACTGGGTAAGGACAAACTGAACTGGACTCTCATGGAATGGACAGTGTGACCATCATTTAAACGAGCTGTGGAAGTGACAATAGTGCTTGTACAAATCCAATCCTAATTGATTCCCCTAGTGTTCTCCCATTTGAGTTGACGGACATGGAAATTTGGCATGCCATGGTATGGAATCATTCATGTGAAGGATCTCATCTTTGCTGTGATGGGATCACCTGCGGCTGACCGAAGAAGCTCTTGCCTCTGCTGCAGGTCGCTCTGGTTCTTCTCCACCTCCTGCTGGGACCTGGCCAGCTCCCTCCGCAGCTCTATGAGCTGCGCCCTCAGAGCCGCCTCTGTCCTGGTGCTTGGATCGTTGAAGCTGTTGGACCGCGACAGCCCTGCTAGGGAGCGGTCGGTCAGTGCACACACCTTCTGCTTATCAGCAGCTGTACAGTGTCGCATTGGATTCCTACTTGAGGAAACCTTAATCCCTTTTCTTGTAGAACCGCAAAAAATTGTTTTGGCTTATTGAGACTTCACTCTTGGAGAGCAATAGCTGACATGGACATCTAAATAGGGCAAGTGCTGGTCAAGGAAATTTGAGTAACGTCTTTACAGCTTTCTGCTCCTCTGATATCGTGTGTGCAATACCAAGCTAGTGGTGGGTCCTAGAAGCGACGTCTTGATTGTTGAAGCTTCGAAGTATGGTGCAGTGAGAATTGATGTTCGCGCGCCGATGCTCTGAGAGTGGCGTGGCGTACCGCTGGGAGAGTCCAATTTCAGGGATTCAGACGGTTGTAGATACTTGAAACCTTGCATCTTGAAGTAGCAAATTCCAAGGTACGTGAACTTATTCTCTCCCTGAGGGTGCAGGCGGCAATTTGATAGCTGTACCGCAGTGATACACCAGCTATCATCGCATACTTCAGTAGACATCAAACAGTTCCTCAGCAAGGACAACCTTGAGAATTCGAAATTCCCTAGGGGCAACCAGTACTCTTGCAGAAGAGACCCTCACATCAATCCAGCCAAAGAGCCTTCCCACACCGGCATTCAGCTCTATGATGAGCGCAAACCAAAGCATTCCTCATGATGGAGGGTATCAATCCAGGGTCAGCAACATCATGCCCCGCCTGCACGCACGCATCGTCCTAGACCTGGCAAAGCTTCTAAGGGAAAGAAGAACAAAAGCTCTTTCTGCATCTGGTCTGATGAGGAGACCCTTGTGCTGCTGGGTGTGCTTTCCCTCTTCCAGGAGGACCTCAGCAAGGCCAATTCTAAAGCAGATGTCAGCCGCATCTGGGACAAGATCAATGTGCTGAGGAGTTCAAGAAGCTCAAGGAGGTGAGTCCCACGCAAATCCGGGGAAGCAGGATTGCCTTTGCCCCGATGTGACTCCAGAGCTGCTTACGATTGCTGTTGAATATGCGAGTTCTGTGTAGGGCAAGCAGAAGGCTGACATGATCTGGCAACGGAACGGGAACGCCTGCAAGACCAAGAAGGGACGCCGCAAGGGGCAGTACCTAGCAATGTGCAAGCAGAACCCCAGCCAAGCCAGGGGCGCTGCCTGTAATCCAGAGCTGGACGAGGCCATGATTGTGGTACGCTCACCTCTTCATCTGTCTAAGGGACACATGCATCTACTCACCTCTTCTGGAAGGACATACAACGCATTCCAGAGTCGCTAATGTGGCCCATCATGCCATCGTCTCCTCTGGACAAGCTTGCCATTGCCGCAGGCTTTGCATGCTGCTTTCCACGAGACCAGAGCCTGCCACCCAGACTTCCCCATGGACAACCAGTCTTCTGCAACTGAACGTCAAGGTGTTTCCCTCCCCTGACCTCACCCGCAAGCAGGAATTGATTTCATGACAGACTCTGCTGATTTGCTTGGTGCACTATGATGCACAAGGGGAATCATCTTGATAGTGTTGGACTAACATTTTTGGCCAGAAGCCGGTTGTGGGAAGGTCCAAAGCCATCCGAGCTCTATATTCTGTTAAGCTATCTGATTGTAACCGGTAACATGATTCAGGTGTCCAAGACTCAAGTTGAAGGTGCTTGTGGGCGCTATCTCAGCCCTGATATACGCTAGCAGGCAACTGTGGAAAGACGGGGATGCTCCTACTTGGTAAGACGCATAACCCCACCAACTCCCTCGAATCTACCCTCCCAGTTCCCGCTTGCAGTTTCCAGTTCAGCGATCGCATGGAAGCCACCTGCCACCAAAACTAGTCACCCTAAAGCCTGCTTCCAAATTCACTATCAGACACGGCTATGTACCACTTAGCCTCAGGAGCACTCCCGGATGGCTCGCCCAAAAACAAGCCATCATGCAAGAGCATCACCCCGTGGGCGACTGAGTGAATGCAAGGATGTTGACATTTTGTGTCCCGCATCCAGCCAGCGGGTTGCTCGTAAATCCCTGCAGCTTTGCGACCTGGCTCTGGATCAGCCTGCAGAATACCAGTTGTAATTGCGCTCGAGTTCGTATGGTGGCGATATCACAATTGTCAATAGAACCACTCTGGTCTGGAGGGTTACAGCACTGGTGCGGCTAGAGATTGTGGCAAGCACCACTGACCCTGGGCATGTGCTTGCTGCAAATTTTGATCTGCTTGACTGCACGAATTCTGCACCCTGCAGATGCTGGCAGGATGATTTTGGTCTGGCTGATGTGGCATCGCAAGGAACTGCAATCTGAGCTTGAAGGGAGGGGGAAGGGAGGGGGGGGTATATCATGTGAGAAGGG
>QAXI01000394.1:453371-467350 GCA_004335615.1 Chloroidium sp. JM
CCCCCCCACCCCCGAGTCCCATGTGCATTTCAGAGGATGCCATGGAGGAGCACACACCTTCAACTTTCCCCCACCAACGCTCTGATCCAGCCAATTGTTGATCACGACAAAGATGACCTGCAGAACACGCTCTCTCGTGAAGTGAGATGTATTTAGGGGAGATGAAGAGGGTTGAGGGGGACGGAACACAAGGGGTTGGACATCTGCACAGCAAGTGTGTTCCAGTAGGTAATGCCTTTGCTCCTTCTTTGCATGTTGGCCTCCCTGTTGACCTCCCTGCCGATGTGCCTGGCAAGCGACAGATCGCCAAAGAATTGAAATGTCTCTTTATTAACAAGCCCAGTGGGCAGACCTTGATCTTGTGGAATCCAGCCTGGGCAATGATGTAGTCGAAGGCCTTGAAGACACTCTCGTCATAGGCACCTACGATAAGCAATGGCGAGCAGAGCATATTCAGCGCTCTTGGATACCTTGATCACATGTTTATCTGTTGCGTCTCTCTACCGGCTTGGCTACTCTGACCATCCCGGGAGCAGATCAATCTGTTCTTATCTAGAGTGTGACGAGAATTGCACCTTTTGCATGCCCACCAATCCTGAGAAATCATCCTTTTTGAGCTGCTTCATTCTCAGATGGAAGGCCGACTTAGCTGGACAGTCCAGTTCAACTTAGATGCCAGTACAGAGTCTGCTTCATACTCGATCATGGGACTTGCAGCGGACTGGAGCTGGAGTGGGAAGATTGCATCATCACACCTGGGCCTGTCTGCAGCTGGAAGGAGGCATTGCCATGCCCAAAGATCCTGACAGTGTTGAATCCCGCATCGCTGGCCGTCTTGAAATAGGAGGCCACAGGGTCAGTCTGTGCTCCAAGGCTCACTATGGGCAGAGGCACGCTCGCTGCAGCCAGCTTGGCTACATACACCACGTCCGTGTATGCATGAAGCCTGTGGAAGGACATATTTGCTTCATACCTAGGTCTGTTCATTTGGTGCCTACCTTGTCGACATGTAGCTTCCAGTGCACTGCCCTTCAGGACCACATCTGCAGGCTGTATGTGATCTGTGAGGGTTGTGCCCAAGGATACCAAGGGAGGGAACAGGCACTCCAAGGCAATGACACACCAAGTGGAACGAATTCGGTACACCTCAGCTGGTCCACGAAAGACTTGGCATCGCTGACGGAGATGAATCCGGAGGAGCCGGACGCAGGGGAGCTGAACAGTTGAGACAAGGGTGCAAACTGGCTGTTGGCCCCGCTGCCCAATACGACAACCGCCGCCAGGAATACTATCATGCTGCCAGCCAGGAGAGCACTTCAGGTGGATGATGATGTCTGGAAGCCGGTGAGAGCAGCAGGAGTGGCTGAAGAGCAGATTATACATGATTTGGGCTGAAAATGAGTCAAAGCACTTTGAACCCTAAACCCAAATTGCGCTTCCAGGCAATTGAGAGCCCCGTGCAGGCAGAACTCTACAGGGATCCAGCATTTGCGAGCAACACAGCATTTCAAACAACTTCCTGTGCTCCCACGTCCAGTGCTAAAATGCAAAGATTGGCTTTGACTCTGAAATAAGCATATAGGTACTGTAGGGAAGTTAGAAGCGGGGGACAGACAGATCAAGAAGATCGCCCAAAGGACGCTCTAGAATCTAAGTATCATACCAAAGCCGCCTGTTGGTAAAGGGCAAGTCAAGCATCGCTGAGCGTCGTTCTTCGCAATATAGTGCTTGATCGACGACCAGGAGGCGTGGATGAGGCCTCTCACCGAAGAGGTAATTTCTCATTCTATATCTGTCAATGTCGGAAAAGCAGCCGACCTTGGTTTTCCATGCTGCCGTATTCTCGGACACTCTTCACTGAGAGATTCTTGATGTCCTGCAGGAGACCAAGTCCGTCTTCGAAAAGCTGCACAAGTTTTTGGGGAAGAATCTGAAGAACCTGGTGGAGAGAACAGACGACGACCATGTCTTCCGGCTGCACAAGAACAGAATTTTCTATGTCCGAGAGAGCCTGCTGAGGAGAGCAACCAATGTGAGCTAACACTCTACAACCAAGCCTAGTCATTCAAAGCACCGGCCTCTTCAACATGCAATCAAGAAGCAGGGCTGCACTACAAGTGACTTGGTTGTCAGATAGTCGTGAGTCAACGCCATGACTTGGTGCATCTGTCCTGCAGGTTGCTGGAGACAAGCTCATACACCTGGGCACTTGCGTGGGAAAGATGACACACAGCGGGAAGTTCAGGCTGACGATCGGCTGCCTGGATTTGCTGGCCTCCCATGCCAAATACAAGGTAATCTCTACTGCTGCCAAGACCTTGAGACAATTCAGAAAGACTTGAGCCCAATGACGACTTTCAAAACTCATTGCCTGACACTCAAATCATGGAGGCATTTTCATCTTTCCACTGAGGGCTCGTTCTGTCTTTCCAAATACTGTACTTACCATGCAAATACTGTACATACCATGCAGACTCAGAGGTATCTTACATGCCTGCCCGATGATGAGACAATTTTGAGATTTCAGTCTTCAATCTGAAACTCTGTGTGGAAGCAAACAATCCCTGAGGGCATGCATGTCCACTTGTAACAGAATTTCTTCAAGGTTGAGCGCCTTTTGAGGCAAATTCACCAGCTATCTGTTGGTCAGCGTGGTGCTGGAGAGTGACTGTACCGTAGCATCTTCCTCAATTTCAAATGTCATCTTGATCTACAGGAGGCTGCCTTCTGGTTGCTCTTGGCTGCAGCTCATTTTCCGCTTTTCCATTGTTCAAAAAGCATCCTAAATCTAGCTTTCCCAACGCGTTTTCTTGCTGCTGGGTTGACTGCAGCTTGGCCCTTATCCATGAAGAAGGCATTAATCAGGGTGCTGCGTTTTCTGTGGCAGGTATGGGTGAAGCCTGCCGCAGAAATGTCCCTGCTGTATGGCAACCATGTGCTCAAGTCGGGGCTGGGGCGCATCACGGAGAGCACACCCAGCAACACGGGGGTGGTGCTGTTTTCCATGTCGGACGTGCCCCTGGGATTTGGCGTGACTGCCAAGTCCACCGCCGAGTGCCGAAGCATGGACCCCAGCGGCATCGTTGTGCTGCACCAGGCAGACGTGGGTGAGTTCTCAGGACCCCTCACGCCCTTCAAACTGAACATCATCCTGAGGCACAATCCTTGTCTGTGACTTGAAATTAGAAGAGTGTGCGAGCTGCAAGCTCTGTTGTGGCCAGGGTGGGGATTTAGGGAGAGGATCGATGGTGTACAAATGTAAATCTTGGCACTCACTATGGCTTGCAGCGGAATCAATGGAGGCAGGGGATGAGAAGGGGAGCTGGTCAATACACATCTCCACCTGCAAGTTCGTATTACCATGGTCACCCGCAAAAAGACAAATGTGGCTGGATGGCTAGTCCCTCGAGACTGAGTAAAGACGTGGTTTTGGAGTCCAGTCTGATCAGAGAGGACGTGGGAGAGGCTGCCGCTCGGCTGGCGCTGACTTTGAAGCTCAACCTCTCTCTGCAGCTGCCAACACAAATCCTCCTGTGCAGGAGAATATCTGAGATCTGAGGCGGATTTATAGCAGCGCTTGGACGTGGCTGAGGAAAACATATGACTACACGAATGCAAAAAGGAAGAATTTTGAGCTTTAGGGGGTAAATGGATTTGAGTTTTATTACGAGAGGAAGGGATTCAAGACAGCAGCAACCGAAACCGGCGACAACAACGCATTGTTTCACTGTGTTCTTCTGATTGCCTCTGCAGCTTTGCAATTATGATCATCTGCGCCAGGAGATGAGTAGGGAGCGATGAGTCACCAGATTGCCCATGTTGAAATGTGGAACTCAGTTGTATGGATGCCACAACCCTCCAGCCCCCCTCTCCCCCCAACCTTCGGCCACCATCCCCCCCTCCTCCCCCCTCTCCACTGTTCCCGAGCACAGCTTTCGCCCTTCAAGTAAAACACTTCCATGCGTTTGCCTTCGGGTTTGGAAGAATGCCGAATAGCTGCAGATACTCTAGTACATATCCATCAAAAGTTGGGAACAGAAAACAAAATTTTATCAGCTAAACAGAGTGTGATGTTGGAAATTTGCGAATCGGATCGATGATAAGATTCAGAAATCGAAGAGCTGATCTGAAGGGCGATGTGACGGCAAGCAGCAAAGGCTATGGCAGGTGCACTGCCTTTGCATGCCATTGACCTACTCTCCCTCCTGATTACCCCCTCTCACCACCACAATTGAAAGAGCCTACAGTGTGAGCTGACGAACAAAGTCTGCATGCATTGCAGTGTTCAGGCTATATATTTGTGTAAGTGAGCACTGGCTGTGAATCTTCGGCGTGTTTTTACAAGATATGTTTGTAGGAGCGTCAAGGTCGAAAGGAAGGGGTTGGGGACGAGGACTGCCTTTCTGCTCCTTGTTGCTGCTCGCCTGCTCTCCGCAGCCTTCAACATAGTGCATGACTGTGACGAGGTCTACAACTATTGGGAGCCTCTCCATTTCCTCCTATACGGCTTTGGCATGCAAACCTGGGAGTACAGGTGTGTGAAATTGCAACCTGATTTCTCCCATCAATTGCCTGCTGGTCTAGAAATAGGCACACTGCAGCTGTGATAGATGGTGAAGCCTGGCGATTTTTTTTATCGTGTTATATTGCTTCTAAAGGGTCTCATCGGTTACATAATGGAGAAGATGACGAGTTATTGAGGCAGAGCTAAAGCCTTTCATGAAGGACAGAGAGATCAAAAGGTGTTGCAGCAGAAGTGGTAGTGCATCAATATCCCTATGCTGAAGCTTCGAGACCCGTCAACTGCGGCATCTTCAGCCTGAATTTCAATCACCTCCACCTGACACTGCTTTTGCCATGCAGCTCCCAGTATGCGCTGCGGAGCTACTGGTATCTCATACTGCATGCTCCAGTGGCGGCAATCACTGCACATTTTGCAGGAGCGGGATCAGGTGCAGCTTTCTGTCTGTAGCTATTTTGCTGAGGCCCCTAATTGCAAGATAGAGTGCGCAGTCTGAAATTTTGTCGAGGGATTGAGACAAAGAATGACTGATTTACTTTGGTGCATGCTGGGCTATACCTGCCATGTATACATTCTTGAAAAAATTTGCATGTCTGCAGGGAAAGTGGTTGTCTTTTATGCCACCAAGGCTTTCCTGGGCGTTGTGTCGGCCTCAACGGAAGCATCTTTGTTCGGGTGCGACCCTTTCTGGTGTGACTTAAGTATCTGGAAGAGAACGCTGGAGTAGAGGAAAGAGATCCTGGGCTTGGGGTGAGGACCTGGGTGGAAGGGCGGGGGAGGGGGGTGTGGGGTTGCATTTGACATTTGTGTAGCAAATTTGGCGCATCAATCACTGCTGAATGATAGAAAATGTCGCGATCTTGCTTTCCAGCTAATGTCTTTGCAATTGTTTAATACTCCCGGCCATTTCTTTTGCCCCCAAAGAAGGCAGTGCCTGCCTCATCTGGAATCTCGCATTAGAGGCTTGCATGGGGGAGATGATAATTTGAGACTCCCAGTAAAGGGGAGGGGGGGGGGGGGCTTTCCACATGAAGCATCCGGCATTGTGAGAGTAGGCTGCAAAACCGACATTGCACACTCAACCTGACTTGCCCTCAAAGAGTCGTTGAAGTCATGTCTCCAGAATCCAGCGCCCCTTGCCCGTGTGCCTATAATGTAATTTATGCAGGGCCGCAAGGGACCATGTGGGCGTCCCCTGCAGCAACTACCTGCTGCTCCTGCTCCTGCTTTCCAGCGGAATGTTCACCTCCGCCACCAGTCTGCTGCCCAGCAGCTTTGCCATGTACGCGCTCACCTGGGCCGCCAGCGCAGTCCTCAGGGGCAGGCCCCGCCAGGTCGTGTGCGCTGCGGTGGTCTGTGTCGTCTGGGGGTGGCCGGTCGCAGGCAAGATTTGCTGACGTCTTGGCACCCCAACCCTGGTGTTGCTGCTTGGTTGGCAGGACTGTCAGGGTATCGTCGGCAGTCCTGTTTGACTTGAACTTGTCCTGCTTGCTTGTGATCGTGTTCGTTTCTGTTTGGGAATCTAACGCGCCTTGTTCTTTTCTGGGAGGTGCAAAGGCAATAATAATTGGGCATTGAAGGAGTTGAGGGCGTGTCATTGAAGAGTCCCACATGCATTTCCAGGAGGAGAGAGGGAAAGCACAGCTGCAGATGCCTGAAAATATCCCGCATTCCCCCTTCATCGTCATTTCTTCCCTGCCGCAGTATCTGACTGCCCAGGCAGCATGCTGCCATTGATTTGCTACAGTGCATGATGTGAATAAGCACACCTGAGCCTGTTTTAAAGGCCCGAAAGATGCTTTCCTCTTCGACAAGATGCACAACGTTTTGACAATGCAAACATTGCATGCAGGCGTGTCTCTGCTCCCCTATGCACTGTATGTGTTAGTGTCCAAGAGGCTGGGACGCTCCATCTCCACCGCGTTTGCCTCACTGCTTTTCACGCTGCTCCCCCTGATAGCAGCTGACAGGTTATTCTACATGCGGTGGACGGTGCGTCCCATAAACAGCCCCCTGTCATGTAATAGCCTTCTTCTGATGCAAATTGCAGTGGCGCAGCGATGGACGCATCATGCATTCAGCCAGGCTTGCAGATGACACTCGGCGCCTTTTGTAAAAATGACAGCAGGGGGAGATGGTCTGGCCTGCAGAAAGAGTGTTGCTGTGTACAACAACCAATTTAAAGCTGCAAAATGCTGTGTGTCTTGAGGAAAGGGGTGGTGGTAGTGTATAGAACACCGCTTGCCTTGATCTCTGTAGGGAAGGTTGAGGGCAGGAGGCTTGGATACTGCAGGGGCAAGATTGCATACTCCTGTGGGTCTTGTTTGATGAGGCTGACGATCTCATTTGTGGTATGCAGGTCTCCCTCTGGAATTTTATAAAGTACAATGTGGTGGGTGGTGGGGACAGTGCACTGTATGGAGTGGAGTCAGCCTCGTACTACCTCAGGAACGGACTGCTAAACCTTAACGTGGCCCTTCCCCTGGCATTGGTGGCTCCGCCCGCACTGTTGCTGTGGAACTGGAGGATTCCTGGCAGGGCCCCTCCTCCCCTCATCTGATTTCTCCTAAATCTCATTTTCTGTTCGCTCCTCTGGTTTCTCTGGTAAAACATAAAACACCTGACCATTATTACTGGGAGAGGCGAACTCCCATGCCACTATGGCTGCATGCAGGAGGCGTGAGGTGGCGGCTCCTTGTGGCCATCAGTCCTGTGTGGGTGTGGCTGCTGGCAATCACAGCACTGCCTCACAAGGAGGAGCGCTTCCTCTATGTAGTGTACCCCTTGGCAGGCCCCCCTTTCCCCCCGTTCTCCCCCTCTTCCTGCCCCGTGCTCTGCCCATCTCTTTCTTGAGAAATAAGCGTTGAGTATAACATTGAACATGTATGCAATCCCCAGGCAATCCCACCCACCCCGGCAGTGCATATCTTTGCAAAGACGCCCAAAGTTGTGATCCTCTGCACATCACCGTTTCACTGGTTGATCAAAGGGCCTTCCTTGTCAGTGACACCATAGCTGCATGCACAGGTGCTCCGCATGTGGCCCAATAACCTCACTCTCTGTGCATGTCAGGATTGATCAGTCCGACCTTCTCTTGGGAGAAAGTAATCCTGAGACCCATACTCATCAAGCCAGTTGAATCACACCACCCAAATTGACCTGCAACAGTCCGGTATCTCCTACCATACCTCACTGCGCTGGTAGAGCATACAGTCTCCACAGCTTGCCCTACGGGATGTTGCCTGCAAGTGCGTGGCTCTGCAGGTATGCCTGAGTGCCGCAGCCATGCTGGCGACCCTGCGACTCATCATCTACAGGACCGCCTCACGGGTGGCGTCCAGGCAGATTGCAGGGGCCCTGGCCGCATGGGTGCCCTACTCGATCGTTGCGCTCTTCGCCCTCCTCTCGCTGTCCAGGGGCGTGTCCCTTGTGGTGAACTACGGCGCTCCCATGCAAATCTACCGGGCCCTGCCACAGGTCCCCTCCACCCGCGTCCTCCTTTTCAAGCCAAATCCCTCGGATCGAATCTCATAGTCAAGGCTTTGGATACAAGTGGATTGCTTCAATACTCGAAGACTTTCTCACAGTGGAGAGTGTTGGGAGCTGGAGCTTGAGGACCTGAATCAGCTGTGATTTGGGAGCTGTTGCTAGCTCCGTCGCTCACATCACGATATGACAGATCCTCTCTCTCTCAAATAGCACATCTCAACAATTCTCTCTACCACCTCTTCCATATCTCGACTCCTGACACGCACAGCCTGGGTACGCAGGCGGCGGCCATGGATCAGAAGCGGGAAGTGCTGGTGTGTGTGGGGGCTGAGTGGCACCGCTACCCCTCCTCCTTTTTCCTGCCTTCGCCGCAGCACAGGCTGGCTTTCGTCAAGTCAGGCTTCGGAGGCCTGCTGCCCAGACCCTTCAATCATCAAGAGGTCCATTCCGTCCCCTCTTTTGGACCGCACACTATCTCATTTAGACTCCAGGGTGCCTCGTACTTTACGTCTTTGTCTGTGGGGTTGTCTGTGGGGTAGAACCAATGCAAATTTTGGCTGCAGCCTTAAGATAGGAATAGAAGTGATCTGCTGTCTATCTACCTCACCTGCCAAGATCGTTATTGACAGCCATTTGAAAAAGGTCGCTCTTTTGCATTCACCGTAGGCGGTTCCCCACCAATCTCAATCGGACCCCCCATCTTCCCTTCTCCCCTCTTTCCATCTTGTCATATCTCCTGTGATTGCTCAACATGGCACAGTCCGATGCAGGGAGGCACAGCAGCCGCGTCGCCCTACCTGAACGACAGGAATCTGGAGGAGCCTGCCAATTACCTGCAGGACGACTCCTCCTGCACGTACCTGGTACAATTAGGGAGCAGGAGCGAGGCTCTGCAGAGAGGTGCGCTGCCATTTCTGATGTCGGAGAGTCTCCTCCGTGATTCCCTCTTGTGCTCACAAATCTCGCACAGGTTTCGGCGAAACACATGCGTTCTCTGCCATGCTGTATCAAGATTTAGAAGAACTCCTTTAATGGCTTTGTGACTCTGGTAGAAGGTGGAGGTGCTCAACACTTCTGTTCACGCTCTCAATTATGATCCACTCCATCCAGCGCTCATAATGGACTCCGAGAGGTTTTTGGACATAGCTGTATGATAGCTTTGATGAAAGTGCAGCCTGAATTTGGATGGACTCATCAAAGTCATTGAAAAATTTCTCAAGGCAGACTCACTTTGGCTCTGTGCTGACTCTGATTTCGAGTCTCTGTTGGTGTCTTGTGTTTCATGTCTTTATGAAGCAGCAGAAACACCAGGGAATCTTTCTGCCTGGCAGGGGGCAGTGCGCGGGGGGGTGGGGGGGGACAGCAGCAGTCAACTGGAACCACATCCTATAATGTCCATTGAGGCTATGCATGATTGCAGGGTGGAAGGTGGTATCCTCTAGGCCCTTCATGCTGGCCACAGAGTCCCGATCGTTCTTGGCCAGGGTGCTCTACGTTCCCTGGTTATCCACAGCCCGGAACCATTTCAAGGACTATGTGCTGTATGCAAGGCAATAATTATTTTGTGGTGGCGTGTGGCTTCATGTCTGCTGTGAGGCATACAAATACTCCGCTGTATAGATTGCCCCTAAGGTTCGCCGGTGTATACTGGAACTCTCAACCTAGACGAACCTAGCAAGGAACAGAATCTGCTTTGAAGTCTTTCTCAGGGCTGCCATGCACGAATGTGAGTTTGTACAAATCATCAGCGCAGCAGTGGCCTGACGCTAGTGTATGAGCAAAGATAGGCGATGAACTGCGGCGGGTCACCTGCCCCATTTGTTGACGCGAGGGGTACGGGATTAGAGGGTAGAGGGTTGCGAGGATGTGTCAGGATCACAAGTCTTTGATCCAAACCGATTGATTTGTTGTGCGCCAGGGGCACTGATAGATCGTTGAGCCGGGATGACGGCCGGGCGGGCTTTAATGCTATGGTACGCCTCAAGGAGAAGGAGAGCCTGCTCAGCTTTTTTCCATTATCTTTCGAGATCAGTTTGGTCACTGGTCATCCGACGGATGCAATGCTGTTTTTGATTGCTCTGGTGACGGCTGCAGGAGGAGCTTGTAGACCCCGATGAGTGGTGTGCGGACTTCAACGCGTCTCCAGAGCGGAGCGAAGAACAGCGTGCGCAAGGTGAGGAGGTCAACGAAGCAATATGTTGCTCATCCTATGGCAGAGATTGAGCGTCTACCCTCCGCGACTTCACAGCATCACCAAGCGATGGTGACAGCGTCTGGCCGTCCCTGCAGGTCTCCATGGCAACCCCGGTGTAGTCCATGTATTCGGAAGGCCCCTGCACCAGCCGATCGCCAGTACAAGCGGTGCAGGCCAGCCTGAGGCCCAGTCTCTGACACCAGGACCTCCCATCACCCAAGGCGGATTGGGGCAGCAGCAAGGCTTCCCCCGTCCAGAAGTGCCCTTCTTGAGAGCCAGGTACCTCGGCGGCGACAGGCAGCCTGCTCCAGGAGCAGCCAGGCCTCACCGTGCAACGCCTCCAAGGGAGTCCCGGGCCGCCTCGCGTCCTGGACTTGCGGGCCCCAGCTGGCTTGAGGCAGGAGTTTCGCCGGGCGGCGGGAACGTGAGCGGTCATCAGGGGCTTGTCCCTACCCCTCCAGAGGGCCCAAGAATCCCACCCATGCCTGGAGGGATGACGGGGCCGCACATGCCCTCGCACCGGCCTGCCATGCAGAGGCTGGGTTCTGGCTTTTATGAGGGTGAGTTTCACACGTTCCATGTTCTGGTGTCAGCAGACTTGTGCCAGTGTGGACACAATAGCCTTCAACAGCGCTGTACGTTGGATGACTTTGGCGCAGTCATGGAGTATGAATCTAGACATTGGACCGCTTTTTTGCATGAAAGCGTAACAGCTGCATGTCAGCTCCACCTGAGTCGTGGCTTGTGCAAGCGTACTAAGGAGAATGATGCAACAGGGAGGGTATACAGCCCTTCAGGGCCTCCGCCACTCAGGTATCGTTGAGTGCTTGATGTGTGCAGGAGGTGCCTGGCATCATGAACATGGGCAAGGAACATTCCCAAGGCTTGGACAGAAGCTGCCCAAGAGACCTCGCTCCCCGGTATCCCCCCTTCCTCTCCTCATGTCCTGCAGACTCCAGCGTCCCCGTTGAAGTTATCTCCCTCTGCCGTCTCTCAGCAGTTTCTTGGCCTTGTAAGTTTCAGCGTGAAACGTAGTAGTCCGAATAGGAAGATGACTCAGCTGTACATGGCCGATTGACCAGTCATGAATAGGCAAAATGACGAGTCATTTAGACCTGCATGCTGGATGGTCACCAGATGCTTTCCCACTGCTAGCTGTTGCATATCCCGCTGAAGCCATCAATATAAGAGTTGCACTGCACTTATCTGATTTTTAGTGGTTGGATATATGGTCATGCTGATGCCTGATCCTACAAAAGGAATTGAACTTCCCATGAGCCGTGCTTTGTAGGAGGTGCAGGGACAGGAGGATGCAAGACCACCCCAACCCAGCTCGGCAGTGCAGGCTGAGCGTGCCTCCATGTGGGATGCCAGGCAGGTGCTGCAGAGGGAGCTGCATGTGGTGCTGCAGGTGATGGCGGTCCAAGAGGTGCTCTGCTTTTCATGAACTACCCCTAGCCTCCCTCCTAGTGTGCCAGAGAGACAGCCAGGACACCCGCATCCTTTCTGGCAGGCTACATGCTGCATTGTGGAGCCGTTCTTGGGCTACTTCCATCAATGATT
Organism: Chloroidium sp. JM; assembly: GCA_004335615.1. Classification (NCBI taxonomy): domain Eukaryota; kingdom Viridiplantae; phylum Chlorophyta; class Trebouxiophyceae; order Watanabeales; family Watanabeaceae; genus Chloroidium; species Chloroidium sp. JM. The sequence goes on from QAXI01000394.1 coordinate 465,140, forward strand.
GCCTGCTGTGATGTTGCTGTTATGTCGATTGCACAATGCAAACTTTCCTGTTAGGTTTGATCCCTTCAAAACCAGATTTGGAAGCTTGACCATTCTATGCACTCTCCTACATGAAGCATAACGGGTTTTAAATGCAGGCGAGAGAAGCTCGTGTGAGTTACTTAATAATGGACCTGGAGAAGCTGAGGGCCAGGGGGCAGCCGCTGTCAGAAGTCATCCATCAGGTCATCGAGATCGTGCAAGACATCAACAGTGTCCGCTCGGATCAGGAGAGCCCCCACGACTACATCAGCAGCCAATTCGTAAACCCTTTCTCACCCCCCCCCCAAAGGCCATCCAATCTCTCTGCAAACCGCACTTCAGACAAAGGGATGCAGGGTAGGGGTGGTTGAGGGCCCCAAGAAATAGACGGTGGGCTGAGAGGGCCGCAAAGTTTGCCTGCTTGGTCGGTCGCATGGCATCTTTCTTATGATCTTTTCTGCTATGCCCTGGGAAGACCATAGTGCCATCTACGTGGCAAACGCCTTTGGAGCGTTCCGACGATAATATGTAAGATTGCCGCAGAGTGCGCCTCTTTGTCCCCAGATGCTCATCCTGTAAAGGCAGAAGAAAGCAGAAATGATGGAGTAGGCTTTGCTGTCTGGTCTTGGCCAAGGGTAGGACATCCATGCGCAGGCGCAAAGGATGAGGAGAAACGCGCTGGGCGACTGCCAGAAGTGCAACCCACACTGGCTGGAGAAGCCTGACCTGACAGGGCAGCTCTCGGCGATGAAGCATGCCATCCTGTTCGCCGCTGGGGATGCTTCCTCAGGAGCAGTGAGTGGCTCCTGCACTCTCTTACCAGAGCTCGTAAAGCAAAGGGATGTTTCTGTGGGGTACTCCCATCCTGTGACAAACTCTGACAGCATTTGAGAGCAGATTCGAGCTTGCCACGATGGTGGGCAGACAAGGGTGCTTCGGTAGATGAATGTGAGAATTTCCATGCCATGTCAGATTCCCGAATCAATTGTAGGTTTGATCTTGCCAGATCATTGGGTGAGCAAGGCAGCCTCTGCGGATGTGAGAGTTTTCTGTCCCTCGTGAATTCCAGAACAGGCATAAGGTCTGGTTTTGATAGGGTGTAGGGCAAGGCACTTCAGTCAACTCGCGATAAGCGGGACACTTTGTTTGCGGGATTTTGCCCTATGTGGGACGTTTTCGAGTGTGCGACCTCTGGCCTCCCAAATTAACCCCGGTAGGCGGGATTGCTCGGAGTCTATTCGGGATTCTCCCCAACTCCTCCCGGAGGGAGAGAATTTTAGATTCGCAGCTACTCGTACAGCCTTCAGAAGGCCTCAGCTGGCAGCCTAGCTTGTCAAGATGGCGCCGAAGGCTTTGACGCCCTATCAGGAGAATCTCTACTGGAAGGAGAAGGAGGATCGCAGGGCCTTTCCGTTCAAGATAGGGTATAGTATAGGGTATAGTATAATTAGCAGAGCCCTTAGTGACATCAAAATTGGGATTTGAACATTGTGATGCAAGCCATAAGGGTCTGGGAAAGCGAGGAACAGCAAAATCCCCTGAAAGAGGTCAAAGGGGACCAATATACAATGTAGGGCCATTTAGAATTGTACACTTTAAGAGGGATTCGTCCCGGTTATGGCACGTATGCGGGAAGAATCCCGCATATCGTAGACGAATCCTATGCGCAATGAATCCCGCTAACCGATAGTGGGGATTCCGGTCCTATGCGGGAGAGTCGAGCGTGTTTTTTGACCGTCCCGCTTATCGCGAGTTGACTGTAAAGCAGCCGCAATAGGTCCCTATGGCCCTGCATAATGCAAGCTGGATTCCAAGGGCGCAGAGTGAGGGACGCGGGCATGGAAAGTGAGTCGAGTGCATGATTCTTGTAGAGGTCAAGATATCTGACACAGGGCCTTGGTGTGACAGGTCTGCATCAAATTGACAGCCCGCAGCTTCTGCAACCAGGTCGTCAGTCTGCAGGAGATCTGTGCTCTCAGCAGCGACATCTTCACCAAGTTCTACCTGGAGTGTATGACAGAGATCAGGGATCTGCTTCAAATGGTGAGTGGGAGTTCTCACCCAACATCTTCCCCCTCCTTGAATGACTCTGCTTAAATGAATGGTTGGAAAGAGGGGCTAGGTCAGGTAGAAGAGAAGGGGGGGTTGGGGGGCCGACTTGCACCCCTACCTGATGGGGGATGGAAAGTG
>QAXI01000394.1:473203-489746 GCA_004335615.1 Chloroidium sp. JM
GGTAGGGGTGCAAGTCGGCCCCCCAACCCCCCCTTCTCTTCTACCTGACCTAGCCCCTCTTTCCAATATCATGCATTCAAGCAGTCAAAATCCCTTTTATTTTGGCATAGCAATGAACTCGAAATCCCAACATGAAGCTGGCCATCGCAAAGCAGGAGCTTTGCCATTTCTCAGTCAACACTTCGGGACTTTATGTACTTGCTGCTAAGTGCATCCTTGATGATGAGAGATTATGCCGAGAAAGGGGAGGAAGGGGGGGTGGGTGGTGGGGGGGACAACAATTGGGCAGTGTAGAGGAGACGAGACCTTTCAGAAAGAATCGCCTTGCTCATCTGAGGACAGCAAAGCCGAGCTTGGAGGAATTAAGCTGTCGAGGGATCAAAACGCTGAGCTGAGACCCTTGCGTCCCCCTTTCTTCGAACCCTTTTCAAGTCCTGGCCTACCTAGTGGGGAAGCTAACCTGATAGGCTGCTAGCTGAGACTGCAACTGATGGACTTGCTCCAGGCACTTCAGTTTGGCGACCTGCAGGCGCTGCTGCTCCGTCCGCAGTGCAGCCAGCGTGGTATCCTCCACTCTAGTCTTCGCTGTCGCGGCCACACCCTCGGACGGCTCTGTGACCTTCCTCTGCAGGTGCCAGTGGCGAGTCAAGCTCAGTTTCAAGAAAGACCAGGAACCCCCTCCTTCGTTCCCCCGCTCCACAACCCGCTCATCGTGCATCCAGATCCCACAAGCCATCACCACAGGGGAGGCACAAGCATCCATGTCTCCTCTGTTCCTCTGTATGGCAGTTGGGACATGATGGTCAGTGGATCGACTCTTTTGGACAGCTCACCAGCAGATGCAGAGTCGTCATCTTGCGATGTTGGTCACACTTGTCCTGCCACATCCGTTCCGGTTCCAGCCCGACCCCTACCCCAGCTTTCGCGCCAGACATATCTGGCCGACACGCCTCCCTTGAAGCCCTCCTTCGCTGGCGGCGGGGAGGGGGTGGCTCAATGGGGGCCCTGACACAGACTGAGTCCCCTGGGGTGCGGCGTTTGGTTGCAGGCGGTGGTTTGCCGACGCCACACCCCTCTCCCACCTCCCGGAAGGCGCCGCCCCACCCTTGTGGCATCTCTGAGGCTGCTATGGCCCCCGGCTGGCTTGTGTGGTCATGAGGCAATTCAGGGAAGTTCTCTAGCCAGGGCTGTGTGGGCCCTGGCACCTCCCATAGATCCCGGGGGGGTTGGGGTCCCGGCGAGTGGTCCTGGGCAGGCAGCCGAGCAGGCAGCAGGGTTGGTGTGAGCAGCGCTGGCTCCTGCGCAGGAACAAAAGAAAAATCATCAGAAGAAGAGATCAAGCGATTTAAAACCAGGAAGAGAACCAAAGTAAGTGGCTGGATATCATGCTTGCCAGTGACATTGGAAATTGAATTGAGCAAGAAGCCTCCAATGCAGTTGTACCAAGCGATTTCCTGGGGCGAAGGCATAGCGCCACCGCGACGAAGAGCGACCACCGCACTCTTATCATCGCGAAGAGACTCTACCAGCAGAGGATGCTCCGCTGGCCCCAGCAGCTCTTCTTCGAGGAGCGGCCCCCCTAAATTCTGGATTATCCGGGAGATGCTTGGGTCTCCGAAGGACTCTGTTGCTCCCCCGGGGGGCGGGGCCATGCATGCGCCCTGCCAGCCGGATTCAATTACCAATGGATCCCACTGCTGCTGCTGCTGCCAGGGCGGTGGCCATGGCTGGGGTCCGCTCTGTCCGCTGGTCCATGACCCGCTGCGGGGTGGGGAGGGTTTCAGACAAAGGGTCTCAAAGCTTGCGTCGGTCCATTCGTATACATAAATCCTCTAAGTCTCACCACATCCAGGTTCTGAGGCACATGCGGTTTGCAGCAGTAATGACATGCTGGGACTGCACTGGACGTCAACATTCAAAAGCCCAGGCTTGAGGATTCAGGATCAGCCACACTTAACCGGTGCAGGGCAAGTAAGACAGCTACAGGTTTTGAGTCAATCTTGCACAAACGCTCTCCCTTTGCACCACCCGCCAGATTTGACTGGGCGCAGGGGTTCAGCCCCTTTCAAAGCATCCTCTGGCCCTCATTGATGATGTGCTCGCAAGCATTTCATTTCCATAAATAGGACAGAGAGGTGAGTGAGCCACCTGTTGGACGCATCCAGATGACAGTCTCTGGAGGGCTTGGGTGCCTCTTCCCAGGAGTGGCTGCCTGGAGGTGTCTGTGGGAATGCCTGCGCTAATTCCGCGCCCTGGTAATCCCTTGTGTGAGATAGGGGCACGACAGCATCACTGACATCGCCACCCTGAGCAATGTTGCTGAAGGAGCCCACACGCCCATGTTGCTTGGGCATGGAGAGCCGGGAAGGCACTTGCTGGTAATAGAGTTCGTCAGTGTCGAGGCTCAGGTTCTCCTGGCTGTCAGGATGCGACCAGTCACCATAGTCCTGTTGGAAAGGGTTCCTGAAGTGCATCTGAAGGCTGCACTGGCCTGCTAAGGGTGTGCTTGTGCCTGCACCACGACAGACAGTTGGTCAAATTGCGCTTTTATTCCAGTAGATTGGAAGCGGATTGGAGGTTCTACAGTCTGAGGGTGGGTCTCAAGCGTGTCACAGACTGCTTAGTCCCAGCAAAAGAGCTCTTCAAGCATCAACACTGCGTCCCACTTGCTTCTCCAGTGAGCACCTGGTGTTGGATAGGGGTCCACATGCAAGTCACAGTCCAGAGATCCTGCGGCTCCATCAAAATGGGAGAAAGGGTGGTCCTGCATAGGCACCGAGGCTTCACAAGGAATGAATTAGGTTTAAATCATCGAAATATCGGCTTTTAAGCAGGCATGCCACAGTTGGCTTGACGCTGAGTGTGGCTCTTGATGGATGTGACGCACCATCAACGCACTGTGACCCGTCACATGAGCGGATCCAGGATTCCTCGCACGGAATCTTGCGTCTCGATCTCCCTCCGCCTCAAATGATTGGCTTGGTAACGTGTGTTTTGCCACATTCGGCAGAAGTCAACGTACTTTGCTCTCCGCTCGAGGGTAGATGTTAAATCTTTATCGCTTCTTCCTTAATAAATATTTTTGTAAATTTTGGCTGCAGCATCAGATCACTCGTGCTTGAGTCACTTAGCTCTTTGGAGATCTCTCAAATGAAGTTGATTTGATCGTTCGATGAGAGAGTGTTTTGCACTCCTTAGAGAGAATTTTGAAAGGGGTCTGCTTGACGTTTGCACACTGTGCATGAGGAGATAAGCTAGCTAGCTTTGGACTGCCACAGGTGTGCCCGGATCACGATTTTCTGCTCCAAAATCAGCTTCAAGTCTGAGCACAGCAAATAGCCATTGAGCTCAAAGAATCAAGTCCCTAAATGTTTCGGGTGGGGGGCCTGGGTCACTATCTGTCTTGCCCTCCTCATGTGATTGACCATAACTTTGAGTGGGGGCATGCCCAAGCAAGCATGCCCATCTTGCAGGCATCTCCGCAGAGAGGAGTGGATTGGCAGGTCAGGAGTTCCTAGCATGTTCTTTGTGCTTGAACGGAAGAAGGAGCTCAACCTTCATCCGCGATTTTTCGGGCCAAAGCTTCTCGATACCCTCACAGCACAGCTTCGAGCAGAGGTGCCCTTCCCCAAGCCCCCTCTCCACCCCCTCTCCTCCCACACAAGCATGCAAAGGGGCCTGCGGTCCGCTGGAAGCTGTGCGGACCCTTATCCCCTATCCATGGAAAAGCAGCCAGCAGCAGCCATAGTTCACAATGTTGTCAAAGAGGCGCAAGTAAGATACACTCAGAGTAAAGTCGCAAAAGGCTGCAGCTTGCGACGTGATGGTGTTGTTGCAGGTGGAGGGTACCTGTGACGGGGAGTATGGCTACGTGGTGGCGGTCCTGCAGATCATCCACAAGAGCAAAGGCGAGTTGAAGGACACGACAGGGTTCGCCTCCTACGCCGTCACCTACAACTGCCTGGTGCTCCGCCCCTTTAGGAACGAGGTCATGGATACCCTCGTCACATCCGTCAACAAGGTCATCCCCATATCGTTCCCTCCCGCCCCCCTCCCATGCACCCTCTCAGTACACACCCCATAAGAGATCTCCAAAAGCACATACCTTGCTCTTGGATCCCAAGCACAAATTCTTCCCTTCCATGTGCACTACCCTCAAGTTTGGGACGGGGGGGAAATTTTGGGACACTCGGAGATATTCTGATGACCTATGCCAATCTGGATTTGTTTAGGCAGAGTTGCTTGCGACTCTGTCACAGGTTTCTGAAATTTGGCGATGTCTCGATCTGAGGTGGGGTGGTCTGCAGATGGGATTCTTCGCCGAAGCGGGGCCGCTCCAGATCTTCGTGTCGGGCCACCTGATACCGGAGGACTTTGAGTACAGCCAGCTGGACGAACCGGCGTTCATCTCTGGGGACCAGGAGGTCCGGATCCAGGCCGGCAGTGAGGTCCGCCTCCGCATCGTGGGCACCCGCACTGATGCCAGCGAGATTGTGAGCCCCTCCCCCCACCCCCACCCACGTCAAGATCCCTTTCCACTTTCCCACCCTATTTACAAACAAGATGACTGAAATTCCATTGTTATCTGTGGTTCCTCCTGCCATCTGCTGTCTGGCGTTTGGGGCTCTCTGCTCCTTGATGGGGATGTGAATCATCTGAAAGGCTGTGTGTCAGTCCTGTGTGTGAAATCCCATGACCAGGATTGGGTGCTACCCTCCACAACTGGTGCTCACCTGATGCTGAGGCCAGCGAAATCAGGAGGCTGTTTGTCTGTCCAAAGATGTGAGATCATGCCCCCGACTGCTGGAATGCTGCAGCTTGTTTTGTGGGGAAAAGGCATGCGTGCCAGACATTCAGAGTCTGATCAAGCTTTGTTAGAAGGCTTCGGGACTCTCTTCGTCGTGGAGCACAGTGCAATATCCCCCATTGGCTTCTCAGGCAAGCTGTCCACATTTCTGAAGAGTTGGGTGGTGATGCAGTTCTGCGTGGGCAGCGTGAAGGACAACTACCTGGGGGTGGTGGCCAGCGTCGCCTGATGACAAATAATCCGAGAGGCGGGGCATCTTTACTGCCTTGGAACAAGGGCAGATCCAATGATATTGACACGCATTGGCTACCCTTGACTGATCTGCAAAGCTCCTGCTTTGCGATGGCCAGCTTCATGTTGGGATTTCGAGTTCATTGCTATGCCAAAATAAAAGGGATTTTGACTGCTTGAATGCATGATATTGGAAAGAGGGGGGAGAAGATTGTATCTACTATTTGATGGGAGACTTGCATTGGCTGTGTTGAAGACTAGCTGGTGACAAATGAGTAGCAATTACCCCAGGATGCAGGCGTTTCGCACCTGGCACTATTTAGGTGGCTGCTGTCTTTATGCAAAACCAAACATTACAGGCAAGTTTCGACAACTCAAACAGGAAGATGCCCTTCTGGGCATAGGTCTATTCTGCACAAGTGTCAACACTGTTGAAATATCTCAAGCATGCAGTGCCACCTTGACATTCGCAAATTGATTACCTCCTCTGTCTACTCAATAATGTACATGGAATACTCTTACACTAATTAGACTGCACACACTCAAACCCTTGGCTGTCACATACCTGAGAATAGCTAAATCAACCTAACTCCACCTAGCCCAACGGATGGAAGGTTGAGATCCCTTGCCGTCATTGGGATTCCTCTTAGAGCAGGGAAGAACATGAATGCATTTCTTTACAGACGCAGTGCTGACTTTCAGCGAATGTCTTCAAACATGGTCCTTGAGGTCGCCAATCAGCTTCTCCAGCGATTTTTGGTCCTTGACAAAACCATCGATACCCTGCACAAGTCAAAAATCTTCAGAGGCACTTGCTGTGTACCAAGGTGGAAGGTAGAAGATACAGGAGGAAATGCTGTGAGGCGGATCCCACTCCTCTTCCCTCCACTTCGCTGGAAAGGAGAGATACAGTGGTGGCAAGAAACTCCTGAGATTGCTTAAGATTCTTTAGAATCCTCTCTTCAAGATCAAGTCAGTTGAAAAAGGGGTATGGGTGGAAATGCTAACCTCTTTCAGTTTGTCAACTGCCATTTGGTCCTCCTCGTGCCACTTCTTGAATGTCTCGTAGTGGCTGCCAGAGAAGTCAATCTTCTCCTCATCGGCGCCCCCCATCTCTGGCCACAGCTTCCTGGGGAGGGGGTCTGTGCTTGCCTCCAGCTCACCCAGAAGGCTAGGAGCGATGGTGATGTTGTCACACCTGCTCAATCATGAAAGGGTGATCAATGCAAGACTGCTGTTGCGGCTTCCAAATTATTAGCTTGCAGACCTTCCAAAATTGTCTAAAAGAACCCCTGAGAAGTGCATAATCACACCTTGATAAAGACTATACTGATGCATTATGACTGAATGACCTGGAGCAAAGGAGGTGCTTCAGTCATTTCTTAGCAATGCAAGCAGAGCACGGTGTACCGCCATGGACGAAAAGGTGCTCATGCTTACCCTGCAAGCTCGGTGATCTCGCCAACATTCCTGAACGATGCTGCCATCACAATCGTGTCATACCTGCAGCATAGAAGAGGGTAAGTTTGAAGGTTAATTGTCATTTGGCTCATGAGCTTCCATTGATGGCTTCTCCACCCAGCCTCTGCTAGCATAAGATGCCTATTGCCCACTAATCATGTGGGCAAACACAGTTCAGCCACAACGAGGATAGAGCATTGAAGCGTCTCTTCCTTGCAGAGTACGCATTGGAGAGTACATTTGACATCAAGGTATGAAGGGGGGGGGGGGGGGGGGCAGGCTCACTTGTACTTCTTGTAGTACCTGCAGCAAAGCAACGACAAATGAGTGTGCATGCCAGGGCAGAATTCATGGAGGTTCTATTCAAGCGCTGCTTGTTCCAGGAGGCCCATCCTAGTCATAAATAGGTTTTGGCACATATTCTGCACAATGTCCTACAATCAATAGCCACGTTGCAATCTTGATGGACCCCTTCACAGCAATACAACGGGTTTCAACATTTCCCCTGATATAAAACACCGGGCGCAGTCTCAATCCCAGCAGGACATTCGACGATCCTTGTTCTTGAAGGCCCACTTGTAGATCTTCTGCACCGACTTGACGCCTGGATCCTCGTGGGGTGCAAAGTCCCTGCCCTCCTTCTTCTTGTACCAGTCCATGATCCTGCCCACGAAGGGGCTGATGAGCGCTGCGCCGGCGTCTGCGCAAGCCCCAGCCTGCAACAAGGGTCCTCATCAGAGCCCTGGCCAATTGATTCGAAGACAGCTTTATTGCCAGTGGAAAGTCTGATCCGCTTGGAGCATCACTGGTTTAGATGCTTGATTCTGAAATAAAAAGGCCCAGACAGAGGGGGAGGCGCTTATAGATTATATGCGAGGCACCCCTGTCTATGAGGGCAAATGGGTGAGAATATTGGATGCTTCTTCCCTGCTTTGTTGCCATATTTATTGATATTGTTGCATGCTCACATCTGCGTTCATATGATATTGGGGTGGGGTGGCAAACAACCTGTGCAAAGCTGAAGAGCAGGGTCATGTTGGTGTCAATGCCCTGCTTCTGCAGGATTTCGCACGCCCGGATGCCCTCCCAGGTGGACGCAATCTGCAGGCACAATGCAGAAGGTCAGAATTGCATGCAAATGTTGCAATTCCGAGCTTGCACGAATTGTCGGAGAACTTCTCAGCTTGATTGAGATTTCGAACATCTGTTACAATTAATTGCATGATCGATTGGATCAATTTCATTCATCATCTTAAACGGCTACTTTTGATCCCCTTTATCGCTCTAGGCTCCCACGGCAGTGCCCCCCTGGTAACCACATCAGGCTCAGCAGCCGAGAGTGGCCTGCCACTGCCATGGAGTCGGGACCCAAAAAACTGGTGTGAGCAGGTCATGTCTGACCTTGATGTAGATCCTCTTGGAGTTGATGTCGAAGCCCTTGGAGGCATACAGGTCCACTAGCCGCAGTGCCTGAGTACCATGCTGCAGAATCAGGCAAGGCACAGCAAGCTTGACATCCCAATGCCAATCCACTTTTATCCTTTTCTCAATCTGAGCGCTCTGGTGTGAGAAGGTCGGCATGACTAGCAATATAGCTGATGCGGACACTTTGTCGGTCTGAATGCTGCTGGCGAAATTAAATTCTGTGGTGAATTGTTGGCATATCGATTTGTCCAATTCACAGCCAGCTGATTCAAGAGAAGGATGAACCTTGGGGAAAGGGGGGAGGGAGGGAGGGAGGGAGAAGCAGACCTTGTCGACTGTCTTTCGCGTGTCGTAGGAGAGGTGTGCATCCACCTCTGTGCTCACCCTCCCCGGCACGATCTTCAGCAGCTCTAGCCCCACATTCACTGACAGCACGTCGGCAATGCGGGCGTACGGCCTGCAGGGTGCACTTGCATTGAGCTTCATCCAATAGCATTGTGCAATGGAAAAGAATATTGCAAGTCATGAACCTTTGACAAAGCTTTGCGGGGATTGTTGGGGACCTGCTGGAGTCTTCTGAAGGACCGTCCTCCACCGCGATGGCATCTGCACTTGACATTCTCAATGCCTGGATGAAAGTAGGGTCGAGCGGTGTTGTCTTCACTACCCAGTGCAACAACTGCCCTATATGCTCTAAAGCTGTATTTCACTGTGGTGTGCATACTTGCCAGCAAGCATATCTCTAGAGCCTACCTGCCAAGAAGTGCTGGTATTCAGGAAGCTGGACCGCCTTGTACAGGAGGCTGCAAACAAACCCACTTTCTGCTTTAACCAGGTCCATAGGCATGCAACATCAATACAAAATTGCTGTACTCTCCCTTCACAAAGAGTTGCATGTCATTGACAGAATGAAACGCTCATTCATTCTTAAGGGTGAAAGGCATGCCATAATGCCTCCAAGAGACAATGAAATACTAACCTCGGGTTTGTCGTGCTGTCAATGGGCTTGTACTTCTTGATCTGATTGATCTCCTACACAGTCAAACGAAAAAGGTTCACACCTTAAACTAACAGGTCCCAACCGTGACATCTGTTGTGTATCTTTGCTTGAACTCACCCCGGAGTCGGCTACGATCTTCGACATCTGCTTCAGCGCATCCAGCTGGTTCTTCGCGCTCTCGGTTCCGGCCTCTTTCGGTGAAAGCTGGGGCGCTGCTGTTGCTCGCGCAATCAACCTTTTCCTGCCTGGGACGACAGGCCTGAGCGAGCATGATGCTTCTTTGCCTGATGCGAATGGGAGGCTCTTCATAGTGACGATTGTAGAAATAGTTATGGAAATATCGTTCAGATTTCAGATCCTCCGATTTATATAACTCTGGCACCACCCCCTCGGTTCCACCCTGTCACAGACCGGCACCTCAAGGTGGCTGGCATCAAGTAGGTCCTTTTCTCCGTCAACACGCAGGGGGTGCAGGTGTTGACATCCCACCATGGTACGTTTATCTCGTCCGATCACTCCGGCAGCCCCTGGGTCGCTGAGACAGACTGGCTTGGGGCAATCTATGGTTGTGGGAGAAAGGAATCGCATGGAGCACCATGATAGCCTCTGATTGTCGTAGATACTTCTTTTTTCCGGCTGGAAGGCACACTTTCAAGGAACATGTGGGGGTCATCGGTGAAGCAGAACTGGTCAGAGGCTGACATATTGGAATGCATTCAAAGCCCACATTCCAGATTCTCGGTCTCAGGATCACAAGGGCGAAGCAATCCTTCACCTGAACGTGCTGCAGGGTCGTGTCAGGACCAAGACTGTGAAAAAGGCCGCGCGCCAAATCATTGAGAGGTACAACAACAGGCTGACCATGGACTTCCACACCAACAAGCGGGTTGCGGAGGAGGTGGCCGTCATCCAGTCCAAGAGGCTGAGGAACAAGATCGCAGGCTTCACCACGGTGAGGACCTTTCCCATATGGACTCCAGAAATCCCTTAGCTCCTGATCAGGTGACACTGTGATTGGAGGCAGCGCGGTGCATGCTAGAGCAGGGTCCTTGATTCTTGCGATGTATCCCGATGGAGGTTGAGAATTTGCTGATGTTCATAATACCTGTCCCATCATGGGGAAGCCTATTTGCAAAGAGCACTTGCTGTGATGTGCTGACTTATCGGCACAGTTGCCGGTGTTCTTTGCGAGAAGGCTGCATGAGAAAAGGATTACTGAGTGGAGGGGATTGAAGCTGGATGGATGGGGTAGGGGTTGCAAGATGTACGCCGGCAGAGATAATGGAGCACAGATGAGGCTTTCCAGGATTTTGTGAGGGAGAGATTGGGATTTGCACACTGTGCTGGATTCAGTACTCTAGTCCTCCCGACCAGCTATCAGTGACGCTGACGCGTTTGGGAAAACCTGGTGCAGCATCTGATGAAGAGGATCAAGAAGGGGCCGGTGCGCGGGATCTCCCTGAAGCTCCAGGAAGAGGAGAGGGAGCGGCGGATGGACTACGTGCCTGACGAGTCGGCTGTCAATGTGGAGAACATCGAGGTCCGCTGCTGCAATGGAACAGGCTCCCTTTTCGCAGGCCTTTTGTGCAGACATGCTTCGGTTGGGGAAAGAAGGCAGGGCTGGGACAGAGCGGGACAGAAAAAGGATGCAGGCATCGATTGCATGTCCTGGTGTACTTACATCGTCGTTGACACGTCACATACTTGAAAGCAATGCCCTGTGGTTATGGGGTCTGCCCTGTGGCAATGAGAGCACCAGGTAATGCAATTTTGGGATGGCAGATAGCCTTGCCAACATACGGGGTGGCAGGTGTTGAGGTCGTCCATTGTTGGCACCATGCTCCAGAAAATTTAACCAAGAAGACTTATGACAGCATAAGCCTTTTGAAGCCTTCTAATCTTTTGTTTGCTAGTCCTTTGCAGCCCGCAACAAGATTGACTGGATCCTTCTTGAAGCTTGGTGACATGCGAGATTTTGAGGAGCCACTCGATGCTGCAGGTGGATGCTGACACTCTGGACATGCTCAAGGTGATGGGCATGAACCTCCCAGGAGTCAAGCTCCAACAGGTGACCCCTCTCCCCTTCCCTGTTGCAATCTCTGGAAGTCTTGCGCATGGCCGAGCTGGGATGCCAAGTTTTCATGAGGCTCAAGGATGGAGATGCAGCCTCAAAGGGAGTTGCAAGCCAGAAAGAATTTGCTGATCGTGCAACTGGCAAATTTGGGCTGTGAGCTTGTTGGAACCTTGGCATGACATATCTTGACAAATGGTCGCCTATCAGACAGCCAAGGGAGCAGATTTGAATCACGATGACAAAGCTTGACAGCAAGCCTTGTGTCCCATCCTTTTTGCTTATCTGATACAAAAGGCAGTACCTGGATTTTGAGGAGATGGCACCAACTTTGGAATAAAGGGTGTGGTGATGGTTTATGACCTGTGGACTGCTCATGCAGACGCAGCAGGGAGGATTCCAGTCGATCCCAGGAGCTGGCGGCTACCCGGGCCAGGGCGGTGGCGGCTACCAGGGTGGCGGGCGAGGAGCGGGCGGATACTAGAACCAAACACGTGCTGTAACAGTTCCGGAGAAATGTTATGGGAAGCAAGAGCCCAACCTCTCCTCCATTCACCTCAGCTCATCATGCTCAAAAGGCTTGCACGCGCTCAGCGCATTCATGGCTTGCAGCAATTCTTCTGACCACCATTCAGCGCTAAGCCATTGTGTATAGCTATCCACCCCAGCAATGCTGATAACATCCTGCAGTTGCTCAGACACTCTAGAGACTCAGCACCAATGTCATTCATAGGATCCACAGAAGCTGCAGGTCGACTTTCCCTGGCAGTTGAAGATCAAAGAGGACTGCCGCCAACATATCCTAGTGCACATACGTTCACTCAATACAAAAATGGGATGACAGCCTTTCTGGTCTTGGGGTATCTATCAAACTTTCGCTTGTACCACGAGTGTGTGGGCCCTGCTGCCAAAAGCAGATTGGACACCTACACATTTGAGTGTCTCAGCCCTATCTCAGGAGAAGAACGGTGCCATACTCATTGGTAGGCCGCCGCTCCTAAATAGAATCAGATGTCACCGGCAGTGCGCATAATTAGTAGGTTCTACACCCACAAAAGATAATGAAAAGCTGCTGAAGGTGTACTCCAATCATGTGTTGCCACGAATGCGCTTGTGTCTTGTGGCATGAGAGAGACTGAGACTCACCACCCAGAGGAGGGGCAGGTAAGAGAGTGGCCTTCTCAAGTCCAGCAGCAGGGTCAAGCCCAGGTAAATCACCATCTCTGCCAGGTAGTGCGGACAGGATACATACTGGAAACCCCCACCTGCACCATGATGTCCTTTCGGTTTCCTTGACCTGTGCCCCTCTACCAGAACTTCGACATGCAAGCCAGCAGATCTGAGATGCTCTGTGAAGCTTAGAAGCACCTTATTTGCTCAAGTGTCTGAGTGCCACGACTACATAAGCCTGGTAGCAATTGTGTTTAACCATGAAGATCTTGCGAAACTCGCAACAATGACAGTAAGAAGTGTCCAATGGAGCAGATCCTTGCACCATGCACCCGTAGTCCCCTGTTCTTACCGTAGGGAATGCTGTACTGCTCCCTCAGCCCTGCTCCCTTTTTCTGTCTGTCAGAAAGGGCAGCCAAGATGCTGTGGGAATTGAACTGGAGCGCATTCCCACCCAGGAAAATCAGCAATCCCTGCAGCAAGCAGGCATCTTCAGAACCATCAAAACTTTGGCGGGCATGCTCTGCAGACTTCTGCAGTGCAGAATTTGGCTGCATGACAGGCTTGTTGTCAAGGGGGACCTCCTACCAATATGTGCCCTCCACTGAAGGGCTGAAGAGGATGTGCCCTCTGATAGGAAGCCCAGTCTGCACTAACAATATCCTCCAATTTTTCTCCGTATATCTCTGGAGGCAGGCAGGTGAGGGGCAGGACCGCATAGTATCTGCGCAGCGTGAAACCCACGGTTGCCATCGTTCCCTGCCCTGAAAGATCCCCTACGCGTTACGGCTACAGCAGGAGGGTGTACTTCATGCCAAGGAAAAAAATCACCCGAGATCAACCAATCAGGGAGATGGCCAACTTGAATAAGTTGCCGAGCCCAGGGCCTTTGCGGCGTTCAGTTAAACCATGCAATGTGTCCAGAAAGATTTGCAGATGCATGCACAATGATACTGCTGGAGCCAGGAGGCACGCACGCCAGGCCGAAGGCGTATGCGAAGGCATGCATGTGCGCCGCCGGAGGGTAGTGCATCATGAAATGGGTCTCCAGGCACCGCCTGACCAGGTGGAATTGCAGCAGGCACAGAGCCGCCAGGACAGGACCCTGCAGGGACGATGAAGGGGTCATGAGGATAGGCAGATGTCGGATTGGTGGGATGATACCAATCAGATTGAGCCTCAGCCTGACCCAGAAGCTTGAGGCGTACTGTACTCAGGCGCAAAATGCTTCGCAGGATTTGCTTGCATCAACGTGTTGCTCCTAAGCGGCAAGGTCTGAAATTTAGGGCTGGTGAGGGTGGTGCAACTAAGGGAGACGCAAGAACAATGATTACTTCGAGCAGCCACGGTTCTTTGTGGGTGCACTCCAGCCCCCATAGGAGAGTCTTGATTCTGTAGGGCTGCATTTAGATTTGCATTGTATACGTCCTCAACCTCTCCCAGGGGAAAATCATATCAAAGATGCAAGATAGGAGAATTAAACACGGAATTCCCCACACAACATTTCGTTGCTCTGAACATGTTGCTTTGAGAGGGGTTCCCAGGGTTGGGCAACCTGAGACCATCCGCTGTAGTGAACCGTCAGGTACAAGGTGACGGCATTAGCCACAACCCCCAAGTCATAGAAATGCGCAAACCATGCCTGGGGCACCCTCCATTCCTGCACAGGGGCGCGTTTCTCATGCTACCTTTTCAGGCATTCCAACACAGCTGTATCAGTCAGAGGAAATTTTCATTTCTCCTCCTGCCTGATAGCATTTGCACATTGCACACTGCAGATCATGGTATCGCACAAATCTACATTCTTGGATCAGCACCAGAGGCCCTGCCTTGTATCAAGCTTGCGATGATGTACCGTGAGGGCTCCCAAAGCTCCCTTGGGTTTGCCTTCCCATAGCTTTCCTCGACAGGCAGACAGGAGCACTGCCTTCCTACAAGGAAGACCAGTGTCATGCATTCGAGCAGTCATGCAGGCCGTCAAGCTGGATTTACAGTGTCATGACTGAAAAGGTGGCCCTATTAAATATGCATGCCGCTCAAACTGGAAAGGTACCTCAACCCAGCAGCATATCCAATCGGTAGTAAGGCTACAACAGCAGAGAACGATGCCAGGCCCCAGAACAGGTACAAGAGCAGAGGCAGCGATTGCCAGAGGTTGGAGATTACAGACATGCAAATTTCGAAACGTACGTCACGACATTAAGTATAATCGTCGATGTTTTCATCCACATATAGTGCTTGTGACACCTTCTGCTTCTCCTAAAAAGAACGTCCAATGATGATTTGATGAGTGCTGGAGGGCTCTTAACGCGGACATACCTCGCCCTCCTAGAAAGATCGGAGCAGCAGGCACGACGTTAACAACATTTGCAGACACCGTGATGAGATCTTCAGCCTTCAAATGTGATACAGCGATGAAATCATCTGTACCCAGAAAGCGCATGCAGTGCACTCTATCGCGAATGATGTCTCATTCCACTGTATAGTTGGGCCTGAACCATAGGCAATGGAAAGAGCGATGCTGAATTGTCAACTGAGCAGCTGGCTTCCCGTTTGCAAGAAGCATGCCTACAAGACCGAATTGATAGAGCTTTCGGAGGCATTTTGGAAGTATCTCACAGCAGATGGGGTATTCGTGTCGGAACAATCTCAAGCAGTGAGTCACCTGCCTCAGACCATGGAGAAATGTATTATGGAGCAGCTAACATATGACACAGGCATCACTTTGTGTGGTGCACAATATCTCGCTAGTATGCCACGAAAATACCATCTGGTCCATTCCTCATATGCCTTGCTGGCTGCTTAATCACGTGGCAGCCTCAGCTGATTGATGTCCATGATTCAGATGCCAGCCCGACAGAAAATCGGTCAGTCCCTGGATGAAGAGGAATACAGGGACTGGAGCGAGGGAGAGGAGGAAGGGCCTGACCAAGCAGATCATGTGAGCAATACCTGCCTCGCTGCTGCCTTCCACATGAATGGTTCTCATCAAGATTCAACACGACACCTCAAGAGCACTTTGTCGAGCCCTCAAGGTCTGCATCTACATCAAATATTTATGGCGACGTTGCTGACCACTCAATTGGTTCCAATGAGCTACACTTTTCCTTTCAAATAAGTGGGTAGGACACTTGACAGAGACTGCAACTTTCCATGGTTATTATGGACATCAACATAAATATAGTGCAGCAAATGGTCATTTGGCCGCATTTTCTCCCCTCCCAGAGGGTCAACTTCTTCCTGAAATTATAAAAGCATCACAGCAGGGTCTGAATGATATGTTCTGTGTGCCAGACTGCAATGGAGACAACCCGAAACGAAACTGACATTGCGATTGATGCTGGCAAATGTGTCATACACGGGAGACTCTTGGGACCTGGGTTGCTCTCAATCCACTCCCTTTCACCGCAAGATTCGCAAGAGAACCCAGCAATTCAAAATTGGTCTGCTGCAGGGGGAAGAGGTGGAGGCGATACTGGTCCAGATAGGGGAGGCAATAGACAGGCTGGGGGGGGCGGTCTCACCCAAACTCAACTGGAGCTGCCCCAGCGACGCTGTGTGGGTCACGATCGGCAACACACACAGGTGTACCAACGCAGACGAGGTGCAGCTTTTCTTGCTTGCCTTTCTTTCCATTCTCCCTTGCATCCCCATTTTGACAGCCTTCAGGATACCTCATATGTCTGGAGTACAGGACCATCTATGTTGCTGTGCTTGGCAGGGGTTGTGATTGCCATGATTGCCATAGAGCAGAAATTTCAAAGGAAATTAGTGCTTGGAGTTCTTGTTTCTTAAACAGCGGTCTATCTTTCAGCATCTCGCCTCTGCACTGATCAAATCTGGCCAATATTCCATTGTAGAATGACTGAGTATGGAGTGATTGTACCTGTTAGGTCAATTTTCAAGCCTCTGAAAGGAGAAAATTCCTTTGCCATGCTCTCCAGTCCCAGCAGAAACATGACTTTGGACTCAGCTGATAAATGAGCCACAATTCAAATGTGAAGTGCTCCATACTCCCCACATCTTGAACGCACTGCAATTTCTTGCATGGCAGAACAGCATTGGCTCTGCCATGGCAGGTTGTGTTGCTGCTCAAAGCATCGGATCGCGCCTCGCACGACATCTGCCACACCCTGCCGCAATGTCGCAGCGTAGCCGGCTCGCCCCTACCCCTGGTGCTCGCCCTGCGCAAGTGGCACACCCTCAGGCCCGGGCGGGAGTTCCGCTGCTTCGTGCGTGACCACCGCCTCGTCGGTGAGCCCTGCTGCCGGGAAACCCCCTCCCCCCACAACCTCTCACACCTTTCTTAACTGCAAAGGCTGGTTGACGAACATCAAAAGAAGTCAAAAGAATTCGATGCAGGGAGCTGCAGAGGCGG
>QAXI01000394.1:514020-526734 GCA_004335615.1 Chloroidium sp. JM
GGGGGGGGGGGGTAAAGGGGGGGAGTGCATGAAAGGAGGAGGGGCAGATGCCGCAAGGGGAAGAGGAGCGATGTCTGGTTGAGGATGGAGCAAATGGCTCGTTATTGGTGTGAGTGGGGTGCAGATGTGGAAGGTGGTGACATTTGCAAGACTGATGAAGTTACCAAAAAACACTGGCACCTTTCATCTCCTTTTCTTGGAAGGAAAGTTTTGTTGTCAGAATGTATGATTGGGTCCAAGAGAAGAAGGAGAAGTCCTTTTGTTGGGTGAACATCTGTGTGATTTTTGGAGGGTGATGTATTCAAGCCCCACAGCACCCTGCGAGGAGCATCAAATCGTCTTCAATACCCTTCAGACTCAGGCTCATGAGGTTGTCAAAGGATCCTTGGAGTGCCGTTAAGCTACGAGAGCTCTGGGGCACCAAGAGAGATCAAGTGCACCTCAGACTGGCGCTCACCTCAGGGTGCCGCATCCCTATCGTCTGAAAAGAATCCACGAGTTTCGACAGCATCGCCAGGAAACTGAACATGTCTCTGGCTAGGCAACTGCTGGTAGCAGAGGACAACACCCTCCAGACTTGGCTCATGAGGTTGTCAAAGGATCTTTTGGAGTGCCGTTAAGCTACGAGAGGGAACTGAACATGTATGTGGCCAGGCAACTGCTGGTAGCGGAGGACGACACCCTGTTGCTGGTGGAGGATGGCGCCGTGGTGTGGCGGCGGGAGGAGGGGCTGGCCTACGTGCGGGACACCCTGTTCCTGGACCTCCCGGCCACCACCCCCGAGCTGGAGGCCAGATTCAACGCCGAGAGGCCCACGCTGAAGGATCGAGCCCACGCCGAGTTTCTGTCCATCAAGGTGCCCCACCAGAGTCTCGCAAGCTCGTTCCCCTGGTCTCCGCAGTCTCGTCCCTGGCAACTCTATGTGGCATACCTTGGAACCAGAATTGTTTCACAGCATGTATTGTTCAGTGCGGAGGAGCCCACTTTGCATTGCTGAAGTAAGCTGCATCTTCTCATCGCGGGCCACGACTTTTGATGCAGTTTTATTTTGCAATTATGTGACCTGACCTCCCCTCCCCCCCCCCTTTTCCTGTTTGCCAAAATTCCCTGCCAGTCCTCTCCTATGTATAAGAAAAGACTTGCATGCTATTGATGACAACTTGCAGAAGCATTTCTTCTGCAACTTAGACCCTCTACATGGCATGACAGGCTTCAAGCGAATTATTTCATGAAGAGGTGGAACTGGGAGACCTTTGGAATACATGCCTGATAGTGCATTGATCAAGTCTTCTGAAAGTCAGGGAATGACAACTTTAAAGAAGCTCACAGCAAACAATGAGAGCCTGCATATCGCTTGCACATTGTCTAAATCAGAGTGGCAAAGAATTGAAAGGAATGCTGTTTGTCCCACAGAAGAGCCTGGGGATCATTCTGCCTGAGGAGGACAGAGTGCTGCTGGATGTAAACGCTCGCCTCAGCAGCCACCTGCTGCCTCACCGCGATGCCAACGGCTTCCGGAAACTCATACTCCTGCTCTCAAATTCCGGTGACACTCCTTCTTGCTGCCCAACCTCCCTCTCCTCCTTCATCTTCGAGACTTCCATGATATCGGAATGCAGAATCACTGGTAGAGGTGAGTTTTGGCACTTGTTCATTCATTAAAAGGCAAAATGCATGCCCCTAGGTCTACGTCAAAATTCATTATCATTGAAAGTTTGTATTCAGATGGTCACTGTCTAGCTCCCAGTGTGCCTTTGGAATCACTATCTTCTACCACGAACACGGCAAACTTGGGACAAGTATTCCATGGGCTCCACCACCCTGTCATAGACTTCTGATTTGCTTCCACAGAGACACTGGATCGCCGAGAAAAATCAGAGAAGAAACTGAGCTGTTGAATCACCTGCTCGGTGTGGTCATCAAGAAGACAACCACAATCCTCTACTTCTACGTCAAGTCTATGTTTCAGCCCTTTTACTGTATTGCAGCCGGCCACTCTATGGCCACGTGAAATGCAATTAGTTGTCAAGTGCAATCAGACAAGTTCCCTCCATTGGCAAGCAACTTTGGCACCACATCCCAACAAATGATTGGCAGTCTACCAGGATCAACCCCTTGCTATGCTCTCAAAGTACACAAACTGCAACTTTTGAAATTCATCACGCTGCACAATCCAGCATCAAGTGCCAATAAATAGACCACTGTCACATGAACTGATTTTCCTTCAGCGCACAAGAGGCCCTCCTGCCCTGGTGAGGGGAACCTCTGCCCTGCTTGCCGCGACTGGCAAGTCCGCCATCAAAATCCTCCCCTCCCCTTCTTAGCAGCCACCAGCGGGGCCAAAACAATGGAAAACCACGCAGGCAAGCTCTTCGCGCTGCATTCCGGCAACGGCAGACTGCTCTGGAGCCTCACCCTGGACAGGGAAGTGCCCATCTCCAGCATGTTCTTGGGGGTGTCCTCCCACGACCCCGGTCATGCCCCCATCGTTCTGCTGCTGGGGTCCACAGCCCAGCAGGGAATCTCGATGGCGGTCAATGGGCACACCGGAGAGGTGCTGGACACCTATGCCCTGCCAGGCGGCATAGAGAAGGTCTATTACACCCCCCCCTCCCCCGTTCTTCTGATCACCCCACCCCTCGAAATTCCATCCAGACCCGATTGGGACTCTCCATGGCAGTCAACGGGCACACCAAGGAGGTGCTGGACACCTTTGCCCAGCCTGACGGCATCAAGAAATCTTTTGAGGGACCCCTCCCCCGCCCCCAGCATCCTCATATCTTTAGGATCTTCTGATTATTTCTATCACCTCTGCTGGATGAGACGTCTACGATGGCAAATGATATTCTTTTTGTTTTGCGCTTAACATTCTGCTCTGTACCCAGATGCTGTACTTGCAGCATTCAAAACAAACCCCAGTCTGCTACGCTTCCTCACCTCATGCTTGCAATCACAGGATCGCCCAACCACAGTGCAATTGAGAGGTCAAATGTTCAGCTGTTCGTGTTCCATGCATGCACAAATTCTGACGATGCACATCTGGCACTCAGTGACTGTGAATATTGTAGTTGCTCCCTCCAGCAAGCAAGTGGGGATGGGAATTTCTCGAGGCGTTCCATCTGTAATTGTCCCTTCCCTCTTCCCCTCTCTCTACACCTACGCACAATGTTTGCCTCAAACCTTCAGGATGCAGGTGGTGCAGCTTCTGAGCACAATCAGGGAGAAGACGGCAGACTACAGCTCGTTCGCACTGTTCGGCTCCGACTTGAGCGTGACCAGCCTCCCAGCCTCTGCTGCCAGAGCCCCCAGCCAGCCATTCTACTTCTGGAAGCACAGCCAGGAAAGGGGTGAGCTGCACTTAGGGTTGCTTGCACGTGGACCATTTTCTCAAAAAACTGCTGGTACTGGTCGCAGACCAAGCTTATGAGCTTGACAATTAGTTTGGGCACTTTGGGGCAGTACGGTCTTGTCCACCCACCAATCTGGTATAGCATGACCTGACACCCGCCTAATGTTGATTCACTTCGCTCTGCAATGCAAGGAATGGCTTTGGTGCCTCTCACAACATGACCCAAAAAGAAGGCGCACACTACCTTCCCTTGAAATGCAAAATTCCCTTCCTTGACAATTCTTTTTTTAATAAATTTCAGCTGGGACGTGAGCAGCCTCTCAGTTGGTTGATGTGTGAGTCTTTTTTGCACATGGCTCAAGAACTTCAAAGAGCATAACACACACTCGTAAAAATGATCCGAGCCTGCCTTTGAAAGGAGGCAGAGAGTGAGGCTGGTAGGATCTAAAGGTGCTTGACAGTGTTGTCTTGCCAGCAATGAATGTCAAATATCTTGCAATGCAGGTGCCCTGGTGGGGTACAAGGTGCCCCTCGGCAGTGGCAGAGCAGAGGAGCAGTGGTCGGTGGCTTTTGCCGATCCAGGCAACATGATCCTGCACGTGACGGGAAGGGATCCAGAGGAGCATGTGTACTCTTACGCTAAGGTGGAATCTCCTATTTTCTTATTCCTTTTCCACTCTTTCTCCTTGCCAACCAATCTCAGTCTTCATGAGACTGAATTGGAACAGGGTTGCTTCCTCCTGAGAAGTTTTTTCTGCTTTTGGTATTATGCACATGGCTGCGAGACTTATGGTGATTGTTATGTGAGTGGGGTTGCGAAGAGCATGAGCACTCACAAAGCAATTCCACATTGCCTGCTCTTTTACTGCACATGCAAAGGAGCTGTTGCCATTTTGTCACCCTCATCTCAGAGTCTCAGTGTGCGGAGAGTTTTCATGCTGCCTGAGTATAAGCCCCTGAAGGCTCATGTATGAGCCGTTCAATGACTTTCCTTTGCCGGCACGGCCTACTCAAAATTACACCGCCCCATGAAAGATGCAGAGAGGGGACCTGAAACTGCAGGTGCTGGGCAACCGCAGCATGAAGCTCAAATACCTCAACCCCAATGTGGTGTTCGTGGTATCGGGGCAGTCTGCCGACGCACCAGCCCCCTCAGACGAGCCCAGCCTCACGGTGCAGCTTCTGGACAGCGTCAGCGGCCAAATCTTGTACCGCCAGACCCTCGAGGTGAGACTTTCCCTGCGTGTGGGAAGTATGTATGTGTCAGAAGTGGGATTTGAAGCTTTGCTGCCAACCGTCGGCAGTGAAGTAATCCCGTCTGGATTTCTGCCGCCCTTAGATCATGTGTGGCAGTAGGAGACTTCATGCAGCCTGTTTGTGCAATACAGGGGCTGCACATCCAGAGGGACAAAGCATTGGAATCCTGTCCAACAAAGCGCTGACAAAAGCAAACCATCCCACATCTTTTCGACCTTTCAGCGCAGGGATTCAGTTGTTCCTCTGAAGAATTGTGATGGCAAAGTCTCATGCTCTCTATACCTCTCCTACAAACCCCCCCCCCCCTCCTTTCCCCCCTCTCCCATATGTTAGGCATGCTTGACTTTTTTTAAATGCCCTGAATGCTCCTGCAGGGTGCCAGGGGCCCTGCCACAGCAGCCCTCAGCGAGAATTGGGTCGTCTACACCTACTACAGCACCGCCAACCAGCGCTTTGAGCTGGCGGTCCTGGAATTCTACGACGTGCAGCCTCGTGACCTCAGCATCCCTTCATTACTCCTGGGCAACCAGAGCACTGTTCTGTCACCCTTTGCCCCCACACCCATTGAGGTATCTCCCCCTTCTTTTGCCTTCTTAGCTTCCCTCTGCTCACGTTCTGCAGAAATTCTGTCATGGAAAGGGCAAGTGAATAAGAATTGCCATAAATTGTACTGTGGGATTATGAGACAGGATCAGATTGGTGCAAGAGAGACAAAAAATCAACAATCTGAGGGCGAATTCCCGACCAACAGTCAACGCGTGATGTTGGAAGGACCCCTCTGCCCTACTTTTGACAATGTACAGTCAAATCGGATGATGGAGCAGTTTATACAGAATTAGGGATGCTCTTTGGAGATGCCTATTTGACACACTGCAGCCGTTTTTCACATGTCTGTCCTTTGTCTATTACCACAGCTGTCGTTCAGATAACTCCAAGGTGAACGTGACCATACCTGCACCTCACACCTGCATCTCACACAGCTTTGCCCCAGCGTTCTCTCCCTCATGCAGGTGCTCCACCAGTCGTACTTCACCCCTGTGGGAATCAAGGCAATGGCCGTCACCTCCACAAGGAGGGGGATCACTTCCAAGCAGCTGCTGCTGGGCACGGAATCCAACCAGGTTCTAAACTCCTACCCACCCCCTACATGAGCCTGATCCTACCCTGTCGACAATGCTGATCTTGCCTAGTCACCAAGGAATCCTGAAACATCTAGTTGTGGGCTGAAAAGCCAAACCTCAACAGAATATGGGGCAGGAAGGTGGATCGATGCTTACCGTTTCAATTGCCATGCATCACACACATGGACCGTTCATGCACTTGATCAGATCAGATTCTTCACTTTGCGTCCCACCCACAAACCCCTGCCAGGGCAACGATGATGAGCTCTAATGATAAGGCCGATCTTGTCCCAGTACCAGAGGGACAGATCCGAAGACAGTACTTTTGAGGGATCTTTTTCTTCAATCCATTGGGATTGTACGCGACGTCAGGAGCAAGAGCCAGCTCCTACTCAGCCACAAATCTGGCTGTATGAGTTGCCGACTGAGAAAGCCTTGAGACGCAGGTGTACCTGATGGACAAGCGTTTCGTGGACCCCCGGAGGCCCAGGGGGGTGCCCACGGCGGACGAGAAGGCCGAGATGTTGCCCCCCTACGCGGAGGAGCTGCCCTTCGCACCGCAGCTGTTCGCCAGCCACAAGGAGATCATAGAGGGCCTCAGGGGTGAGCCTTGTATTTATTTTTTGATGCTTTGATGTTGAATTCAGCAGAATCAGCGGTCTGAACACCCTTGCATGCACACTCACCGGTAGCGTCGAGCTGAGTCGAGACTGCTCTGGGAGCATCTGGCAATTTGTGTCTGCCCTGTCCTGTGTTCGTAGGCCTGCCCAGGTTTGAAAGGACATCATCATTGTCATCATTATCTCTGTACGCAATGGAAACTTGCATAAGCACCGCTCAACACCTGCGCCGTGGTCTATGCTTCCTTGCTCTACAAGCCTCTCCCCATCCCCTAAGACACATATGCGTATTCCATTATCTGCAGTCCCTCAAGCAAGCAGACATCAACACCGGCGCCAAGCAACTTTCACATAAATGCAGGCATTGTGACCTCCCCTGCCAACCTGGAGTCCACCACCCTCACCCTGACCTACGGCCTGGACCTGTTCTTCACGCGGGTACAGCCCTCCCAGACGTTCGACCTGCTGCCGGACGACTTCCCCTTCGCCATGCTGGTCACCGTGACCGGGGTGCTGCTAGCGGGCGCGCTGGTTCTCAAACGCATGGAGGACAGCTCTGCCGTCAAGCGCAAGTGGACCTGAGACTGGCGTGGGCTGGTTTTGCTAGGGACGGAGGGCTTGTGAGGGTGTGGAAGCGGTTGATTTGCACTAGGTGTGCGAGTGCCTGGAAGCCTTCCATTGGAAGAGTTGTGAAGATGTGAAGACAAGCAGTGGCACTTCCAACCTTTCCAATCTCTGCAGAACTCATTTTGCAGACGACACGATGTTCCTCCAGACAACATTCAGGTGCATGTAAATTGCCCAGGGCTTGCAATTGGGTCTCTTGTGGCGACCCAATGTCAATCAACGAAAGGCCATGCGCTAGAGCAACATCTACTTGCTGGGTAGGTAGGGTGGGTGGGTGTTACCGACTCTTGTTACCTGCCATCATCTTATGCTATGGTTTCGAGCACTGCCCCATCCTCACTGGCATAGTCCACATGTCGCGTATTGTCGACTCCAAGAATAGGAGACCTCAGGCAATGTCCTGCCCACACCTTCAGATTCCAATTTTGCTGTTGTTGCTCAGCCTGATACAAGTTCTTCCAATCACTGATTGAACATCAGACCCCATCTTCCAACAATTTCATTTCAGATCCATACCTTATTATGTTTCCATGATACCTTTCTTGACACGACGCCACCACAGATAAGGCAATTCTGCGCATATTTGCTCAGTCATCTAGCCTGACAAAATAGCCAAAAGTACTAAGGAGGGGTGTACTTGACCGCTCCACCAGTGTTCATTCAGACCGCAGCCCTATGCTTTCAAACCTATCAATCAACAAGGAGGTCAATCTAGTGAGTCCGCGTGTGTTGTCAATCACCTTGCCGACAAGCTCAACTTTGTGTGCCAGGTACTCTTCCTCGAGGAGATCCATTTCGAAGCCAGGCTCAATGTCGATCCCATGGTCAAGGGACACATCGAAAATCCTGAGGCTGGTCATCTGATTAAGCACAGGGACGATGAGGGATCTGTCAAAGGTGCAGAGCTAGCAGGAAAGGCTGGTGAGGGCAGGCAGGTGGGTCCAGGCCATGGGCCACTGCTGCCATGAAGATCTGTGGTCACAGTAATGGGGGGGGTGTCTCAGTTTCAGCTCCTTGACAGATTCGAGAGAGCGCCAGGGCAGGACTTCACTCAGCCTCAAACCCTCCTGCATCACACACCACAGTGACAAGGTTCTGGTGCTCTTCCTCATCACCATTTAATTTTTGACTTCCATGGATCTTCATGCCATCTGAATGGAACCTTAAATTTTGCCTGAATCAATGGACAATTTTGGTCCGTGTATATGCAGCTTGCACTTTTCACGGTCAGCCACAGGGGGCAGACAAAGTTTTGTAGGGTCAGGGGTGAATACATTGTCGTGTTGCTGTGTCGGCACGCCTCAGAGGTGCCAAACAGTAGGAGAGAGCCATTGCCTACCTCCTCGGCAACACTGAAGGCTAATTTGGTGACGCTTGCTATTTTTGGCACACAAAGGGGGGGCAGGAGGTCCCCATATGTTCCCGCCTTCTTGGCATGTAGTCAAGGGTCAGACGCTGCAGCTGCGTGAGCTTTTCCAGGTCTTGTTGCTGGTCCACTAATGGCACAACGATGTGGAGCTCAGTCAGCCGTGTCATGGCCTCCAAGCATGGCGCATCATAGGTGAGGGGCCGTTTTTTGTCAAATTCAAACATGATGTTGTAAAAAAACCACCAGCTTCCTGCACCAAGCAAAATGATGTTGTGGCATGACAGCTTGAGAAGTGCGATGTTATATCCTGTCACATATCAAAACGACATAATTGCTGAACCAGCGAAGCTCATCAAGCCTGGGTGCAAAGCGACGAGATCATCATATCACCACTGCTTAATGTTTTAGGTGCTGGATTGAGGAGGGTGTTGGCATTGAATCGCAGAGTTGACAATTTCTTTGTTGTAGTAGGGGTTGTGGCAGTACTGCCTATCTTTCTTCGCACTTCTTCATATTCTGTAGACAAAATTCCGGGTGACCAGTATTGCATGAAGACCTTGCACGCGTTAATATGTGACCCCTTTCCCTCTACAACCCCCAAACATCCATTTCCTTTCCTTGCTCTTCAGGCAGAGCGAAAGATTTGTGAGCTTGTGAGGAATTTGTGAGCTTGTAAGATTGGAACTTCTGGCTACAAGCAGGATGCACTGCGAGAACGACAGTCAACTGAGATGCGTCCAGGGGTGCAAGGCAGCGCAATCGAGCCCAGGCTCCTGAACATTGAACATTTCCAGCATTAGACATGTCAGCCTTGGCAGTCTGCTGACAGCCTTGCGGAGGGTCAGCCCGGCATTGAGGCGGCAGACGTCCAGATATTCCTGTCTTTTCAGGTAGAAATGGCCATATATACTCCGTGAGCCTGGCAGGCTCGGACCTTCAACCAGCGGCGTGATCTTGCTTGTACTCAACTCCTGCAAAGCCAAACCTTTTACTATGACAGCGCGTCACTTCCAACGTTAGAGGAATGTCATGCAGTGCAGCCATATTCAGAACGATAGGTCCTTGATTGGGCCCAAAAGATTCCAGACGCCATCACAAACAAGGAACAGATGAAAAGGGTGAGAATTGCGCACATCTCTGAAATCTGTCATCTAAGTATATGTGCAGAAGGGACAGGGATTATAATGCAACACCGGAAGGGCAGTTCGGCAGGTGGCAGACCTGCAGGTTCTCAAAACATTGAATGAACAGCAGCTGCTCGGCTTGCTCGCACGTGTACTCCCAATTCCTGAAAGTCAGGTGTTGCAGCCTGGTGAGCTTGGGCTGCAAGGTCAGGAACAGCGCCACATGCTTGGAGGCCAGATCCAGTTTCAGGAGGTGGGAGGCGTCCCTCAAGTCCCACTGTAGGCGGCTGATGTCCACTGGATACCGTCGCCAGTGATGATTTCCAATGATGTATTCAGGAATGACCAGCTCGGAATGCTGCACAGGATTGGCAGCCTCTGCTCTTTGCCAGGCTTTGAGGACAAGTGAGGCGCCCACCCTACAAGACAAGCAACCCTTTCAAGTATGAGTGGAAGTGAATCCAAATTTGATCAGATGACGGCCACACTGTTCATTTGGGGCGTCAGATTTTGAAACAACAACATGCTGGAAATTTTTGAATTGATGATCAAGTCCCAACCAAGAAATTGCAAACTGTTCAGAAAAGCGACCGACCGCTCTTTGGGGGTCAAGAACTTGAAGACACGTCCCAGGACATCATCGTTCAGAGCCAGTATGTTGGTGTGTGTTGCTTTGTCCATGCTGACGACGCAGTTTCTCGAGCGCAGATTGACGTGATACGGCGTAGGATGGCTTGGAAATGTATCGAATATCCTTCAATATCAATTGACGACCAGTTGAGAACAGATTGAGGTCGTTTCCGAAGAGATTTGGCTTTCCTAGACAAGATGGGCGTTAGACCCAAGCCTCCACGATTTGAATATTGGAGGCGTTAATGTCAGAACAGCCATCTCATTGACCCTGCCGCTATTCAATTGCAGTGTCAGAAAGTACCCTAGAGGATCAGGAAACCTCTTCAAATTCTGGCGCTGGGCATCCAGCAGACCAAAAACGCCATCACCACACACTGCGTGCTGAACTCATGAAAGCCATCTCAGTAGAATCCTGTGGACCACTGCTGATCATAAGAATCTTCTCTGGTTCCAAAGGCTTCAATGAAGTTTTGCCAAAGACGACTTGAGCAACGTGGTCCAACGTTATGACCAGCCCAAGCTGATGGGAGTTCCGGGTCAGCAAGCGCAACGAGCATACAAATCAGCCAGTTGTGAGCTGAATGGGTTCTATTTCGGGGCAAAAATGTTGAATCCTCCTGAGCCTCCTGACCGGGGGTTGGAAACCCTGATGGCACCATTCGCATCCGGCACCAGAGGGTTGCCGGTGAAAGCCAGTATGAGGCGCCTGGGGTTCCAGCGGAGGACCTCCACAGCCTGGGCGGTGGCCAGGAAAGCCGCTCGTTTGCCTGTCATGCACAGAATCCCGATCTGAGATGGTGTGTGAATGTCTTGATCAGCCAGGTGAGGCGTCTGCGAAGGAGAAACTGTGGCAAACATGCTTCCCCACATACAAGGCAACCCATTCTGCAAGTCAGCGGAAATCTGTCCTATCCTCCAGTGTCTCGACAATGCATCCCTTCAACCCCCGCTCCCCCTAGCTCAGCCAAACCAAAGCTATCTACCCCCTTCCCCAAGAATGCCTCATGCTGCAAGGCATTCCAAACGACAGACAAGCAGCACCTGTCGCGACCTCCTCTATATACACCCCAGGATCTGCCGAGGCCCCCCCCTCCACGTACGCCAGGTACCGCCCGTCGTGGCTGAAGCTGACGTAGCGAACGGGCTGGTCGACCCCCGCAAAGGTGCGCAGGCAAGTCATCGTCTGCAGATCGAAGACACTCACCGTCGCATCCGCCGCCCCAGAGGCCAGCAGCCTGCACCAAATTTCCTCTAGCAGACACTCTATCTCATTGTGCTGTAGGACCTGGAAAGTAGAAGCAGGTGGTGGGGAAAGCTTGTGGGGAAATATAATGCAGAGAATTCCAGAAATCAAGCATCAGTCAAGAGATTATCTCAGGCAAGGAGTTCTGCCCTCCTGTCTGGAAGGATGAGCATCCCGGTGACAGACTAAAGTCTAGAAACCTACAAGCAGATCTTGCTCTAGCAGGTTGTACTTTGTACAGGTAGTACGTATAGCTCTCACAGTTTGCCCCAGGTACTTCTGCAAGCTACCCCTGTTGACACTTGGATGGTCTTAAAAGACATGACGCCGCAGTGGATCTCACACAGGTCACAGAACATCCCTGACCCCATCAGATTGGTGGTAGCGGAATCCTTGCAAAGAATCACCACTTCTGCTTTGCTGTTGTGATTGATAGAATTACTGTGTGAGGAAAGGAATGAGAACATGAATTTGACCTATGAATTGAAGGCACGGAGGGGTCATTCAAAATCTGATGAATGAGGATCAAGGGTGCTGTAAGCCCACCCTTCAGACTTGTCGATGTCCAGGCTGTAAGCTTGTGCAGCATGACCCATCATGTAGTGTAGCCGCACAAGTTCCGGGTAGGAGAACACCTGCACATGAATTGCGCCTCTTTACATGACTGATTCAGAGACTGATGTCCAGCTGCAAGTTTCCATGGACAGGCTGTGATGAGTTTTGCACATGCTGCCGCTTCCTACTGTGTCGTGCTCCCATTCTACGAGCTACAATTCCCCTCAGGAGCCAGCGCAAGATTGAGGTAGAAGGTGTACGTACAGCAGGCAATAGCTCGCTGAATGGCATGCGGTGTTTATTAATGTGAGAAAAGTGAGTAGTGAGTGCAGAAATGAGTCCATAGAGAGCAACTTATTCTGAGACACCATCACAGTACCGAAACCAAGCACGCAAGGCACAGGTTTTCTATTTGCAGCACCACACACACAGTGTCTCACTCAGCTCAGCTGGGGGGAGGTGGGCGCACCTCTACACCTGCACTCACAGCCCTAAAGAAGAGCTTGCCGTCCCTGCTGAACTTGACTTGATTCACCTGCATTCCCTGCATGCAACCTTTCTGTTCAGCAGGGCTAGGGCTCAGAAGAGTGGTGGCAGCTCCTATACATCGTTTGCTGCAGCTTGCACACTTGTTGCATACCCGACACACTTGCAAGGCATGCATAACTTGGATCTCTGGAACTGCGGGCCGGACTTCTTTGGCAGAAAAATTTGTGCCGAGAGCCCTTCATTACCATGGATTCAATCGATACAGAAGGTCCAGCTGTCTATATGCATGAGCGTATATTGGAGGGGGAGAGGAGGGGTTGGGGGGGG
>QAXI01000394.1:527533-558374 GCA_004335615.1 Chloroidium sp. JM
GGGGGGGGGGGGCTCTTCTTCAGACGGCTGGGCACAGACCTTAGAACTATTGCTCCTGGAGCTTTTATATCGAGGTGCAGCCTGTCAATTGAATGAGAAACGAGGGAGAGGTGGGACTGAGGGGATATTTACCCTCTCCGACCGGCTGGGTAGCGATTTTGAAGACCTCTGCTTCTGTATGTCCACAAAAAAGGTCTCTGAGTCCTGGTGCACTGCCGCCAGTATGTTGGGATCCCCAGGGCTCCACGCCAGGAAGAGGTACCCGCTTTTCCGTAGCTTGATGGTTATGACCACCTTTCCCGTGCGCACGTCCCAGATCCTGCAGACATACCCAGGGTAAGCCTCCCCGTCTCGAAGCTGTTCTCCGCGAGTGGTGTATTGTGCCTGCTTGTAGGATGAAAGGGTGAATGATTTCCGACGGCGCTTTGCAGCCTTTTGTGTTGATGCCCGATTCATAAGATTCATGGTATCTATGCTCTACGAGTCAATACTTCTGAAACTGGTCTTGTTATAGAGCTGACATCCTCAGGAATTCGTCTCATCAAAATCTACTCCACAAGGACAGGATGGCTGTCTGGTCCAATGGGCAGAAATCAGCTGGATTCACCTGATCAGGTTGTCAGCCCCTGATGTGGCGAGTTGCTCTGGGTTGTTTGGATGCCAGTGCAAGCTGTTTACCTCCCGCCCGGTCTGCAACTCTACTTCCCTCCTCTCACGACCCTGTATTGGCAATGAAAATTTCAGGCCAGGCAGGAGTGCCGGGGCAAAGCTTTTCCAAAAAGCTGCAAAGCATGCTCCCCCCTTCTCTGATGGAGGGGTGGGCATGGAATTTCAATGGCACATGGTGATACAGCAGGATATTGCGCAATGTACAACAAATTGCATGATGTTCAAGAACAGCAGAAACGGACCGTTGTGGTGGTTTCTATGCTCCAAATCCTCACAGTCTGGTCTGTCGATCCTGTCAGCACATGCAAATTGATCTCAATTGTGAAGCGAAACGATTTGAATTCGTGCTCTCATGACCTCTTCACTTGGCGCAAGGCTGATGGGATCCCTGTGTCATGAGCCCTTAGAAGCAGTGCTGTATTTTCTGGTAAATCAACACCTGTTGCCAGCTTACGCCCGTTGCAATTCCAGCCTAACTGAGTAATCTGCAAAATTTAGACGAAATCAATTAGGTTGGATTTGTTTTCCTTTTTTTATATATCGAGCTGGGTACATAATGTCACAGTCATAACACGCTTGTGATATACAAGGTTACAAGCAAATATGGGTGCATGCTCACCGCCGAACGGTGGGCATTGCTTGTTTCTCTGATCGTGTGGTTCGACAAGCTATTTGAGTGCTCCATAAAGATATGCGATCAGTCTAGCGCTCGAGCAAACATATGTATGGACCACTGTCCAAATTCAGACGCGCTTTTTGCATATCAAGCTCGACGTGCTCAACAGAACACAAATTTCGTGATCCAAGTATGCATACAAAGCACCAATTGATCGAATGTAAATGATCGAATTACAAGCGCTTGAGTAGACGAGAGCATTGTTGAGGGAGGGTTGGGGTGGGCAAAGGTAGGCGGGGGGTGGCTGGTCCCGCCAGGTGCATTTGGGCTGAGAAATCAAAACCAAGCAAACGTCTCACAGGGGTAATTCAACGCAATGTCCACCTCATGGGACCTGATATGCAGGATTTTGATGATTTTATGGGGCTGGTAATCTGTTGGAGATGCAAACGGAGCTGGGATTGGCACTGTTATATCCTTTCTCGAACTATCTGCAAGTCGGCAAAAACACGAATAGGCTTTTCTTTGCTATTTCGGCATGAAAAGTATTTTGGCATGAAAAGTGAATGCCGTGACCAAGCATATTCCCCAATAAACGAAATTTGAGAGGCTCACAGGATTTGCCACAGCTCGTCACACCTGCACTATGACTGGCCTCTCCGAAACGAGCCTACTTTTCAAAAGCACGAAAAGGCGCACTTCACCGTTCCTTGCATTCAAACCAGACAGGTCCATGTATTGCCTCGCTAACACACCTCCATCGTCTGAGATAAAACCCACAATTCCCTACTTTGAGGCGGCAAGCTTGTTCCGCAGCGCCTCCAATGCATTTGGCCCCGCACTCTTGCGTCCCACCGCCCCAGGGATCACCACGAACCGCGACTTTCCCACCGGCCCCGCCCCCTTCGCCAACCCCTTGTCCTTCTTCTTGCTGATCTGCTTGTTCACTGCATCGGCCAGCGCCTTCTTCCTCAGATTCTCTGGGTCCTGCCGTCGCTTCTCCTTCTGCTGCTGCTTCTTCAGTTTGGCTGCAGTGGCCGTTGCTCCCGCACTGCGAGCCTCAGCCAGACTGGTCGCATGGGCAACCGCCTGCACAGTTTCATCGCTTCACACATTTCGCGCTCAGCCGAGTGGCAGTCTCAAAGCTGCTGCTGCTCAAGTCTCTGCGGAAACCGGATCTTGCATGCTGGACACAGACTCAATAATCAATGATTGCACCAATCATTACAGATCCTAATGCTAGCAGAGAATCGAGCTTGCTGAGCACACTCCGTGCACTCCTAAAAGTTCAGACAGCAACAAGACCCTCCACATGCTTACATTTCCCTTTGTCATACTTCCTGCTGTCATAGCACTTTAATTCTGGACATTTCACGGCACAAAAAGCAGCAGCTTGAAATGGTGGGATTGACACAAAATGACCGAGTTCCCACGATATTGCAAGCACGAGCCGTCATGAGGAGGGAGGTCACCTGTGAGACAGCCTGAGGGTCGACATCTGCCCCATTCTCCTCCTCGTCAGCGTTGCCACTCCCCGCCAATGCAGCCGAGGGCCGCCCAGCGAAGAACCTCTGGCTGTACTTGGGCTGCAGGGGCTCCTGGAGCAGCCTTCCCAGTTCCTGCATCCAAAAGCCGTCTCATTGCCATCAAGCTTCCCAGAGGACACAGGAGAAGCTAAGTACATACAGCTGCCATTTCCCTGCCAATGCTCCATTTCTCATCCATCCGGGAACCTCCTTATGCGGCAGTAACCCCAGGGCCCGTGGATCTACAACCCTGGCGTGCCACTCGATTCACAACAGTGTCTGGCATAGACAGATCATCGTTGAGAATGGCCCTCCTTTGCTGTCTGTCGCAGTATCAGAAATCGATCAATCTCACAGGGGAGATTACACCATGCACAGGGCTTCCCTGAGCGATCGGCATGTAGGGAATACACCGCACCTGTTGCAGCGCCCTGCTGCTGGCTGTCTTGGCCTCCTTTCCCGCCCCATCCTCCTCCTCATCCCCCTCACCATCGCTCAGCTCTATGCCGGCCGCCTCGGCCATCTGCTGCTCCCACGACTGCTCCGCGGCACGCTTGCTGGTGCTGAGAACAAATACAAGGTATACATATTACTTTCTTACCAACTTAACAAAGGAATGTTTAAGAATGAGTTGTTGTAAATAAAAGGCGATAAAAGTGGAAGTGCGAATTCATTTTCTTGGGCTCATTTTCATAGATTCAAGATTCTTGAAAGAGCTTTTACAAACAATTCCATGCTATTTTGAGATTCATGTAGGGTTTGTTCAATTGTCTAATTTTACCTGCGCAGCTGCTCGTCCAGGCGCAGGGCCAGCCTGACGCGGCGACGCGCCCCTGGCAGCAGATTGTAGTCCAGCGGAAAAGTGGGCGGAGTCCCCCGTCCCATGGCCTGCACAGTTGGAGGATGATTAAACCCCATATTCCTCCAAGGCAGACCTCCTTGGTGATCTGAGGTAACACCCTGCATTCAGGATTCTGGAGGGATCTTTACGGTCTGTCGATCTGCAGAGGATAGTGAGCCCGGAGAAGGGCAATCCTCCCTTTGCCTCAGAACCTGGTCTTACCGAGCGCTCACAGTTGAAGAAGCTCTATGTAAGGGGTTTCTCTCAGAGAATCACCTGCCCTATTGATGTCAGCTTTCCCCGGAGACTGATAGCTGTTCATGTGTTGAGATTCATTTGGCCGAGCACAAGGGGAATAAAGGGGGCTCATGGAGAGGAGATAAGGTGAGACTTCATACAGAGGGAGATTTTCAGCGAGAAAAGAAGAGCAAGGTGAAAGGATTTCAGATGCTAAGGCGAGCAGGGCAGGGACGAACGGAGGAGGGATTCACTCTCATGAGGGCGTCGAAGCGCACAGACTCCTTGGGGGCCACCAGGGCCACGCTGATCCCCTCAGCCGCCGCCCTGCCAGTTCGCCCGCACCTGTGCACGTACACGTCCGCCGCGGCGGGGATCTGGTAGTGCACCACGCAGGCCACATCCTGCAGAGCAGTTCACTTTGTTCTGACTTGGGTGTCATCCAGTCGCCGCACAAAGGTGCACTCTGATCAAGTTTGGTTTAGCTTTGATTTGATTTGCAACACGCAGGCCACCTCCTGCAGAATGCTGGGGTACTGAAAAGACACCTTTTGCTTGCGGCATTGGGCGTGTGGTCCATGAGTTGAAGAGGCCACAAAAAAATCTTCCCACGCAGCATGTTGGCCACCCATTAAGGAGGTCCAAGGACAGGATAATCAAACTTTTGGACCAGCCATGTCATGAGTGTTAGGGGTCATCCCTCTACTGTGATAGGTGGGGGATGACAGACAGCAGGAGAGGCATCAATGTGTCAATGGACAAAGGAAGGACGGATAATGTGAGAGGAACGCTGAGAGGAAGGGTATGAAGGTGGAATTGCTCCAGGAGATTGTCGAGCGAGGGCAGCAACGGGCTTGTTCAGCCACCGCGGAGCCACTCCAGTTTTAGGTTCTAGGATATGGGTGAAGGGGTGAGGGGTAGGGCGGGGGAGGGGAGCACTGGGATGTCCAGCCCCCGGGCGGCAACGTCGGTGGCCACCAGTACCGCCGAGTCGCTGGCGCGAAAGCGCTCGAGTGCCTTGAGCCGCTGGCGCTGCTGCATGGAGGAGTGCATGGCCGTCACCGGCAGCTGCAGCAGCTTCAGGACGGCGGCCAGCCGACGCACCTGAGCACGTGACACCAGCGATGAGTCATTCCAGGTGATCCTGCTCGTATCATCGTGTACAGAATCGCTTGTACTGATCTAGCGAGCTGAGCTTGTGCTGCAACTGGCTGATCAGCTAGCTGCTTCACAACACCATTACTTTGTCTGCAAGAATGGAATCTCTTACATACAAAAACCATTCATGCGCAATTTTGACTGAAGAGGGGGCCTCTCAAACGTAATTTCCCTCTTTGATGCGAATGGTAGGCATATCAACCCCTGCACCCCCCATCTCCCTCCACGCCCTCCGCCCTGCAGTGAACCCCAACAAAGGGTCGGGATCTCAGGACTGCTATGGCGCACCATGGAGATTGCATTGGCAAAGACGAGGGTCCGCCCTGGATGCTGAGTCAGCAGGTAGTACAGCCGCTCGTCACGGTCATCCTCTGTGCACTCCAGGTATGCCTCTGTGACCTGCAAGGGGCGATGGGTTGAGAAGGGGGTGGGGGGGGGGGAGCTTGGTAGTACTTAGCTTGGTATGCTTTCTCGTTTTTGCCTTCAACACACTGGCTTTGCTTTCACAGGAGTATGCGTTCATGCTCCTAAAAGGCGCTAGTAAGCAGAAAAACGAAGTGGTGGGTGTGGTATTTTTCTGCACAACAACATGAGGGAGGTGTGATTGATAACAACAGAGGGCTACATTGGCGGAGAAAGAGAGAAGGATCGTGGCAAAAATAATAAATGGGCTGCTCCTACAGGGCCTTCATAAATGAGACTTTGATGGTCAATCACTATTCTTTTCAAAACAAGGGGCTTCCACGAACAGGACCTGTCTCGAGGTGAGCGATCCCACCACCGGAAACTAAGGTTTTCTGGGAACAAAACGCCAGGGAACACCGGGCAAAAAGAGGGGGGGAGGGGGGGGGGGACCTTGTCAGCCAGGCGGCGGGCGCTCGTGAGGTCGGCGATTTTCGGTTTGTGGCCGAAGGACATCTTCTCCATCAGGCTCTCCAGGGTCACGCTGCCACTGGCCCCTCCTCCACCTGCCAATAGCACACATACAGTCAAGCAGCAATTCCTTGTGAGCAAACCAATGCGCAACACATAAGGGCTATCAGCTCTGACCATGTTTTACCAATCCATTGCCCACTCAAATTGCCATCAATTGGGGCCTAGAATCAACTACTGGGGGCACACCCTGGAGGTCCAGGCATGTTGTGGCTTTCACGTACACAGGTACAAGACACATATGTTTAACACACCAACACAGATTGTCTCATTGCAACCAGTGAAGTTGTAGGGGACCAGCACTTCATTTCCCGAATTTTGTTTTCATGCAGATGCGGAGAGAAGAGATTTGAGCGGCAGAGCAGTCTCAATCTGAGGGTCAGTCTGTTTTGAAAGCTACTATGTAGGGCATCCGACAAATCAAGTAGCTTGTGGCAATGCGATGATCAGCAGAGGGGGCACCAAGTCAATGCAGGTAAAAAAGCGACTGTGGGCACAGCAAAGGCTTGCCTCTCTTCAGCCGCCTGCGGAGGGACTCCGGCAGGGTCAGGGTGGCTGAAAACACAAACGTCTGCAGTTTCCGTTTCTTCGCCCTGGGCTCCGAGAGCTCGCTATCCTCACTGGCTTCAGCAGTGGCACTCTTGCCCTTCTCCTCCTTTGTGCTTGGAACGAACTCCAGAATGCTTGAGAGCTCCTGCACAATACTAGAAATTTGAGTAGATCAGTCCCCAGACGCCATTGTGCATTGTCGCTGCCCCTGTCCAGCTTTGAATTTGACAGCAGCTTGTGCTGTATCGGGTACATTGATGCGCACTGACAAGAGAGGGCAGGCAGGGAGGTGAAATGGAGAGCAGAAGTGCAGAAGAAGTGGGGTTCAGTAGAATGGGCTGAGAAGCGGGATTGGAGAGTTTTCCTCGTGGGCGTACTGAATCAGGAGCAGGGCTGCAAGAGCGAGGAGTGGTCAACAAGCGCCAAACTTTGTGGATAAAATTGTCAATGCAAGGTTGCTTTGCAGGCGGCGATAAAATTCACGATAAAAATGAATCCCTCTCACGGCTATTTCCCCCTGGCGACATGCTGTAATGCAGGCAATTTACTCTCTTCATGATATCAGACCCCGGCCAGGGCGGGGGGATAGGAGAGAGGGGTTGGGGTTGAGGAGTGCCTCGTAGTGGCCCTGCTGCACCATGCGATCTGCTTCATCCAGAACCAGGAACGACAGGTGACTCATGTCCGTCAGGTGGCCCGCGCCGTCGCGCATCAGCTCCCACAGCCGGCCGGGTGTGGCCACCACCACCTCTGGGGAGCTGCGCAGGTAGCGCTGCTGCTTCTCGATGGCGATCCCCCCCACTATGGGGACCACCCAGATGCCGCAAGGCTTTGCGATGGCCTGCATGTGCTCGCTCACCTGCAGCAAATAATCACCTGGTCTCAGATTTTGAGGATCAGTGAATGATGCCTTTATCATATTCAAGAAAAGGAGATGTGTGCTCCCTCTCAGAAAAAACAATCCGGGGGAATCAGCTCAATTTGCTACTGAGTGCCCTTATCATGAAACTCCAAAAGGCACGGCTCCCTGACTGGCAAGAGGGATGTAAGCGAGCGACACATCAAAGCAGACATGCTAAGGTTCTAAAGATTTCGTGAATTTTCATCGCCTCCCAATGGGTTGTGAGTATTTTCATGGCCTCCTCAAGGGTCTTTGGTACCAACACTGTTCTCGCAACAGGCCATTGACCAACGTTGGGCATTCTTGCAAAGGGGACGCATTTCTCATAGTGCCTGAGGCTTATGATCACAACTTGCCAGGGCTTCATCATACTTGGCACCACTTGCTTGTATCAGGCTCAAACAGACATGCCCGGCAAGTCTGTTTGTGTATAGGGTTGTCTGCAAGGGCAGCTTCCTTCAGGAGACACGCACCTGCATGGCCAGCTCCCGGGTAGGGGCCAGAACCAGACCCCTCAGGCGGCGCGTCGGCTCCTCCTGTCCCCCCTCTGACAGGCTGTCGGCAAACTCCCTAGCCCGTCGCTCCTCCATGAGCGCCTGAAGCATGGGCAGGCCAAAGGCCAGCGTCTTCCCAGAGCCCTGTGTGCATTAGAGACTTGGAGAAGCGGTTCTTCTTATCTGAGTATCACAGTCCCTAGATACAGGGGCCGGAGTACATTTATTCATCTTTGACGCAGGCACTCCAAGGGAACGTGTCTCCATCCTGGCTTCGTTCATTTTTGGAGGGACATGGGTCTCATTGACCCGCCCTAGAAACCGAAGAGGATGAGTACCACTGCTGGGTTTCTGTGGAGCGGAGATGCAGGCTGGAGGATGGCCAATGGCCTGTGGCATCTCAGTGAGAACTGTAGCTGTCATGAAAATCCTGACATCCTGTCCCCAAATCAAGTCAGCGACTTTCGTTTGAAATGCATGCTTGCCGTGCAGGCCTTAATTTGGGCTCAAAGTCACATTCCAACTCGCATTATCTGAAATTAAAAGGCCAGGCCAAAAAGATGGTGCAAATGTACTGGATGATCACCCCAGAGTTGGAGTCAAGGACTGATGCCCGCGTATCAGGCCTTGCTACTCCAGAATAATTTGCCTGTTTCTGCTGCCTCTCTTCTAAATACTCATCATGGGGACACAGCCAGGCTCATTCAAGCTTGCGCAGTGCGAATCTGCCATGCAGTAATAGCCCAGAGAAAGGATGTCTTGCAGAGCCTGCATAATCCCTCTTTGAGCTCAAATTTGGTGGCTCAACAATGGTAGGAAAGCACTCCTCACGACAAAGGTCTACATTTGGTAAAAGGGATTCCAGGCACGTGCTTCCTTCACCATATCTGGAACCAGAGCTCTCATGGATGATCTGTGTAAGCGCCCTTCATCTGTGCAGCCAAACCTCTGCCTTTCTGACCCAGGTGGCTCTCTTCAGATGTGCTTTCATGTTGCAGGGCAGCCCTTTCTCGTTCCCCTGCCCTTCTCTGGCAGGTGCCTCACCGTCTGGGCGGCTCCAATGACATCTCGTCTGTCTCGAATGGCCGGCAGCAGACACTCCTGCTGGATCGGTGTGGGAGTGCTGAACCCCAATTTGGACAGCGCTCCCTCTATCAGGGGGTCCAGGTCGTACGGCTTCCAGTTTGATACATCGACATGCACCTCCACCTGTGATTTGCATAGAAAGTGAGTGCTTTCACTCATAGCGTCTTGTCGTGATAGGGTCAATTGCACAGACTGCGCCTCCTCCTGTGATGTGCGACATTTTTCCATCTACATGTACACACAGCAACTTGTTGGTATGACATCGATTGAATGCAAAACAAATATCCAAGCGATGTCCTGTATTGGAATGGTTTGCATGTCTGAGTTTCATAATCATTCCAAGCCAGAAGATGGCAACGAGCGAGTTTCTCAGGATGTGTACCTCTTGTGCATCCCCTGCCTCGTCCACCCCTGCACCTCCCGCCGCTGCCGGCTTTGCTTCTGCCTGCGCCTTCTTCTCTGCCTTGCGCACAGCAGCCTTGCCCTTCTTCAGCTCCATCCTCTTCGCGGCCTGTGAATGTCATTATAGTCTTCAGAATCACCAAAACCTCACATCTTCAGCTAGACCAGGAGAAGATTGTTCACACACAAGGAGTCTCAAAATCCAAACAGGCAAGGAATGTGATGGCTTGCTATGAGCACATACCAACAGCCTACATTTGAGCTACAAATCTTCTCGTTACAAGTCATGCCCATGAAGGTGGGAGGGGAAAGGCTTCAGAGATGTTGACCTTGTATGCGGCCCTTTGCAGTCGCTTGCGTTCCTTGTGGTTCAGTGCTCTCTGTCCCTCTCCACTCGCAGCATCTTCTGTCGGGGACCCAGGGCTTGGAGAGGTCTCCTGGGTTTCTTCACCAGCTGCCAGCTTTTGCTTCCCTTCCAGCTTGCGCTTCTTTGGCCTCGCCTTGCCCCCAACCAATGCCCTCAAGCGTTTTGCTTCGGCCTCTGCCGCAGCCAACTGTTGCTGAAGTCCATCTGCAGAGTCCTCCTGCTCTGCCTTCCCCTTTGCCTTGCCCTTCTTGGCAGCGGCTGTATTAGTGGCCTTTGCACCTTCCTTTTTCTCCTCTGCACAATGTAATGTTGGAAATCCAGGCATCCCCTCTAGCCAGCGTAGACCTAAGGAAGGCATAAAGCAACAGTGGCATCATTTGCTGTTCGTCAGATGCTGGCCTCTGTTCTTCAGCAAGAATATTAAAAATCTCCATGTATCGAGACACCTTGTTTTACCAACTACACTTCCCCCTTTCGAGAGTTTCCCTTGACGGTAGCCAATAGATACAGCCACTTCCATTTCTTCTCCTGAGAGGGGTATGCTCAATTCACCTATCCATGTATGCACATCAGGGCACAGGCCTCTGACAAAATCTTAATTTCCTCAGCCATGAATGCAAGTGATGGCAGAACGGCTGTTTGACTTGCCTGGCACTTCGGCGGACGAATCATAGCTCGCCGTTGCAGATGTCCATTCCTGGATCATGCCCTCGCTGGGTGAGAGTTCCTCCAGCCCGC
The DNA here is from genome assembly GCA_004335615.1 of Chloroidium sp. JM. NCBI lineage: Eukaryota > Viridiplantae > Chlorophyta > Trebouxiophyceae > Watanabeales > Watanabeaceae > Chloroidium > Chloroidium sp. JM. The sequence goes on from QAXI01000394.1 coordinate 538,051, forward strand.
AGAAGCCTCCCTCTGCCGCTCCCACCAGCAGACCATCACCGACCTCCACAGATTGCCAGCCTGGGCAAACAGGGTCAATGCTTCTGTGTCTTCTTTGCAGGGAATGGGAACATTGGGAATGAAAAGTTTCCATGACATTTTCGCATGGGAATGGGAACATTTCATTTCATTTCAGGGAATGGGAATCATGGGATTGTTGATGTGGATTAACCCACTACACATTTTGACTCTTATTTTCGTACATCCATGCATTGTTTTCAAGGACATTCTCAATAGGTGAGAGTATAGCAACGCAACCTAGGTGCTTATATGAAACAGTATGACTCTGCTCTCTCACTTGTCAAAGTTCTCTGTTGGGTGATGAAGTGTACCTTTACTGGTCTCCCACGGCTGGCGCTTTCTTTTCTTTCCAGACACCTCTGGAGCTGGCTTTTCAAGATACGGAGCTTCTACACTAACCTTCTTCTTCGGCTTCTTCTCAACTGACTTCATGTTTACTGCCTGAGGAGCTGACAACTTGGAATTGGGCTGTGATTGATCCAAATTTAGATCCAATGCGATACGTTCTGTCAAGGACTTTACAGAGGAGTGTGTTGATTCGAACTCTTGACAACACTCTGCGAGCAACCTTGTACTGCAAATAAAATCACAGCGACCGTCAATCAGCTCGGAACATCGCGATCTGGAAGTGTGATTGGTTGTCTCGGTAACGACGAGGAGAAGAGCAGCCAAATGGTAGTGCTGCCATGCTTCCAAAGGAGGTTTCAACATCATGCAGGACAGCCTGTCGGCCTCCTGCGGTTTAAATTCTTGGGTGGTGCAAATGTGAATGAGGTGTGAATGAGGGTGGAGACTTGATCGATGAGATACAGCACACTTTGCAATTCTAGGTTCAGCTTAGGCTGCATCTTCGACACCTTGAATCCTTCTCGTTGACAGTCTGTCCCCAGCTGAGATCCTTCGATCACGTTCACAGTAGATATGCTTTTCTTTCCTTTGATGACTTGGTAGTACTGAGCAGCAGTATGGCCTCTTCGCACCTCGCGCACTCGTTGGGGTTGCAGCAGGCACCAGCCTCACAGGATGCCGAGCAAGAGCCAGCTGCTCTCAGAGACACTCAGAACATACAGCACATTCAAGCACCTTCGGGGTTCAGAAAGGACCAGTTTGTGGCCCTGAGCAGCGACAGTGGCTCAGATGTGGGCAGCACCCACTCTCTGAAGTCGCCGAGACGGGTGTGCACTAGATTCCTTCCCTTGGTGGACAACAAAGAGTAACCTTCGCTCCGCTGCAGTGCCAGCAACTTGACTGCAAGGAGGGAAATCAAACCTTCTCATGTCTTTCAGGAGGTTTTTGACTTTGCCTGACTCATTGACTCTGACTAATTGCCTTTAACTGAGTGACTTTGACTTCCTCTCTTTGCTGCTTTGACTTTTTATTCCTCTCATTGATACACTTCTGGCTTGCAACTGATGACTCATATAAGAGTAGGTAACTGATTTTTGCCCAGTTCCCACAATATTTCCTTTCCAATGCGTTGCTGGTGTGAGAAGTGCCATGATGGTTCTGCAGCCTGACTGGTGTGCACGGTCATCTACTTGCAGAGATCGAAATTGAGACCCATACAGAGCGCACTCATCTTCAGCCCCTTGATAGAAAATTGTCAAACGTATGCTTCCTTCATGGTTGTATAAGACTGCTGCAGGATCTATTGAAGATCTCCAATTGGAAATTGTCTATCGCAGGATGCAGAGAATTCTGAGCTCTCTGGTGGAGGGAAGCGTCAGAAATGGGCAACGCGGTACTCAACAGCGCAGAACGCCAAGCTCAATGCAGTCTTCTCCAGGACCACCCACCCGTCAGCAGGTCAGAGGCAGGCCATCTGCGAGGACACTGGACTGGAAATGACACAGGTTTCTCCTACACCTCTTGAATCTGTCTCCCTTGAGCATCTTGCCACACAGGTCTGGAATTTCTCTGAGAATCTGCCCAAAACTGGCAGGGGACCTGTGCACTCCTTTCCATATCAAGCCAAGCATGTTTGTTAGGTATTTGAATTTTGGACTCCCTCAGAGCTGCAAGCCACAAATGCTTCTCTTCTGGATGGGACCGAATTCAGCTCCCCCATAAGAAGCAGCTACCACCACAAAAAATTATGCAACTACGAATGGCACCGCCAACATTATACCAGTGTGGACATTCACAGCACAGCGGACCCAGACAGTCAAGCATGCCAAACCTGCAGGTTATGAACTGGTTTGACAACCAGCGCCGGAAGAGGTCGAGACTAAGCAAGGCAGCAGGGGTGGCCCCAATCTCGGGCAAACCATCCCTGCAAGAGCCCACGGCTACAGGGCCCACGATTGACCTCACCGAGGGGGACGATCAGGCAATGGACATTGGAGAGAGGCAGGAGGGGAATGAGCCTGCTGGAGCTGGGGCACGGAATGGCAGCGTGGCTCCGAGAGGTGGTAGCCGCGATGACTCACCTCCTGCTGAGGATGCCATGGAAATTTGCGGTGAGTCCCCATATTAGCACACTGCGGGGTATTTTTTGTGTTTTCTATGAGTGGCAGAGATTTTTTGGGACTGGGTCCGCTCAAGTGCAAATCTTCTGGGTGTGGATTCTGCTGTCACTGAGAAATCCATGGAATGGAAAGGAAGCTGTTTAAACAGTACATCACCAAAAATCTTCAGGTCTGGATGGCTGATACTTGCCCTGGCCAGCAGGAGAGAGCGGCGAAAACACTGCTGGGGGCGACACCGCTAGGCCAGACCCTCCAGACGCGCCCTCAGAGCAGCCGGCTCAGTCCAAGAGCCGATCCCAGCAGAGAGATAGGGCCCCCACCAAAGCTGCCGCATCTGGGAGCACCACCGGCAGGCAGGCCCGCTCCGGAGCCGCACTGTCAGTCTCAGGGGGGCAAGGGTCCCAGCGCCAGGGGCGGGCCTCCACATCGAGAGGGGAGGCCTCGGGGGGAAGGGTACCCTCCGGCGGAGGGGTGCGCATGCCGGAGAGCAGGCACGCAGCATGGTCAAACGAGTGGCTGGAGGAGGGGTTGGCCCACTTCGGGGGGGTTGTGGAATTGCTGCAAGCGGCTGTGGAGGGGTTGCCGCCCCTGGTGGCGCTGCCAGATGAGCCGCTAAGCAGCTTTTCGAAACCCGAGGTCTGCGCTCCTCCAGATGCAGTGAATGAATGTCAAAGGACGCCATTTATACAGCACACCTTAGCTTTTTTGCACTCCGACCAGCCAGTGCACAGCAGGCGTTTCTTGTTGTATCCTGTGCCATTATTCAGTTGACACATTCTCATTTATTGACGGCGGACCCTTAGCCCCTCATGTTGGTGTGGCCGGGTAGAAGGGCAAGGGGAGATAAGATCGTCCCATTCCAGCAAGTCTGCGCCTCTTTCCTTTCTATCATTTTCTAATATACAACGCCTTACCAAGCTGGACTGGCGTGCAGGTCGCCGGCTTCCTCTGTGGATGCACCTTGCCAATCACCCCCCTGATGGCTCGAATGTCCGGAGAGAGCAGTGACTTTAGCCAGGATGCCCTTCGCATGTCCATCATTGACATGGCCACCCGCAAGTCGTTTGCCGCCAAGTCAGGTGCCTAAGCCTAACTCTCATGAGAGAAAGAAGCCCAGGTAGTGCCAGTGCAAGCGCAAAATCAATTGATTTGAATTTATACGCCAAATGGCACAGACACACTGACATGAATACATACAAATCCGCAATGAATCTGCATCATCATTGCAAATGCATGACGCGAATTCCTTGCCTGTATCACCATAGTCTCACCCAAACATGGAAGCTGCAAACCTGAATCTGCGCTTTGGTGGCTCAGGAAAAGCCCCCAGCGCTGAGGAAGCTTTAGACAGTTCTGACCCCCAGCTGCTGTGGCGGTGGGAGCTGCGGAATGCCACAGTCCTGCCGAAAGCCCTGCGGACTCAAGGGAAACAGATCAAGAAAAGCCTTACTGAGGTGAGATGTATTTGTGGTGTTTCACAATCCCCCAGGGAGAAAGGAGGGCAAACGTGAGCCTGCTACAGCTGTGATCTTTAGACTTTGCTCTCCAAAAGGTTCACATGCACTCGTTTTTCCCGGAAACATTTTGGATTGCTTTGATTATTGATAAGCATGGTCACACTGAGTGTTTGCCGCTGGCAGACTGCAGAAAGACCAAGACAATGTACCTCACGTCCCCCCTCCCTCCCCCCTTCATTGTTCCTGCCCATTCCCATCCACTGCGCCATGTGGTTAGTGGCGGACCTCACTTTTCTTGTCTGTTCAGCCACGATTAGGATGTGCACTTCCTTTTGCGATTGCAGGCGTGCCAAATGCTGACAGCGCTGCATGCCGTTTGCCAAGCATTCCAGGAGGCCAGCAGTGCAAAGAACCCTCTGCCAGCCAAAGTGAAGAGCAAGGCTGAGAAGGCGCTGGCAAAAGTGGAGAAGCAGGCTCTCCCCACCCTGCTGGCTTCTGCAGGCATCACGGCAGCACCTTCCCATCCTTCCAGGGTAATTTGCTTTCTACAGGAGGTCTTGTGCCTCTGATCTCTCTGTGGGGAAGAGAATGGTCCACTTGCAAATCAATGAGGTGCGACCCTTCACCAATTTTGCGTTCGAGAGGACAAAGGTGACATGCTTTCTGGGCGATCTTGTCAGCATTGCTAATGAGCCATGTAATTCACTGCAGAGCGTGCTGAATGTGAATGAGAAGGTGAAGACAAGAAGGGATTAAAGTATGAATACAAATCGTGCAAGAAAGACTTCCACAGATTAGCTACTTGCTCTGGTCTCAGAGTTCTCAAATTAGAGATTTTTGGGAACTGCAATCACATGTCTCTGCCATCTGCGGTGTTGAATGCAGCATCACAGGAAATGCATTTGTGATTGGTGATGGGTACTATCAATTAAAGGGTCAGCAACCATTTCCTTTCCAGGCAAAGAATGCCCAGGAGGAGAAGCAGGGGGCGGGATCACCAGCAGGCAGAGATGAGGCAGGCAGCCGAAGGCAGTCACAGGATTCAGAGAAGGCCAGGGAATCGAAGGACAAGGAGGCTGAAAGGTTGGATTTTTCTTCCCCATCCAAGCTTACATTTCTGAAGGCCCCACACCCATACAGTTTCCTATCTTCTCATTGAGCATGCCACATCTATTCGTCACCCAACAGGTATTGGTCATCTGGGGCAATATCTCCTTTTGAGCAATCTTGCAGACAGCACATGGTTATTACAAATTCTCTTTAATCGTGCCTCTTGTGCAGACATGCTATAAAGAATTTTTTCCTACCTGCTCCCTGGCAAGGAATTTCTCATGTCTTTCCCTTTTGGTCACTGGCGTTTACCTCTTCAAGGTAAATTGGTATGCTCCGAAAAGTGATTACTGGGATGCAGAGCAGAGAAGGCGGTGGAGAAGGCACAGTTGCAGGAGGAGAAGGAGGCACAGAAGGCCGAAAAACAGGCGGAAAAGGAGCGACTGAAGCAGGAGAAAGAGGTGTCTCTTGGGTTTCACACCTTTAAGAATGTCTTCCGTAACCCAGATGTTTCTTGAATCACATATTAGGGGATCCCCAAAATGGTCGGACGCTCAAAATCGGATATGTGTCGCTTGTCATGGCCGCACACATGACCATGTGAAGGATTGATTCTATAATCCTGCTTTGGCCTTGCTTTGCAAAAAAAGAGTTTTGAATTAGTGATCTGGGTCAAGGGTTGATATAATCAGACCGCACCCATACACGCTTCTCACAACAGTCTGGGGGAGTTTCCCCCCATATAACAATTTGAGCAACATTCTGCTTTGCTTACACAAAGATTGAGTGAGGATTCAGAGGATGCTCCACAGCACATCGTTGCAACATCCCACACCCGGCAACTCTGATGTAGCGAGAAAGGGAGCAGCAGAAGAAGGAGAAGCGCCTCAAGTTGGAGGGACTTTCTGGTTTTGGGTCCCTGAAAACCGTGGAGAAGTCCAGGAACGCCTTCTCGGTGGGTGCTCTTGCCTCTGCCAATCTTCTTTCTCCTGTGCCGAGCAAGAGACTTGGCTGGCTTTTGAGTTTTGTAGCCCTGAGGAGTCCAGAATGCTGTCACAGTGATTTTCGACAGTCTCTGTCGTACACTCTCATACTCATGGTCCTTGTGCCTGGATCTTGGCCGCAGTTTCAAGTCAGGAGCAAAAAGGGGTGGGGGGGATCAAGAAGGCAATTTTTCTGTCATTTGCAAATCGATTCCCTCCTTCAACAGTGAAGACTTGACCCTTTTGCATGACGCAGCTGTTGGCATCTCGTGATGGGTGACTTGAACGTTGCTGGCTCCAAATCTGACAATGAGCAGAGCAAGTGTTGCAATCAAAACAGTCTTCCGGCAAAAGGACAGAACAGAGAACACATCTAAATCAGGGGCACAGATCGGCCGGTTGCGATTGTGGGCGATATTAATGCGTTTTTGCCGCAGAATTTCTTCAAGAAGGCTACCCCAGCGGCCGCTCTGGCCGGCAGTGCAAAGAAGGGCCCCGCCACCCCCCAGACGAATAGCCCCATCAAGATCCGCGACCTGCACAAGTCCTTCTCGCCAGCCATGGAGAGGCAAGAGTTACCCCTTCCCCTGAGCCCTTGTCAATCCCCATCACCTGACCACTTTCAACAAGAGGCAGGTGCTCCTCATCTCCAGAGTCAAGTTGCTTTGCAACGCGCCATCTCAGAGGAAGCCTGCCTTCACTTTGAGTCGCCTCAGCAACGGAGAGGCAAATCGCCTGGGTTGCACAATTGGTGCATATCATACAATTCTTCTACCAGGATTGGTTAGAGTGATTGCCATTGGTGGTCTGAAGGGCTCTGGAGGGCAAGGATGCAGCAGCGGCAGACATCGACAAGGAACTCCTCAGGAAGAGGAGCGCAGAGGAGGTGACGGGTGCATGGGACACATGTTTGGCCCGTTGGAAGTCTCTGCCAAAGCACAGGCGCACGGCAGGTGATTACGCATTTACACTGTGCTGTACTCCCTGGATTAATTGAAGCGTGCATGAGCTGCAGGGTGTTGCTCACTCCTTCAAAAACGAGAATAGATCGATTACTGAGAGGTCTATGTCTACTGGAAGCCCCCCACCCTCCTGGCATTTGCATTGCTGAGGGAGCTTGCATGCTTCATTTCATGCTTCTCCTGCGTCTGAAATCACGACTGGTCGGATCTTGCAAGCAATAACCATTCTCCCTTCCTAATCTTCAACCTCCCCTTCCCTTCTCCACTATGATTGATGCACAGGAGCGGTAGCTCTCCTTTTGCCTGCATTATCGCAAGCATTCTCTAAGCACAGCCGGCTATCTCTTCGAGTACCCTTCTCCCCCAACCCTAACTGCAGCCAAAGAATGACTGGCCTGCGACACTGCTGCAGGGGCGCCCCCCTCCTGGGCGCGCAAGCAGGACTCGCAAAACACCCACGCCAAGACCTTGAGCTATGAAGAGGAGGTCACCTGCCAGACGTGGCGCCGCAAGTTCCTGTGGTTCCCCTCGGAGCTGGGGGACGATGGCCTGAACTACCCCCAGCCCCACTGGCCCCCCTACCACGGCTCTTGGAGCAAGACCAGGCAAGCATCTTCCATGCACAGACATTCCTGACTTCAGGCTACAGCTATCCTCAACAAAATCTGGGGCTGGGTGGGGGGGTCTCAAACAAGGAAGGATGGGCGGGCTTGTTTCAGCGACTGCTGTCCAGCCTCATTGTGCAGAGTTGGGTCTATAGAAAGTCAGTAGAAGGGGAGGGGGGATGGAGGCGAGGAAGTGGTATACGACTTCTGCTTGAGAGGGACAAGGCTCCACTGGCGTTCAGGTATCAGATTCTGGATTTCAATGTGACGACTGAAAAGATGTCGAAGCCAAGGACATTGGTTCATATTATCTAGCTTTGTGCCTGCAGCAAAATGATTGGCCCCCGCCGACCCTGGGTAAAGGATCCGCAGCTGGACTATGAGGTCATGGAGGACGAAGAGTGGCAGCCCGAGCCCGAGGGAGACAGTCTGTCCGTGAGCTCAATCCCATTTCTTGTTTTACATGGTGCTATCAGCATGATACGACTGCAAAACTCAATGGTTGCAAAGATCGCCTTTTGCCTTGCTGTTCCTGGCAATGAAAATGCAGCTTGTCTTCTCTGCCTTGCAAGGCGAGGAAAGCACGCAAGGCAAGTGAAGTCTTTGCAGGGGAGATTTGAGAGCAGGATCAAGTCTGAGGCCTGCAGAACATGAAATACACAGGAGAGAAGGTGCTCCAGGAGGAATTTTGCAGAAAAGGAGAGCCCGTGATGAGCGCCGTGCAAGCAGAAAGGGCTTAAAGTTCCTGATGGGTGTGCAGAATGACGAGGGGGAGGACGAAGAGATGCTCCAGGAGGAGTCGGCGAACGACGGCTTCATGGTGCCGGATGGCCAGCTGAGCGACGACGAGGGGCTCTCCAGCGTGCAGCAGGACATTGACATAATGTGCGCGGATCAAGAAGGCACTCCCCCTCCTCCTTTGCCCCCCAAATCCCTCGTATGTGGTGCCCTTACTATCAAATCAGCCCACCTGGATCTAATTCTAGCCAACTCCTAGTTTCTCCTGTGCGAGATTATTTCACGGCAGGACATTGACACCTTGTGCTCAGATCATGATGGACTTTCTCGCTGAGGCCCACGCCGCCAAATCTGTTTTCTTCAGCACTGAATAAAGTTTTGACACTTTCTGAAGTGTGTTTCCTCTCCTCAGCTGGTTGATTTGACTCCTACAGATGGAGATAGCAAAAGCAGCTCTTAGCTTTTGCAGTGATTTCAAATTTTACAAGCCTGGGGTAAAGGAGCTTGCTTTTTTCGGGAGCAGAGCCATGCGTCTGCCACATATCACCCAAGATTCTCTCAATCGCAGACGATGCAATCTCCGCCCCTGCGGCGCTTATGGACCCGGACAGTTCGGCTGCCCAGGGGCAGAGGCGGCTGTTTGAGAAAGCCCTCAAGACGGCTCGGCCCCGGCCCCTGGTCATCTCCCGCCTGCGCACGTGTGGGGACGCCTCAGGCTACATTGGCTGCCACCATGGAGATGCCTCCCTGCTCTCGGCCTTCAGCATCCAGGTGAGGGCTTTTGGATAATCCCCATGGAAATATTTCCATCACATTTCCTGGTCATTGATTCCCTGGGTGTGTCAGGGAAAAAGAAGTGGAAGTAGCCGACAGAGACCACCACTGTGGGATTTGCTTGAGAAATCCACCCTGGTCGTCGCTTATATGTGATGGGGAGATATTACTTCGATGATGCGATGAAGTGTCTGCAAGCACTGCCTGCTTGTTGTTTTCCGATTCGTTCATTCATAGAGCACCGCTGCAGCCGTGACTCTCACATCCTTTTACCCCAGCAAACCAAAAGGCAAAGCTTGCCTGGCTGAACAGTACAGGAATAGGCCTTCGAGTCCAGCAGAATATGTGTTCTCTGCACAGGTGCTGTCGGAGGGCAGGGTGGTGGTCCCTGCCACGCCAGAGCAGGAGGAGGGGGCCCCCGCCGCGTCCGTCCGGCCCCCCAAGACGGGCGGGCAGGGCTACGAGAGGCCGGAGGAACTGGTGCCGCAGCTGATCGTCTTCCTGCAGGAGAGCCCGCACATCAAGGCAGTGCCCAAGATCGTGCAGGTGAGACTTCAGTCCTGGCTCTCGGATGCACTGTTGGCTGTCGGATAGCCGATTGGCAAGATGGACACCCAGGACATCTGCTACCTAGACCCGAGAAAAGAGGAGGGATGTTGGTGCGTGCATGTGTGTGTGTATTCAAGGGGGAAGGGGTCGTCAATGCTGGAATCTATTTCAGCATCCTCGCAGTCTTTCTGGTATTCCCTGGTCAGCAGCTGACACATGATGTCTGTGTTCTGGATTAGGGAAAGCAATGTTGCTTGCTGCAATGACAGTTTTGGATGAACCTGGCATGTTCATAAGGCAGTGACAGATTGTGCATTGCCAGTGCATTTTCCTGCCGCACCATCAGCAGCACAGAAATCCTTTGACAATAAAAGTGGACTGGACCCTTTTTCCATCCCATCGATGTCAAATCTAAACTTAAAGGATGTATAATTCCGGTTGGCCAATGAAATCCCCAGGCTCACTTCCCCCGCAGGCGTTTGTCGACAAGTACCCAGAAAGGAAGCTTTCGAAGAAGTGGGTCTCCGACAAGGTCAAGCAGATGGCTGACAAGGGCGTCAGGGGGTGGGTCATCAAACCCGCGGCTCTTGGGTTGCCCGAGACAGGTGATGCTGGGAGGGATGCCCAGGACGAAGCGATGGCTGTGGAGGAGGGGCCAGGGGAGCTGGCCCCTCCTGCAGACTCTGGGGCGATGCTGAAGTTTCTTGGCAAGGTGAGGTTTGGAAGATGTCTGAACAGGGGGAAGATGGATGGGAGGCAGATTGAATTTCTGATACCTCTGAGAATTCCCAAACGCGGCAAGAAATCTGCATCCATTAATGAACTCTGAGCCATGGACAACACCGGGCAGAAGACCTCTACCTCTATGCAGTTCAAGCTGGACCAATTACCCCCCCCCCCCCTCCCCCCCCTCCCCCTATATATACCCTCCCCTCGCCTCACTCGGCAAAGAATAGGCTATCAACCAGATGTGGATTGTGATTTCAACGTCAAGAGGTATGTGCCTCAAACCCTTATTGAGGAACATTACCATGAGAGTGGTCTTCAAAAGATACTGAATGCAGGGAGCCAGCAAAGGTGGCAAGGGCTCAGGCCAGGGATCCGCACGACTGGAGGTCAGTCCTTTGATTCTCTGAAATGCTGCCATGCTCTGCAAGCCACACGCCGCGTTGCTGTGTGCCATCTCGAGACCCATGCTTTCTTTTTCTGAAGAAAAGGCCTTGAACGCGGCAAGGTAGGTTGCCTCGGGGCAGAAGTATTTAGAAAAAGAAACAAGGACAGGCTTGGACATGTATGGGTGCATATATGTATGAATCAAGGCAACTTAGCCTCAGGGATCCACGCTCTCTTCTCAGGTGGCAATCTGCCTTGACGTTTCAGGTGAATGGCACAGCTGATCCAGTGTGGCGGAAGATGGTGGATGCCATGGTGAGGCCTGCCGACAACCCGTCCCAGCCAGACATCGAGAATCTGTTCGTGCCCATCAGGGACGCATCTCCAGCCGACACACCCGCCTTTGTGCTTGCAGGTCCTCCTCCTCCCCCACCCCCCCACCCCCCTATCCCCCACTTCTAGCTCAGGGACCAACACTGCAGTGGAATACGCCAATTTCTTAAGTAGCTAAATATCCAGAAGAAAAAGACACAGATTATGGCATTCAATGTCCAAACGGAACCTATCTATTGACTGTGTGTTTATAAAATCCAAGCAAGATCCAGTGAACATCCCTCTCTTCTCCATGCATTGTCAAGCAGCGCTATTGACTGACCATAACAATTGATAATTCAGCGTGTGCGACATTCAAGCAGGGTAGATCACCTGCCGATTCATGCTTTGTGCATTTTGTGAGCACAGATCTGTTCAAAAAGATTCTCAGGATGACAGTCTACGAGATGTTCTGTGTGTCAAACTGGCAAACATGTTCCATCTGCAACTTCTGATGCAGTCACCACCAATAATGAGCCTCGTGTGTCTGCTTCAGCAATCCTGAAAACTCTGGGGAGCAGCGGAGCCGCACCGAGGCTGCGGGAGGCCTGTGCCAATAACCTGAAAGTTGCGGTGTCCAAGCTGAAAGATGAGGGAGAGCCGCTGATGTCTCCGCCCAGCAAGGTGCAGCCTTTTTCCTGACTTGTTTTCAGTCTATCAACCCGCCTTGCAATTTCACAACCCTAGAAAGCATGGGACCACAGATGTTACTGTGCCGCAATCATCTCGTTTTGGGCCTCAATGAGCTGTGTGAAAAGATGTTTTGGCAAGCATTATTCGGATGATCAACAGCTGATGGCTATTTGTGTGGTCAAGCTCAAGTTATTTGCTGCATTCAAAACTTCTATAATTATGACTTGAGGCTTCTGCAGGTCACGGTGAATGCTTCTGCCTTAGGCATATATGTTTGCAGTGAGGCAGATAATTTGCAATTTCACAGTCAACCTCAACACCTCCTGCCCTCAAAGAAGGATGTCAATTACTTATCTATTTTATCTATTTGGAGTCAATGATCACACTTCCAAATCACGAGTGTGCCGGGTCTAGACACAGGAAGAGGGTGCGTCCTGCTCGTCTCAAAATCTTGAGAGGAGGGTTGAAGTGGGACGAGGGGGGTGTAGCGTCCCTTGCAGATAGCAGAGACCTGACGGAAATGTCCACTGCAGGTTTGGGGGGAAGCCAGGAGTGCTCCTCCCCCGGCATCCCTGGAAACGCTGTTGCAGGAGGCGCAGTTGCCCAACATCCTGCTGGAGGGACTCAGAAGCAAGGAAGGAGCACTCAAGATCGCCAGCGCAAAGCTTCTGGGTGAGAGCTCCCTCCTCTCTTTCCTTTTTGCCACTTCCTTTCACCAGATCTTTGCCCCTGTGTTGGCCAGCTGGATGCAGACTTTCACAGGTGATCTTGCAGAGCAATCACTCACTGTAGAAGGACTGGAGATCTAGGTCATCGATTCGTCAATGCGGGTAGACAACGGCAAGTCGACAGCACTGCAGGTGGTGGAGAAGATGCACCAGGTACTGATAATAAAGATCCATGCAGAGTCGGTTGTGAGCGTGGGCTACCTGGAGGGATGTCTGCATGGTGCTGCGTTGCATGACGTGATTGGGGGAGGATCTCCTGCTGGTGCAAGGTTTCGTACCACTCTGGCAGGTCCGCATGCCGTCCCTTTTGCCCGTTTGCACTTCAAAACAGCTTCTATCTTGGAACCCGCTCATGATATCAATAGCACTTCTGATTCTCGAGGGAATTTGGCAGCTTGGCATGACTTGACACAACCTTATAACATAAGCAGCCCAATTTCAATTTCGGCAGAGAATGCCAAGCCACCTATGTTATGGCATATGGTCGACATCCACCATCTCACAAGGCCAAGGCAGAAGTTATCGAAAAAAAGGGGAGCTTTCAAACCCTTGTCAAAGCAATCTTTATCTGAGCTCTTGTGCATCGATTCCCCTCCACATTCCTGCCTCACCAAGCTGCAGACCAGTGGCCAATCAAATCTGGGTCAAGCCTCTGCTGTCTTAGCTTCCAGGCATTCAACCCTCCGACCTCTGCCGTTTAAATTATCAGATACAACATCAGATACCCCAGACCGAGATATCTGGGATTGACAGAAGTCTGTGATTCAAGCGTAATCCTGAACTGAAATCAAATCAAACAAAAACACATACGGCACAAAAGGGCTGGGCTGATCGTCATGCAGGAAACACTGAGTTGATGGGAATCCTCACGGAGAAGCTCGAGCACTCTAATTGGATTTCATCGCCTGGCATGGAGACCACCCGATGCCTGGCATACATCCTCTATGACCCTCCCAGCTCGCAGTGGATAATGGAGAATGGCGGGGACCAATACGAGCATGTCAAGGAACTGATGTCCGAGTGGATGTGGCAAAAAGACCAGGTCAACCACCCCGCCCACCCCCTCACCCTCCCCCCTTCAACATATGGGGCGCTCCCAGGAATTTGCAGACCATGCTTGATGGAATTGGCCTTTCAGTGATTCGTTGATCCATCACAGCAATCAGGGGATGCCCTGCCTCATCTTCATTTTGTCGTGGATACAGTGGGTAGCTGGCCAAGCACCCCAAAATATTTTTGCCCCTTGATCTGTATGCCAAATCACACGGCTTTGCATGTAGCACTCCACCAATAACAACAGCCTCAATCAGAAATCTTTCTTATCATCAAATCAGCGAACGAAGGGGGGAAGAGGGAGGGGGTAGGGGGTACCCTTCAAGCAGCCAGAACTCTACATTGCCCGTCCTCTTCTTGCTGTGGAAGCTTTTGGTCAAGGTTTCTGCCTGACCTGCAGAGGATCGTCAGCTCTGCCCTGTGCATACTGATTGGCCTGCTTCAGTCCCACCTGACCACTGGGAGGCAGATGGGATTCCCCAGGTGAGCATGCTTTCCAAAAATCCCCGCCCTCAAGCTGCTGATGTCAAAACCACATCCAACATTTGCGGCGGCAAGTGAGGCGCCTCATGATTCTGTTGCACCGCCACTGTGAGCCTGATTGATCAGTGGCACAGGGAAAGGTCTCAAGACTCCTCCAGTCAGGCAATGACCAACAGATGCCCCACAGGTTGCGCTTGCTAAGTGGCCTGTTCTGGCTTCTCGACGGTAATCTCAAATGGGGAGGTTCTACATTGGGAAATTTCCTCCCCGGCTCAGACATCGCGATCCTCAACAGGAAAATAGCCGTCAAGGTGAACCATATCCAGCTTTCCCCGAATTTTAATGTTCCTGAGGAATATTTGTAAGATCTGGAGTTTAAATGAGGTCAACCCCCACGTTATTCATTGAGTTGCGGAATATCTCTTGCTGAAGAGGTTGGAATGATGCTTTTCAGTTGGCTGGATGTTACATGCGTGATATTGAAGACTTTCAAGCCTGTCTCAGCCACCCCTCATGCTTCCAGCGAGGCACCTTGCATATGCCATGGCAGGCCAGAAGAACAGACACTGTACCTGTCAATCAGATTAATCCTTGCAAGGAGGTTAAAATCAGATGCTTCACCAAGAGCACTGCTTCCTCATTCCAAAAAGCTTGCCACCCAAGCAATACAAGACGACCCAATTGTCTCTCACATCAAATGACAGCGTGATGCCACCACAAGAGATCATACAGAAAGGTAGCCTGGGATGGAAACAGACTGTTCATGATCTGCAGGCAACAAAGCTGCTGGGAGAAGTGATTCACAAGGGACTGCTTCCGCTAACAGCAAAAGAAGCCCAAGATAGAGATATGCAGAAGCTGATTGACAAGCTGAAGGAGATGCACCAAAGCAACGAGGAGGGCAATGGGCAAGCCGCCAAGGAAGCGCTGGCCATTCTCCTGCAGTGCTGAAGCGCCGCAGGACTTTGCAATAAGTGTGTAGTGTGGCAAGCAAAATAACTGTAGTTGATCCCAGCCCAGCTGGTGTGCAGAGCCATTGAGGATTTCCAAGCCACAGGCCATCTGTGTGGTGCGTTCAAGAGTATCAATGGATTTTAGTTTCAGGATCTACACTGGTAGGGAGTCCTTGTACCAACAGATACTACCAAATTGCTGTGTTTCAGTGATTCAAGACTGGTCAAGCAGAGAAACAAATATTATGGTTCTTGAACAATCATCTTTGAGCCTTTCTCTGTAGAGTCAGCCTGAACTGAGCAAGAGCTCATTCGCAGACTCGATCCCTCAGGATGCATATTTGCAATGCAAACAGAAATTCATCACTGCCTGCTGCTATGCCTATTGCTTCTATCCCTATCCGTGCGATCATCATCCCTCCTATGCCTTTCCCTTTGATCTTCCCTCCCATGGTGTCTCCTGTCGCTGTCCCTTCCAGGCTCCCTCCAGTCCCTTTCTTGGCCCCTGCTCTCATCATGGCCCCTCTTGCCCCGTTCTCGAGCATTTGCCTCTCTACTGCGGCCACTGGGCATGGCCCCTGGGTATTCCCCCCTTGCTCCCTCCCTGTGCCTCTCGCTGGGTAACGAGGATGGAGGGTCTTCCACTCCTCTCTTCCTTGGTGGGGTGCTGGCGCCTGAGGACTCTTCTGCTCTATCGTGGGCCTTCTTCTTTTCCTTCTTGTCTTTCTTCTTCTTGCTCTTCTTCTCCTGCATCCATGCCCCACATATCATCAAAGTTCGAGCTGGTGTTCTGAAGAGCTTGAAAAAACACATTGGCATGGATGTATTGACACATTCTTGAATGTAAACCTTCCGAATTTGCCCCTCCCATCGCGATATTAATGTCAGATCAATCGAGAGTGATGTGGCTTTTCTTTGACATTTGTGGTGCACAGTCACACCCACATGCAAGATTTGCTGTCAGAATTTCAAACTAAATGCCAAAACTTCCGGGGTCATCAACTACATCAACATGCTTACCCCACAGCCCTTCAACAAGCATAGCACGGAGAAGCCAGCCCACCTTCTTGAGTTTCTTCTGCTTTTTCATGAGAATCATGGGATCCTCCTCGTCTTCTGCTGGGTCAGGCGGGGCAGGCTTCTTGAATGGCAGGTCGGAGTTCAGCACAGCGTGCACGGTTGACTTGGCCATCCATGGCATGTCTGCCAAAGAAATCATCCAATCAGATCCCTCAAGGTCTGATCGTGCCAATGCTCATCATAGAAAAGCAGGCAGTTGTATTGCAACCTCTCAGAAGCATGCTGACACGGCTGGTTAAGCATGCTCATGACCTGTCAATTAGTGAATGATGGAGGGGAGGACATGGGAATGATCAGAGTGTGGGAGGGCTAGTGCTGATAATTATGACAATAGAAACTTCCGCAAAGATGCACAAATAAACAATTGAATCCCCGAGCAAGGGAGGAGAGGGCGCAGAGGTCACCTTCAGCGTCACCGCCTCTCGTCGTGGTGTCGGCCTGACTGACAACCTGGGCACCGTCACCCAGGGCAGCCTGCAGGGCGGCTTCTTCCGCCGCGCCTTCGTCATCGCCTCCCTCCTCCTCCTCGCTCTCAGACTCCTCCCGTCCTTCCATCTGCAGAGACGAAAGCTACCGGTTGCCTCAAAGATGGGGCTGCACCATCTAATTATATATGCCATGATCCTTAACAAAATATGTTCTCTTTTGTACAAAACGGATGGGCGGGGGGGGGGGCATCCACTGTCTAGAGTATACGCGCATCTCTCAGATGGGCATCCAATGGATGGAGCAATTCATGGAAGGTCAGGAAGCGTTTGGGAAGAGGGAGGCACCTCTGCCCGCTTCCGCTTGTAATTGTCGACATGATCCACAGTGATGATGCGCTTGTTCACCTTGCAAAACAGGGCAGGGGTCAGCAACTACAGCCTGGCCCAGAGCTGACACACCTTTCAAAAGACCATTGTTCTGCTATGCAGGAACAACTCAAATCTGACGCACACCTCATGAGGCCATGACTTTGCTCTGCATTGAAACCATGAGATTGTTTTTGAATAAGGAGGATGGGTCTACCCTACAGCCATTGAGGTTGTCCACTGCCAGCACGGTGCTGCGTTGGTCCTCATATGCCAGAAAGGCGAATCCGCGCGGCTTGCCTGTGTCCTGATGCCTGCATGTCACCGTCACTCAACATATTTCAACACCTTCAATGTGAATTGAAATCCTGCTGCCGTGGGCAGCATGTAAGGGAGTGTTCTGTTTACAGCATGGGGCTTTGGAAACGCATTGTGAGAAGTGGGTAGCTCAAGATGACTGGCACGAATGAGAAAAGCTATGCAAATTTCTATTAAAACTTTAATGTATGCAAGTCTCTGTGGTGGGCTCCACACCCAGCCAGTGCACTCAAAAAACCCACTGAGAGCTTTTTCTCTTCATAACATGGTTCACCAGGATCCAAAAATTTCTGGAACATCTGCTCAGAATTTCCGCCCCTTGTGTAAGCATCCATTTTATATGGCCAGTTAATGGTTCCTGCTGACTCGAGTCGTCCAAACATCGAAGGTGTAGACAGGACAACAAGCTAACTCAAATCGCATGGAAGTCAGTCACCAAGGTTCCCATCACATATTTCAGAGTTGAAGAGATATATTCTGCCCAAGGCCAACTTCTCTTCAGGCAAGTATATGACCCTGAATTACGATAGGTCGGCTTGCCCAAACACAGTGACTTCTGCACCATCACCTAGTCCACTCCAGCAGTGGAATTTTTGTTGACACAGAGGTGGAGCAGAGCATGATACACTCCTACCTGATGAGATTGACATCGATGATCTCCCCATACTGAGCGAATATGGCCAGCAAATCCCCTTCGGTGAGCTCAAACGGGAGACCCCCAGCATATATGTAGGCAGAATGCTTGAAGCGGGCGTGCCATGATTGTGAGTCGCTATAACCTGCTGCAATCTCGTCCCTGGAGATCTTCTGTGTGTTTTTGATCTGCAGAGTGTGGCAAGGTAGTGAGTAAGACTTCAGGAGGGACATTTTGATTGCATTGTAGCTGTTGAGGCTGCAGTCTGGCCTGCAAACAGGCACACTATGCTCCAGATCTCGAATGGATTGTTTGAACAAGGATTAGCAGAAACATAACCTGTGTGAGAGGATTCATCTTGACTCTTCAAGAAAAATGGGACGGACTTTTGATGAAGGCAAGAAATCGCTACTATAATTTGGCTCGCTTCATGTCTGTAGCTGATAACTATGCGTTTCTTCAGCAGGTCTTGAAAGGTTGCATGGCTTGGAGCGAGCAAAATGCGTATGACGAGTATTACACACAAATTCTGCGATCAATGTTTTCACCATTGATTATGCAGCTCATCCATCGCTTTCCTTTCGCTTTCCTTGTGCAAGTCTTCAGGGTTTTCGCCCAGAACCCAAGCATCAACTTGATATGATTACCCCGCAAGTGCATCTCCAGAGGATGTGAATGGGTTGTGTGTCTGATACAAAAAGTTCATAGAGATCGCCTTACATGTTCATAGTTACATTACACCCACTGCACAAATTTAGAGAAGATAAAATTGCGTGACAATCTAAACCTGAAGCCTGGACTGTGAAGCTTCTCCCTGATGGAATCCAATGTATCAGCATCAGCCATTGCATCAATGTACCAAAACTCAGAGAGCTTCTTTCTCCGAGATTGCTGGCTTAAGCAGCAAGCAGCAAGTGACAAAATTCGCACCATGTGTAAACCCACGCAGACATTATGCTACAATCGACAAACCAACCAACCAATCATGTGGCTGTGCCTTCCACAAACTTTGCCTGCTTAGAGTTCGCAGTCATACATCCATGCAAAGTTAAGAACGTCAAAACATCGTAACATTGAGCTTTCTTCAGAGAAAGCTGGACGGTCTCCTTGACTGTGATATGTCTTCCTCTTCTCGTCCCTTCCCCTGCCGCAAGCACCAGCACGGACCCCGTTGTCATCAGTGCACAAGGCAGAAAAGGCTGCCACCCACAATGACCCAGCCTCATCCTCCCATTTGCAGAGGGAAAGGGGCTCTAGTAATTCGTCCCGGTTTTGCGATGGTGCACCATGCTGAGGGCGTTTGGATCGACCACTTTGCCAGCGTCCACGCGCGCATACACAATGTAGTGGTCCCCGGCTTCCATGCGGTCCTGGACCGTGCAGTCTAGGTAGGAGGCTGCCCCTGGCAGAACCACCCCCCCGTTGCCCTCTGATTCCTGCACCACCCTCCAAGAATCGGCACATGTGCTTTGAGACTGCACGGTAGGTCATTGTTAATTCACATGCCCTCCGTTCCTCTCCTTCCCGCCTTCTCTATCTATCTTGTACCCTGCCCATGCATAGCAGTGGCAATGGATTCTCTACAAGACACGTAGGCCCTGATAATTTTTTCGATGCCCAATGCCCGCTCGAATCTTCCATGCGGGATTGTCAAGCAGCTGAGGACATGTGGGCTCTTGTTCTGCCAGTGTCGACCTCGTAATAGCGGTCAGGAGGAGGGATCCCTGCCTGGATGTACAGGCCCCTCATAAGGGTTGTAAAAGGCAAGGCGTGGAGAAGCCATTCTTAGGTTATGGGAACCACTGCTATTTTATGTAAAAGGGGAAGTTTCGGGGCTCTCAGGGTACACGCAAGGAAACCCCTCGTGCCAACAATGGCGCCCCTTGAATCAAACAGTAGAGGGGGAACGCGTGCCTGAATCTCCAGGCCTGCAAAGCGGTCCTCCCCGGGCTTGAATTGCTTGGTCAGCTGCTTCATGAGGGGCTTGTGGTCACCCTCTGACAGGATGTTGACCACAAATTGGCTGCCGTTGTTCATCAGGTTCTCTATCGCGCGGTCCTTCTTCACGGCCACCGTCAATCCAGGTGGGTTGAAGCTCGCCTGCGGACAGGGGACGATTACGTGAGCTGCTCCGTTGATGTTGGCTTCCTCCTCCGCCAAAAAGCAATTGTACTGAGCAGGCTTTCGTTGCCACCATGGAGGTGGGTTGCGTGAGGATGGGTGTTGGGTGACCAGGTGCAAGATCTCCGAAATCCAGCAATTATGTTTACAGGGGTAGGTCATGTATGACACCCCTATCCTTGTGAATCGTTTGTCGGAAAAGAAATGTCAAAGATTCAGATTAGCTATCTGAACCCAAGAAGGAAGCATGCCAATGCGCGATACCCAGTGGACTCAGGGCTAAAAGACAACAAGAGCAGCCTCTGCCCTTGCGTAGCACTGCCATGGCAAGTGTTGCGTTGCACAATGTGGAGCTTGTGTCAATGGAAATAGGGGCAAGCTTGGGAGGGATTGGGG
>QAXI01000394.1:565255-580698 GCA_004335615.1 Chloroidium sp. JM
GGGGGGGGGGGGGGGGGGGGGGGGGGCATAGGATGAGATCCAGTGCTGAGATGCTGTTGTCATGGACAGATTTGCGGCGACAATCGTAAGCCTGGATCTGGAACTGTGATTGGAGTTGATTTTAAGGATTCGACATATAGAGTCTGCCACACTGGGCTGAGGGGAAGCATATTGGGAGAGTCAGACAAGGAACCTTTTGCAAAGCACTTGTTGTGTAGTCATTGACTCAAGCTTGATCAGAGATCAGCAGCAATCCAGGCCCCTTTGTTGCCAGAACCAAACTTGAGGGCTGATCAGTGCGTCTGAACATGCAAAATTGGCAAAGCATCGGCCCCATGCTTAGAACCCCAATTTTGAGACGACCATGGTGGCTTGCTCCCAAAGGGCAGCTTGAGATGACTCACCCCACTGCTTTGTGAAAGCCTGGTCCGATACGTCAACCAGCAGGTGCCCTGACTTTCCGACCTGTGCCAGACAAGGGAATTCGTTGCACAGTCTTGCAGTCTTGCATAACTTGCAAGAAGCAGCGCCTGGAACTGCACACAAATGACATTGGGCGTCCATGCTGCGAGCAGCGTCACTTGCCTAGTGTTGCAATTTTGGACCTCCCAGACTGGCACAGCATTCAAGAATACTGCCCACATCCCGACGGCACAGTTCCTCCAGACATGATGTAAACAAGGATTTGATTCTGGAGGAGGGGGATGGGAGTGATAAAATTGTTTTGATATGCGTAGTGCGTGCACAATACCCAAAAAACCTCTGTCAAAACCCAGCCTCACCTTGATGAGGTACGTGTTGTCGGTGGTCCCCCGCTTCCTGGAGTACTCTATATCGAACTTGAGGCGCTTGTTGCAGATGCCTCTGAGCACAGTGATGCTCTGTGTGACCCTCAGAGCTTCCACACCCTCCACCTCAACCTCTTCCTCCTTTGGGGGTGCCTCCTGTGCCAGCAAATTTAGTCAACAAAGACAGGAGGAAGGGGTTGATTTGGCCGCAGAGCCAGCGGGGAGCTTAGCTTCACTTGTACAATTAACCAGTCACTCCGGAATCCACAGGTGTGACTGTTCACTGCATCAGGCTCAGATTGAACAGGCGTAGCACACAAATCGCCTTTGCCATGCTTCTGGATGATGCTCTATCCACCATTTCTTCAAATTGGAATGGACGGCACGTCAAAAGAGATGCATGATGAAATTGCACTCAAGAAACCTGTGCAGCATGCCCTCCTTTGCTCAGTGTGTCAAAGGATGGAAAGTGGTGTTCAGACGCAGCTCACATTTGATGAACCCTCGGGGGCAGGGGTGGCCATTGCAAGCCTTTCCTTTATCTCAATGCAAGAATTGGAAAGAGCTGGATTTACCCGCTCTCCCTGCTCCGGTGGAGCTGAAGCTGCGTTCACCACCGCCCGCGACTTGCTGAAGCGCTTGCCAAATGCATTGAGGGCAGCTTTTGGACCTGGATGGAACACTCATGGTCGATAGGCCTCTTTCTCTGGGTTATGCCTTGTTGGGGGGTGACACAACAAATTTTTCAAGAACCTCAACAAACTTTGACTCTGCTCTCCTTTCAGTTCCAGTTGAAGGCTGCTTTCTGCAGTCACACAATCAATGAATGCTTGATACATAATCAAACCTTGAGAAGTTCTGCCTCCGGTCCTCCTCGTGACCAGTCCAACATGCGGACCAGTCCTCGACACACGGCCCGCGATGCGCTGTTGCAGAGGATGGGTGAAAATTTGTGATTGCATTTTTCTTTACGAGTCTCTGCAGAGCTTGTATGCTCTCCGAATCCTCTATCGCCTGAGACTACCGAAACTCTTCACGTTTAATGATCCTGCTGAGCAGTATAATATCTCCTTCTATTCCCTTCTCAGCATTGTAAATGCATTGACTTGCAACGTAAATCTATCCGAAAATCTGCTCTCCGTTTGGGCTTGCAACTCTAAGCGAACAGTGCAGGTCCAAGGGCAGGTCCAAGGGCCTTTGGAACAGTTCTACCTAGCTTCCCCCACACCCCTGCATGAGGGTCTGTCCTAGCACACGTACAATAGTCAGGGCACAGCTACCTAGTTTGTCGAGATTCCAAACGCCGCAGGGTTGCCACCAGGAGTCAGGGCCGTTTCCACCGCTCAGTGTCAATCTTGGGACACGGCAAGCTGGGGTCTCTGTCCGCCAGAGAGCAATTGTGCACGAAACACGGCTCATTGGCTGCCTCGTCATCTGCAAAATTCAGGGGTGGAGCCACACCAAACTTCATCTCGCAGCTCAGGTCCTCGAAATTGGGTGTCATCGTCAGCGGCAGCCCTAGGGTGTCGGTGAAGAAGCTCTGTGTGGGCCGCTTGCTGCACACAACCTCAGGCAGATGAGCATGCGGTTTTTTTTCGCAGAAGTGCACTGCATGTGAATTATCTCCTTGATTCTCCCACTGCTGCTGGTCTTGGCCATGGAATCTGCTGTGTGGGGTACTTGCCCTCGTTCCACCCACAGACATTGCGTAGCAAACACAGCGATGCCAACTTTGGATTTAAGGTACGCTAGGAGACACACCCAACAATTCTGTTTGGTACTGCCAGCAGCTACATGATCATACAACCACATCACCTGGCCAAAGCAGATTCTTTTTTCATCCCCCAAATCTCATGGCTCGCCCAAAAGCTGAATTTATTGCCACATGCATGGGCAATTTGTCCCACAGTGCCTGGTCTGTTGCAGGCTGCTCTGTAAAATTGTTCGTCCTCCCAATAATGGCAAGCCTTTCTTTGATATTGCACATGTGGCTCAGGTAGGTTGGCATGTCTTACCACATGTTGATGCACATCCCCTTGCAACCAGACACCTCCAGATATCTGCATTTCTCAATCTTCACCCCGCTCCTCCACATCTCCTTGCGGCCCTTGAAGTCCACCTCCTGCTCCTGAAATCAAACAAGGTAGGAGGATGGCAGGCCCACTACGAATCTCGTGACCAAATATTCTCAATCAAATTGCTCCTCAGACACTCCTCTTGTTTTCCTCGATGGACCCAAACCGCAGTTCTGTCCAGCTTAGTCACTAATAGCAAAATAAATATCATTCATGCGCATCCAATGTGCACTGAATGCATGCTTCACTGGGACCTCCTTGGGAAATACCTGAATTTGCATTGGACCCACCAGCCAGTAGAACCCCAACTGCATCAAGCAGCTCCTGTGAGTATACGGGAGGCAATCAAGCGCAATTTCATATGCTTTTGAGCTTGCTGCAAAAGGAGGTAGCAAAATTTGTCAGAACGGTCTCGCAACAGCATGAACCGTTTATGTTATGGCTCATTCACCCTCGTGCCCACATACTGCCAGACAATTCAAAGTGAGTGGTTCCCAATTCAGGACATCTGCTGTGAATTTGGCATGCTAGGAGTATCACCTTTGTGATCTTGGCGTTTGTCTCAGCTGACCACTGCAGTGCACAGGGGGCATGATTCAGCAGCTTTATGCATCCCCCGACACCACAAAAGCAGCCCATCAATCAATACGTAGATACAGGGTATGAACACTCCGACCCTCTATTGCCCCAAACGTACACCCCCCGTTGGGTTGACATCGCTCACCCTGCTCAGTGGGAACAATCTACGGAACCTTGCAGCAGCCTTCTCTGGAAGCAGGGAGGAGAGTATGTTGCCGATTGCCTCTCGCTGCTGCTCAGAGTTCCGGCCCTGCGGTGTTCCAGTCTGATATTGAAGCTTGAAAGGGTTCAGGTAGAATCAGGGAACGGGGTTGAAAAGATCGGCCAAATTAGCATTATACAACTCCTACCCCTTCGGAGATGTTGAGCATGATGGTTGATGAATTTGGTGGCGTCGCAATTGCCAAGAATATCTTTACCAGACAATGCCCATTAGAATCTGCTCCTGAGCTGTGGGGACCAGCGAAAGGTAGACGGCACATGCTTTCAGGAGCAGACTGGAAGCAAAGAGCAGACGGACCCATAAATAGTACCTTCATCACACTCTTTGAGAGCTCGACGAAACCCTCATAGCCTGGTCCATGGTTTTCACCTGCAAAACGAGGTTCAAATGATGTTCTATTGAGCTCCATTGAATTGCAATTGAATTGCAATGGTTTCCTGTTGGCGACACAAGCAATCTTGGCCTTCCCAGAGTTGCGAATAGGCCCAGGGTGGAGGAGTGACTGACTTGCAAATTTGGGCCCCAGCTGCTTCTTCAGCAGCTTTGAGAATATCCAGATGATCCCATTGTCGATAGGAGAGTCGTGGTATACATTCCTTTCAGCAAATGGATCCACCACCTGCTTTGCAGAGCAGAGGCCTTGCTTAGGTGCCTGTCACTCTTGATTGCAGGATGTTGGTTGCACCTGGGTCTTCCAAAAGCCTATGAGTGGCTTGATGGCGCACCTGCTGAGGTTCTGCAGCCTTTTTGCTCTTCACAGGCACAGCATGCAAGTGTGACGTCGCCCTCGTGCCGCGGCGAACGGCCAGAAGAGGGGGATTCAAGCTGTGAGAGCGTGTCCTTTGATATGTCAATCCGATCGATCTGCTGTAGAACCCGCTTCTCATCCTGAATCAAGCTGGTGAAGACGGGACATGCAAACAACTGTAGTGACCTCGAGAAGTGTTTGGAACTTCAGTAGGCGGATAGATGGATGTAATTGGGAATCAGATCAACGAAATGGTAGATGCCTTGCGAGTATCGATACAAGGATAGAGATATATTGGTATGAGGTCCGCCCACAGAAGAGGGGGTAGGGGATTGACAAGGCCATGGCAAAATTGACTTACAAATCCATTCAAAGTTGCTTGCCTCAATCTAAGAATCTTTCCTTTGGTGTCCTGTAGCGCTTGTGGTGGGACACAGAAAATCTGGAGCCTCTCATAATTGTGCTAGCCGCAGAAACATAACGGGTTCACAAGCAGATTGGCAGCGAGTGGCTCCCACAAGAACCAAGTGCATTTGAAGATACATAAGCAATACGGCTCTGCTCCATCTCAGTTCTCACAGTCTCGTTGCCCCAATCAGCTCAGCGTGGCCGTGATCTGTCATATCCCACGGGCGTCTGACATGGGCATGCTAGTGCCTTCATACAGCGCCAGGACCCGTGTAACCAGCTTGTCCACATTGGGGGAGAAGTTTTGGGCGTGACCCTTAGCACTGTCCTCTGCATCGGCATTTCCAGTATCAGGTGTGAGCCCTATTTGAATGAGGTCCCAGTGTCAGAGACTGGCATGTGAGACCTTTGCATAGAAATTAATCCAATGAAGGTCCCGTCGTATACTGGCACATAGTATATTATTCTACTCACCAGGGATCTTTTAGAAACACATTTTCCTCTTGCACGTGTTCATTACAAGGGAATTGACCTCATTATTCCGTGTGGATGAAGACAGACCAAAAAGCGGGGTAAGAGTAGCTTACTGCTTCTAGACCTGACGCCTGTAGGGTTCCAAAGAGTCGCGCAGAGCACATGAGTGAAATTTATCCACATGACAGAGACAAGGGGAGGGAGGTGACAGAGACAAGGGGAGGGAGGTGACAGAGACAAGGGGGGCTAGGTGCCTGTCTCATTGATGCTGGCCAGGAACTGGTCCCTGTTGGGCAGCATGTACATGGAGGTCTTGATGGCCATGCGCACCATGTAGCCGTGCATGTTTGACAGGGTGGCGTCGTATGCCTCGGCGGCCGCCTGGCGCAGCGGTTTTTGCCTGCGGGAGGTGATGCAGGGGTCAGGAGCCAAAAGCTAGAAAGCACTCTTCAGATGGCGAAACGCTCTTTCCATGGCCCAAGCCATTCATCAAGCAGTGTTCCAAGTGTGGTTGATTGGTAGGCTTTGAACAGACATTCCAATGATTAAAAGCAATGGTTTGGCTTGGCGCTGCTAGCCTGTAGATGTCGACTCGTGGATTCCGCAACTTTGGGTGCCATCATATGTTGGTTGGTCCTCTGATTAATTCACGCCACCTCTATTGAAGTCCCATGCCCGAGACAAACCCCCCCCGGCCCCCAAAACTCCTTCTCCCAATTAGCAATCCTCCCTCGCATTCTCATGGCCTTATTGAAATTCCACATCTAGCACTTCTTGCTGGTGATCAAGCTGCCTTGTATCGACTTCTTTCTGCTCCCCATCACTCCTGGTACGCCTGCTGCCATGCCAGTACCCACTTCATGGGGCATTCTACTGCAGTTCTGGCACTTCTACGATTGACTACAGATGGAGAGGGCCCCATCAACATCCTTGGAGAGGTGCAGGAGATCACCTGTCATTTGCCATGTTCTGCAACAGCTTGGATATAAAGGAGATGCCGGACAGCAGGCGGAACAGGTTGCGGGCACAACTGTTTTTCGTCGTCAGCTTCCCAGCCTGGTGCAGACAAGTCATCAGTCAGACTTCTCTGTGCATGCTCAAGAAAAGGGAATGCATGATTCGCTAGGGGAAATTTGGGTCGTCTTGAGTACTGCTAATTCAAAAGTGACGGAGAGGCAATTTAACTATCATAAGCAGACCTCCTTGCTTGAAGCTGAACACTGTCCGAGTGGAATACAAGTCACTGTGGGTGCTGTGCCAAATCAGGGCTGTCCCTACGCTTGTCCCATTGACTCAATTTCAAGAGGACCCATTGTCTCAAGCATGCCCACCTTTCTGCCAAATGTATGCCATTATTCCACCCATGCCCTGTGATGGACAGCTGTATCAGATCTTATGGACGCTGCGATGCAAAAGGACAATCACTTTCTCAATAGAAAAGAGCTTGAGTGACGGAAAGAAGAGAGTCTGAATAGCTCTGCGTATTGACACTCCCATGTTCTGCTTGTTTAAGGAAGCGCTGGAGCTGCCAACCTTTGCATCGGCGTCCACAACCTTGTCCAACGTGACTAGCTTGTCCTTCACCCGCACCAGGCTCTCTTTCTGCAGGCCAGACCAGCATGTTCACGGACTGTCTGGAAAATGACAGCCACCCAAACCCCGCATGATGCCCAGGCCTTGACCCTCTCGGCCCCCATAAGACAAGCCCAGGCGCAGGGTCACGAGATCGCACCTTTTCTGCCAGCTCCGTCCTTGCAAACGAAAATACTGTGCCTGCATACAACATCCGTCGTTGGGCCTGACATGCTGAATCATGTACACATCAATGTTGTGCCTTGTAAGGCGATGGCTGAGACCTCATACAGCACCAAGCGCGCTGATATTGCCAGCAGGTGCTGGTTTCTAGCAAGGCAAGAGAAAGCAGTTTCAAGCTTATCATGATTCGCGCAGTGGAATGATAATATTTGGAAAGGCAGCAAGGCCTGCAGTGGCAAGCAGGGTCGAACAGCAGCGTTTCAATGGGCATGCCCACACGTAAACGAAAATTTTCATAGAATCATCCACCACTTGCATTCCCCAGTGCCTACCTAAATGGTCAAAGATTGGCAGGATGCGTTCGCAGGCAGCTGCAAAGTCTGCTGTACTGACTGATTGCTCATCGTTGATCTTCTCGAAAGACTTCGCAAGTGCCGGTAGAAAGGTTTCTCCTCCGTTCGCTGCCATAAACGCTTCCTGCTAAAGCTCTTGGGCAAGATGAAAGCGAGAAGTTCTCCACTCAGCGGTCGACCAAGCGTTGCAAATGAAGGTTGCGTAGGACTGTTAGAAAGAACGTCAGCGTCTCCAAGCTCGCAGCCTCCTGGTATCGCCTGTTATCTCCTACTGCTCTACCCAGCAATCCCTCCCAGGCTAATCGAAACCGCGGTCTTGTAGGCCTACTTCCAGCCCAAATCAAATTCGCAACGCTTTCTCAATCGCAGCTGACTACAGTTGAATCGCTTATAATCTTTCCGTTGAGAGCAGCAGAAGAGAGCCAATTTTATCACCGACTGTCAATCGTTGCCTTGAGAAAAGCAGACGACTCTAGCGCGTTGCCAAATGTGATACTTCTACCATCCTTACAAGAGCCCTTCAGCATGACATTGATTTTCCATCAACTTCTGGACCTGGCAAAGGAGGTGCATGGCAAGAGTGGAAAAATTGAAAGCAAGGGGTTCCTGGCGATCTGCCAGCAAATTATCCCTGTCATAGGTACTCAATTTGCTAGCTTTCATCCTGGCTTTTCCTGCTCTCTACATGGTGCACATCGTTGTAAGGCGGTGGTGAAACAAAAAACAAATTGGGCCTTCCTCTGACAGGAATAAAACCTGGTGGCCCTCTATCACACGCATTTGTGGGAAGCAGTGAAGGAAGCAAAGAGATGTAGTGTCCAGAGCATAGAACACAATCAACAGAATTGTATGATATTTCAGAACATCCCTTAGCCTTCAACCTGCAGAAAAGCTGATCCTCCGTCCATTCACCTCGAACCGTTCCTGCTGGCACGTTACACCACTTCACTTTGTAATGATCTCCAGCAAAATTTAATCACCCTCACTTGGCATACTTCTCCATTACACAATCAACATTGCACAAGGTGAACACCCATGCAGAGAAGTTTGGGGCCAGCTTTGCTATCATCAAGTCAGATATCGGCGGCAACATCACTCGCTTGGAGACTGCCAGAGGAAAGGACCCTGGAAAGTATGCCGAGCTGTTTGCCATAGTGCTGGCTGAAGTGGAGCGGGGGGAGCAGGGTGGGAAATACTCGGACACCAAGGCGCTGCTCTGGCTGAAAAGGCAAGCTCCATGCACCTTGTGACCACAGCACAGCTTCCTACAGAGTGACAGCTCACTTGCGGATGGAAAAGGAGTGTTTGCTAGAGCTGTCCACACATTCATGGAATTGTCCCAAACCAAAGTCCTCACATGCACCATCAGGGACGAGTCCTCCTGACCCCTTTTGTCCTAGTTTCCCAAACAAAGTTCAGGGAGCCGACACACCCTTTCCTAGAAGGCACATCATCAAATTCTGGCAGGTGAACTTTTGAGGCAGATCATCAACTCACCTCGCATTGAGGTTTGCATCTGTGCACATCGAAAAAGCTGAGAAGCAAGTGCAGGTCTGGTATACTCGCCATCTGGTGTCAAAAATCATCACAGGGCTTGAGGCAATCTGACACACACCAGCAGGTGCGACGGTAAAAAGCAGCACCAGCTTCATGGCCATCTGGAATATTGCAAAGCGAAAGCAGAGATGCATTGGGTGCAGGGCCATGGAGTTTGTGAACGCTCTACTGCAGCGTTTGTATGATGACAGGACCGTCACAATGAGTGCAGCTGCCAGCGATGCCTACACTCACACCCTGTACAATTTCCACACCTGGTACACCTCGGCAGCCTTCCAATTAGCCCTCAAGGTGGAATCTCCCTCCAGCTCCTTCATTAATTGGTGGCAACAGAACATTCATGGTGCGTGCGCAGCGCTCGCGAAATCACAGCGCATGGGAGACCCAGCATTGGCTTTGTTCAGATACATATCAGTGTAGAATTTAATGACCTGATGGTCAATGAGAAGGGATGAGTGAGGAGGGTCACAGCTGCATTCACTTGTGATAATTGCAACGTGGTGAAAGGTATTTGCATCTTATGCATTTTGGCATGGAAGTGAAACCATTGTTATGGATGCAGCTCGTGCCGTCAAGGGAGAGCTTCTTTGAGAAGTTGGGTGTGCTCGACGAAAGTGGAATGGCAGAAATGGATGCCTTCCTGAAGGCCTTCTCTCCCATATTAGCAGAGATTCAGGAGTTCTTGAGCAAGAACGGGCTGGATGATCCCACACCAGTATAGATCATGAGATGAATGCGGTCACATGACAGGCAGATTGCGAGCTGCAAAACGCTTGCACCCCCTGGCTGTTGCCATTTTATGTGTCAAGCTGACGCTTTGAAGGCTATGTATTGAGGTGACGCCCGCTTGGATGAGACCAGTGCAATGAATGAAGCATTAGAAATACACCTTGACACATGCCTTTGTGGTACTCCAGGCAGTTGCCTGTGTCTCCAGTGCCCGACCAGAAAGGAGGGGTTTGACGCGTATCCTGGCTCTTGCAATCTCTCCACAGAGCAGCATGCTTTTAGCCTCTGATATGTTGATTTGTTGGCCCTGCACCAACAGATGCTCTCGAAAATCGAAGGCTTGATGACAAAGCCTTCCACCCTGTGGATGATCACTCTGAATACCGAGAGTTCTAATTGCTCCGAGCACGAGAGAGCTGCAGCTACAGTGACATTAAATTTGCGTTCTGTGTAACTTGAGAGAGCAGAGAACGTAAGGCAAGAAAAGTACGCGCCGTGGCCAAGGTCTCATTCTTGGTCAGCCCGCTTTCAGGAGACTAGAGCTGGAGTCCGAAGGGCCCTTGCGTGTATATTCGCGGAGCTTCGCAAAGCTTGACTAAGACTGGTCGGAAGAGGATGCATGACTAGAGCGAAACGGGCGGTTTGAGGCGGAGAAGCCAGCTTGATGGGGTGCTCGTTCAGCTCTCCCTTCGACACCAGGAATAGCAAAGGTCATGCGGCATCAAGGAGGAGTGAGCCTGCGTCGAAAGACAATCCCAGCGCGAAGGCCTGGAACTGGGACTCCGCTGCCAGCGCCAACACGCACCAGGATGGGATGAAGGGGTCCAAGTGAGACTCCCTCCCGAGGTTTCGTTGGCATTGGGGCTATGTATTTTGGGGGGTCCTTGCGGTTTCAGCACCGCATCAACTCCCTGATGTTTGGAGACCTAGGACGAGGAATGGCTGGATCAGGAATGTGGAAGACGGTTTCAGCAGACTGAAGTGTGCCAGCTGCGACTGCCGGACTTGTTCTGCTTCACAGCAGTTGTTTGCATGTATCCCCTGCATGGTCAGCGGTGTTTATAATGGTCTCTCGAGTCAAGAAATTGCTCCCTCCTACTATAGGGACCGACCTATGCTCCAAATTTGGCCAGTCCACTCTCTGTGAGTGCAGGTTCAAGGGACAAGATTGGCTGTCTATTGTCCTGCTGTAGCATTCTCATATCTTATGGGCTGGATATCTCGCTCTCAGATGTCAAGAACATTTTCTCCTACGTATGCTTGGCGGAGCCCTGCGAGCAAGCCAGAGAAGAAAGCCCGTGAAACCGAGGTCCCCTCTCCCCGCCCAGCCACCCACAATGTTCTGGACAACAATCCGGCCCGCAAATCCGCAACCTCACATCGTGCCATGCTCCCAGGGTTGGGCAACAAAACGGGGGAACCCGTCCGCTGCGTAGCCAGCAGTCGGGGCAGAGGGGCGACCACAGCAACCTCAGGGGCTCCCACTCCGGGGGCCAGCCCCACTCTCGCGCCAGCAGCAGGGAAACCGCCCTGCACTCCAGATCCAGCAGGCAGCAACATGCCGAAGGTATTGCCCCATTTCTGACTCACTTTTTGAATATCATGGCAAGAAGCATGATCACCATGACTCACTTTTCCTCCTGCTCAGCAGTCTGAGTTTGTGGCCATTGCTGTGACTTCATGCTTCATTGGGGGAATGGACATCCAGAGGTGGATCCAAATTTTCAGAAGTCTGCCTATCGTGTCACTCGTAAGCCTGAACTGGCAGGCAGTCCCTTCATCACCAGGCCCGCTTCGATGCCTGGCAGCCGTACAGGTGCTCCGTTACAGTCGGCTGAGTCAGGTGGTGGGATGGGTATCACCATCCTTGGTCTGATGGTCAATTTGCTCAGGGAGGGCCTGCCCTGCCGTTGGCTTCTGCTATCGGGGGACTGCTTTCCAAGATTCCTCCCGTGCCTGTAGGTCTGCCGAAGCAGTTGAGCCTGACGTCGCTGACATCCAGTGGGCGGTTGGCGCAAGAGATGGCGGGCACAATCGCGGGCGGGTATGATGACTCAGACGATGAGTCGGACTGGGACCGCTACTCCTACGGGGAGGCCGAGCCGGAGGTGGGTCATAGATCTTCTCGGTGGAGACGCAAAAATTTCTTGCAATCGGCGGCTGTGTGCCTGTCATCTGTGCTTCTCTCATTCGACATGAAAGCTTAGCCGGTAATCACCCTGTCACGGGACAGCTCTCCCTGGTGTAACGCAGCCTCAAAACTGGCAGGGCTCGTCAGACACGAGCGGCACTTTGCGTCTGAGGACTGCCAGCGGTCAGAACCTTGCTCGCATACTGAAGGGGATGGCCGGCGGCGATGCAGAAACTGAAAGGAGACGTGATGCGGTTGAGGTTTTTCTTTTGCAACCGTTGGGCATGCGTGCAGGAAGATGAGCGCTTCTCCAGCAGCGCCAGCGGGATGGCCACCCCCGTGTCTGGCTCGGGGGGACGTCCCATAGACACCCAGGGCATGCGGCGTGTGGCTGAGACGTCCATCTTCGGCCTCACGGACAAGCGCCGCCCAGAGCCGCTTAGGTGGGGAGAGACTTCTGGTGGAAGGGTCAGGGAGCCACGTTTTATCTTGAAGCGGATTGGTGTGGCTGTCATGGTGTGTGGTGGTAGTGGTAAATCATCTGGCATGAGAGGGGAGTGCAGGACAGGAGACAGATATGCCTGGTGGAAGCATGTGTGGCGAATTATGACCTCCCCTAAAGAGGATAGGTGCTCAATTGTATCGCGGCTTGTGATCAGCATCCTGAAGCCTGCACGCCTGCCTGCCTGCCTGCATAATGCTCGGCAAGTGTCAGCGCCCCAGTGAGAGGGCTCGAAGCAAGAAGGTGGAGAGCTCCAGGGGAATTTTACGAGAATCGGGGTCTGTAGTCCTGCGTAATTGAAGTGATTTGGGTCGTCAGTATTTCTTTGACTGTGCAGGGAGACCAAGAGTCTGAAGTTGGCAAAGCTGAGGGGGTGCACCTTTGTGAATCAGTATGTGGTCATCAAGTACCTGGGCAGGGGGGCATGTGGCCGCGTTTTCCTCTGCATGGACATGAACGACAACCGGCTGTATGCCGTCAAGGTCAGCCCCTCTCCAACCCCCTCCACATCCCGCAGCCGGCTGCAGTGTTGGCCATGCAGATGCATAAGTTTGACAGCCTGTGAGGTTAAGAGCTCTGACGAGGAGCTAGATTGGGAGGCTGCAAAGTTTCGCGAAGCAAAGGTCAATTTCAATCAGCCATGTATAAGAATATGCTACGGTAAGTGTGAACCACCGTTTCCTCACTTGCAATAGGAGACCCCAAGCCGGCATGCGAGAACATCCACACTCAAATCATCGTTATGTTGCTGTGCTGCTGCACGCTCTACTGCCTCAAGGGTGCAGGGAAGCAAGTTTCATTCTCTGCACAGTCAGGCCATTCCCAGTCCTGATTGTTTGCTGTGGTGCAGATAGTGAAGAAGGTGGACCTGGAGGCGCAGAGGGGGCCCAGCCGGCAGAACCAGCGGCGCAAGCGGAATCCCATTGACGACCTCAGGCGGGAGGTCTCCATCATGCGCACGCTGCGCCACAAAAACATCGTCTCCCTCCAGGTGGCTGCACCACCCTCCACCTCTGCGGTCCCTGCCCTGATGGCCATGCTCATTGCTATCTGCTGCCATGACTTCGCGCAGAATTTTCTCAATTGCTTTTCGACAGTAGGTCGTCCATTTTTCAGTCAAAATATGTGCCAACACAAGGCAAACAAATAGAGAAGGCGGACACAAAAGAGTGAGGCATAAACCCATCCTTAAGATCATGGCATTTGCTTGTATTGTTGAGTATGTCTGCAAAGAATTCGTTCACTTTTTCTGAGCTGCCCTTATCCCAACCATCCCACACTTGCCATATTTGCATGTGTCGACAAAGCAAAACTGAAGTTCCTAGCCTTGAAGAGGTGATTCATGGGGCTTGAACAAGGCCTTTGGACAGCATGGTCATCAATAGGCGTTCCGAATTCTGGAGGTGTGGTGTATATGTTCCAAAGATTCTGGAAAGGCAAATAAAAATCCCTCTAGAATTCCAGATCAGCCACTGAAGCTCCACCCGTCTAAGGCATGCACCTGGGTTCTGTGCAGGAGGTGGTGGACGATCCCTCAGGCAACAAGATGCTGCTGGTGATGGACTACATGGAAGGGGGGCCCGTGATGACTCGCGAGGCCCTCGAGAGGGGCAGGTGCATCCCCGAGTCGCTGGCCTGTCAGTACTTCAGGGACATGTGCAAGGTGGGCAGCACCCCTTCCCCTCCCTACAAGACTGCTATACTCCCTTACTTCACATACCTTTCCCGGAGTACAAATTTGGGAAACCGTTAAAAAATTCGCAAGAATATAGACCTCAATACTCAAAGAGACGTGATAGCCAAGCAGGCGTGCCAGGCGAATTTAGATCCTGGTTTGTTGAATTGTTGAACGCGAATCGATGGCCTGGAATTCTTGCCGCATTGCAAGGCCAGCCCCTTGCATTCCGAGCCCAGCACTCTGGAGCATGCCTTCCACTATAACAAACCTAAACCTTGTTATCTGATTGCAAGACGGGTGCCAAGCTGACTGACCTGCAAACAGTCATGCACTAGGAGTGATCATGCAGGCCCTTGGAGCCCTGTAGGCAATACCCTTGCCTCCCGATGCGTACATTATCATCCCCACAACTCTTCTTGAAACTCACACGCACCAACCAGAACCAAGATAAACACAACAGTACTGCATGCTGTATTCAGAGTCGACCGAATAACCCACTGCACGTTTCCTGGGATCGAACCCCACACCCTTGCCCCCGCAGGCGCTGGACTACCTGCACTTCAACAAGGTCGTGCACGGCGACCTGAAGCCCGAGAACGTCCTGATGAGCGCCCGGGGAGCCGTCACCCTCTCCGACTTTGGCTGCTCCAAGGTCATCATCAGCGGCAATGAGTACCTGGAACGCTGCAACGGCACGCCCGCATTCCTGGCCCCGGAGATGATGAGGCCCCAGTCCCGCTACAGGTGCGCATTCAGACCAAAATCCCATTTGGAAGAATTGTGCCTCACAGCATTCCTGCTTCCCTCTTTCCCCCGTCTTCCCCTTCTCCTGTATGATCCCCGGGTTGAGGTCTATAGGGTTTGGTCATTTTGGCCCGTAATAGCCGATAGGTGCTGTGAGGATCCTCTCCAATTGAAATGAATGCGTTGTTATGACTGATGGCTTTGCTCTCTGGACTGGGACCCAGCCTCTGGGCTAACAATTCATCGGAGAATGGAAGGCTGAACTCTCAGCACTGCTATCTTAGCCATGCCTTGGGAGAAGCCTCGGCCATGCACCAAAAATCCACTCCTTGCTGCATATTGGGTTGTCAGACGTAAAGGCGAGGTGCAACTTGGACCCCCCCCCCCCCTTCCCCGCACTCAACCCAACCTGCTTCTCTTCACTGACTCATGGTGCGACGATGCCCCCTCTCGTCCACCCTGAGGCTTGAACCCCAAATCCCTTTCAAACCCCCTGCCTGCAGGGGCCGGCCGACCGACGTCTACGCCCTGGGCGCCTGCCTCTACACCTTTGTCTTCGGTCGCATCCCCTTCAACGCGCCCAACGTCTTCAAGCTGTTTCAAGTCGTCCAGAACGAGCCCCTCCGCTTCCCCGACCGCCCCCAAGTCTCCCCCCTCCTGCAGGATCTGCTGCTGCGCATGCTGCATAAGGTTGCCCCC
>QAXI01000394.1:606779-636613 GCA_004335615.1 Chloroidium sp. JM
CTTCCTGGCCTACAGCGTGATGGGCTACCCCTTGTCCGCTGACGTCGCTTTTGTCAGTCTGGCGCTCTTCAACCTGCTGCGCTTCCCCGTCATGATGTGAGGGTCTTGCCCCTAAGATCTCCCTGATTCCCTTGTTAGTGCTTTCGCTGCGTTGTGCAAGACATGTTTGGCTTCGTGCTTCTGCACTTGACATATTTTTTCCTGGAGTAGTTTGGCCAGTGATGGGAGTTTGGTTGTGTGTAAGCGAGGGAAGAGGGGGGGGGGGGGGGTGCGCACACCTGTGAACATGATTACGTCGTGCACAAGTTTAATAAGGCCAGCTTTGACGAACGAGGAGCCAAATTGCTGCCACATGGTGGGCAGCACACCACCTTTATGCGGGTCGGTGGTCAGCCTATCATCAAAATCCCTGGACACCCTGTCAAGCAACAGAGAAGCGCATCAGCAAACTTGGCATTGCCGCTCTGCTTGATAAGCCGTCAAAACTGTCACGTTGCTCTGCTGTGGGTGTAAAGTCCACGCTCTCCCTCCATGAGGGGGGAAGTGTCTGCCAAATTCCGTGAGCTGCTGAGACTGCCAGGCCACATTTGTTGGCTGCGGTTGAGAAATCCATGCGCTCTCGTTCTCAGGGAGGGAATATTGTTTGCCAGGGTTGAGTGATGATGATCCCCTGGAAATTTACCCACCTCCAGAAGCGGTGAAGAACGAAGGTAAGTGTGGTCAGTCAAAAGGCAGGGCCACAGCGACAGAAACGGCTGCCTGTGTGACTTTCAACTTTAACTTTTGCCCATACATTTGGTCAGAGCCGGGTGTTTGCAGACCTGTTGGCGTTGTCCCTCTCCCCCAAGTCCCAGATGTCCTCCTGGTTCAGCGGTTTGCTGTATCCCAGGCGCAAGATGCTGTCCACATAGCAGAAGAACAGCCTTGACCAAAGATTGGCGTTCTCCTCTGGACACCATCGCCCTGGGAAGCACGCCAGCTGTGTGAGCGGTGGTCGGCAGGCGTTGTTCCCAGGTGTGACATCATGCAGATAATGTCTGACCTCCCCAGAGCAGTGATGGGAGATCTGGCGCAGTTTTCGAAGCATTATGCATGATCAATTTAAGAAGGCCTGGGCATTGCTGCCGCAATGTGTGTTATTTGGCTAATTTACTCCTCAACCAGCAGATGCTGAGCTATAATTTCACAGCTTGTGTTCAGAACACAGCTACCCAATGAGTTTCCATGCTCTAACACCACGGAAACCAAGCAGCCTGATTATTATAACTACTCTCCTCATATCTCGCACTTCATTGCATGTCTACACCCCCTCATCAGCATGTGTACCTTTCACTGCACGGCCAAGTGGGTCACAGCACCCGTTATCAGTCAAATAAAGCAACAGGCCTAGCTTCAAGAGGCACAAGTACTTGGCTGTGGCTGTTGATGTACCTGAGGGCCGGAATGCCGTCTCCTCTGGGATCACATCTTCATCTTCTAGCCTTGAGAACCCACTTCTGTCTCGCTGCCAGCTTTTTGGGAGTATGGAGCGCTTCAATGCTCGCCAGTTTTCACCAAAAGTACTGCGCCCCGATGTACCGGCTCTGTCATCTTCAGAGCCTCGTGCTTCGATGTCCAGATTCTGCATCTATGCTGTATATGTAAACAGGAGAATTGTTCGAAACTGATCAATTGTGCATGCGTGTTAAGGAATCGTCATTACGTTTACATGGGGTGCATTTACAACTGGAGTGGATCATCATCTTTGATGCCGCTCCGCTGACACAGGTAATGAGGAAAAATTCTCCACGTTCATGTTGAAACGTAATCGCCCGCTGACGGGGTCAGCATCCGTAGAGAGCGACTCAATTGCCTCTCAACCCTCCCAGAAATCTTAGGAACATGATCACACACAGCAGCCAAGCAAATGTCTCAGTTTGATCTCTTGGTGAAACAGCACCCTCTCCCTTTGGCACAAAAGACATGCCAACAAATCTTGCTTGTGTCAAACAGCCCCTCGGTAACTCCACAATCTCATGGCCGGGCCAGAAGAGAATTGCTGAGAGTCATGAGCCGATAGCATGCTAGCCCACATTGCCCACAGCGATCGTAGCATTCTTGGCAGCCGCGACCGTCTTGTCCTTGGCTTCAACAACCTTGTTCTTTGCATCATCGACCTTCCCTTGTGCATCTCCGTTGCTCTCCACGGCCTTTTCCAGCTCCTCTTCATCCTTTTTGAACTGCGGGTGGAAATTGCAAAAATCACTCCGCCTTTCTTAACATGTATCTCTTATCCTACACTCTGGGAGGCTAGTACATCAGGCCTCAACGTCCAACTGACAGAGTCTGCCCCACGTGGTATATTCACAAAAAATGAACTGTCCTCTTCCAACATTGGGGTGCCTCTGATACAAGGACAGGTATCATGGCACTGCGTTTCAGGTGCTTGGCAAGTGGCATACCTGGGCCCTCTCAGCCACAACTTTGTCGGTCTCCTGGGCGACGCACTTGGAGTAGCACATGTCGTACTGCTCCTGTACACACACAATGTATCGTCAGAACAGACAACGACAACATGACGACATGCAGACAGACTTGAAGGGCGTCTGGCATCCTGAAATGATCGAAAACCGCACCAAACGTACACCTCAATGCCCTGAATCCTGCCCAAAGAGCAGATGCCAGTTGATCTTGTCTTGAAGCAATGTCTCAATAATGCTTTCTTGCCTAAAGAAAAGCTGCAACAATCTTTGCATCCCAAATCCATACGGGTCCAGATGGGCCGTCCAGAGCATGCAAAAGCAAAATGGCCTACAAAGCCGCAATCTTGCTGCGCAAGACCACTGCCTGGTTTGGCCTCTGAAAGCATACCTTTAACTTTGCCAGCCCGTCGGTGTCTTTGTCCGTCAACTTGCCCTGAGCGGACTCCTGCTTCTCCTTGCACTCCAGCGCGCACGAGTCGGCAGCGTATTCCGTCACTGCGCCACATGCCAGGGTTTAGGTCAAGCTCTGACTGGCCAGTGGGGGACAGGTCAGGCTTGCAGCCCTCGGCAAACAACTCCACCAGAGCTGCTCTGCCTGCCTTGGCATGGGGAGTCCTCAGGCTTCTCATGTTCTTGGGGACATGCGCTGCCGTGACACAGACTTAATGCTCCAGCAGGTGCAGTCATCAAGGGTTGCTCTAGCGACTTCTTCCTTGAGCTGGTGGCAGGGGCTTATTGCCAACACACTCGGCCATAGGATCGCCATTGACAATTTCACAACAGAACACACCCCAAACATACTTATATGATTATCCTTGGGAAACTCTATCTGTCAAGAGTTCATGCCTGCTGTATGCCAAAGTAGGGCTGTATGCTCATTGAGAAGGTAAATTTGCTGCCAAACCTGGTGCAAATGCTGTAATTCGCAACGATTAAGTTGCTTTGGTTGGCAGGCATAAGACTGAATTATCCAGATTTTTCGGGTAAGCAATCAATCGCATTCCCCAGCAACATCTCTGTAGATACTGATACACATGAGAAGGGACAGGGATCGACTTTGTGGGGGGTGGGGGGTATACAGACCTGCAAGGAAAGGCAGGCCATGCTTGGCGCTGTCGTACAGGTTCTCCCTGAACACAACGAGGCTGCCCACGAGCATCACGGCAAAGACAATGGAGCCCCACAGCCACCAGTTGGACTTCAGCTCCTTCACCATCCGCTGCTGCATCGAGGTGGGGGTGGACCCGGGGGCTCCCTTACGCATGTAGGGGTTCTCGACATCCCCGCCCCTGCACAGGTACACTCTCAGCAAACTGGACTCGACAATCATCTGCCTTGTTTTTGAAAGGAACAAAAGACCTCATCTGAGCATAAGCAGCCAGCACAGGTCGGAAGAACAGAGGGAGTAGCTTGCTAGAGCCAAGGTGGGGTGGAAATCGAGAAGGGTGGACATGATAAACGCACAAGTGATGAGCGTCTCACCCGAGAGAGCTGGACAGATCAGAGAGCGCCTGCTTGGCTTTGTCGTCCTGCAGCAAGACTTGAATCTTCAAAGCGGGTTGACCTTCCAGATATCATAATCGACGAGCACTCTTGGCATGATTTTAATGAGACACGAGCACTACATTGAAGCAACTGTACGCAGAAATGGCGAAACACGTAACACAGACAGGATTGATCGCGCTTCAGTTGCAAATTTTCAGATACACGATCCGGAGCGCTGATCAATGGGCGCGGGAGTGGTATAGCACTATAATGCTTACCGTGGTGCTCTTCAAAGGCGCCTTCTCGCTCGAGGAGCCAAACATTTCTCCCCTAAAAAATTGTGCGCCGAGTCTCTCGCTTGGCGACGCGGCTGCTTGTTCTCAAGGGTAGAGAGAGGCCAGCAATTTCCTGAAGTTTTGAAGATCATCTGCCAAAAGTTCTTCTTGTTCTTCTTGCGTGCCAGCCTGTACAATGCATCAGTGGCCAAGTCGATTTGCACCAACAAGGATTTCCACAATGAACAGAATGCAATCCTTTCTTTTGCCATCCGGCGCACCCACATTGAGGCCATTCGCCCCGAAATGTGCAAAATTCTGTACAGCAATGAGGCATGCACACCCACTTCAACGACTTCGAAGCTCCACGGGTCGCCAGGCCGGCGCAGAACCTGGTGAATCGCGCACAGATGCTGGATGTACAAGTAGCCAGGAAAAGATCACCGCAGACCAGCAGCGCGTTGGGAATACCAGCCTGCTGGGAGTCACAGCTGCCCTAGCCCTTAGCAGTATGGCAGCGCCTTTGCCCAGCCTGGCTGCCAACAGTGGCCTCTTCTCACTAGCAGGTTATTCTCTAGCATAGAAGCTCCTTTTTTGCGCAATGGCTGTGATTTCGCCTTTCTGACTGCCGGAATGCCCCCAAAAACACCAGCCTGACGTCCCGTGACCCTGCAGATATGGATGCCAAGACAGCAGGCCAAGTGGCAGCAGTCCTGAGTCCCGTCCTGACACTCACCATCCTGCTCATGATCTGCCGCATACCCCTCAGCTGGTACCCCAACCTGAACGTGAAGAAGCTCCCCTGGAGTATCGCTGTGGCCCCCACGGAACCCCTGCTGGGGCCTACCCGCAAGGCCATTCCCCCGGTTGGCGGAGTGGATGTTGCACCGGTGAGCCATCGGTCAGGTTTTGGAGATTTGAAAGCAGGGTCAAGGATCGATAGCTGGGGATGAGAAGGATCGAAAAAGGGCCATTCCTGTTATGCAATTACTTGAGCTGGAGCTGAAAGGAGTTTTCCACCTTTCGCCTTGGAAATTTGGGAGCATGTGACAAGGAAGCTGATGTGGCGATGTTGCTCATCAGTGCAGAGGTTTGAGAGGAAGGGGGATGGGGGAGCAGCTGTGCATAAAACACTTTGCCCACCCACCCACCTCTGCTTGCAGACTTTCTGATTGTCTGTCCTCAACACCACATTTTGTCCGCAGATTGTGTGGGTGGCTGTGCTGACCTTCGTAAACGAAATCTTCCTAGGGCCGCAGGGGATATTGAATCTGCTGCAGCGCAAAGCCGAGCTGTGATCAACAAGATGCCTGCCTTGGTGACAGTAAGGCTGTGGTTATGATCCTACCAAATGCGCATTGCCAAACGGCTGGCCAAATCATTTCCTGCCATTGTCATGCAGAAATAAGTGCAGCAGAAGGTGACATACTTTTGGGATAGAATTGGCTTTGCATCCAGAATGTTTGAGGGATGTTGCGGTGCCTTGGGTCTTTTCAAATCATGATGCACGGTTGGCTGATAGATTATAGTTGGCCTTGAGGGGTCCAATCTTAGTTCAATGCAGGGTAATACTTCAGTGATTCTAGAGGTTGCATCTGATGCCTGAACATGTTTTGTGCTGCTGTATGAAGGCGCCAAACAAGAATAAAATTTGGAATGAGCAGCTTTGCTGACAAAGACAGGAGGAACAAGGTATCTTTGCTTGTTGATGTAGTAATCATCTCAAGCTTCATGAGTGCATTGTATTGTTGTTCGATGAGAGTATGTAGGAAGCCCTTGCTCGTGCAATCTCGCGATTTTTTACATCACTACTGAGGCTTCTTCCCTGCTCTAGTAGAAGAAGCCGAGAACCTGCAAGCAAATTCTTTGTGTCAGCATGGCCATATGTGAGTAGCTTGTAGATCACAGAAGACCTGAGCAGTATAACAGCACATCAAGCCTCCTTTAAATGGACGAAAAACCACCTTACACGCTGGGTCATGCACATCTTCCCACCAAAAGTAGGAGCCCCTCAAGACGAGGTAACCAGAAAGCGCCACTTTCCATTCCCAAACAGAAACAAACATACATAGCCCTTGGGTATGGAAGTACTCTACTGCAAGAAGTCATGCATGAAGCCAAGCCCCTCCCTCCCTTACCCACCACATCCTTCCCACCAACCCCGAATTCCTTGCACCCCACCACACAGCATTCTCGACAAAGCAATCGATGATCAATGCAGTTTATTGGGCTGCTCACCTTGCCTCCCACCTTCTTCCGCCTGGCCTCCTCGTGGTCCATGATGCCTGATGAAGTCGTCAGAATGATCTTTCCAAACTGCAGAAACACCGCCATGCGTCATTCTCAAAGGTCCCTCTTTGGTATAAGAGAACATTCAAGCCAGAAGGTGCACCAGGTGTGTCTTTTACACCTGCAGTTCAAATCCTCCCTCATCCTGCGCATTTCCTGTGTGGCGTCTGGCTATCCTCTGAACTTCTCTTCAAGCACAGCAGTCTTCTGAATTCATAACCGCCTTCACATCCTGCTGCAAGTAACTTCTTTCGTCGCCACAATTGTTGCCTCGAGAGTAAAAAAGGTGATTGCTGGGGGTGAGAGGCAGGGAGTGAGTCACCAGACGGGAGGGGAGGAGACGGGCCACCCATGCCTCGATGTCAGTGTGCTTCACGTCGTATCTGGGGGAGATCACGCCGCACTTGTTGAGCCTGCAGCCACATGATGCCCCTGTGACAAAGCGCTCTTGTGCTTCGTGCTTGAGCACACTTGCGTTTACACCCACACATGAAATTAAG
The DNA here is from genome assembly GCA_004335615.1 of Chloroidium sp. JM. NCBI lineage: Eukaryota > Viridiplantae > Chlorophyta > Trebouxiophyceae > Watanabeales > Watanabeaceae > Chloroidium > Chloroidium sp. JM. The sequence continues at coordinate 613,791 of QAXI01000394.1, forward strand.
GGAGCCATGGCTCCCGTGGCATCTATCCCAACTGCTATGGTTGGAATGATCTCTCTGGCACTTCTTCAAACCATGACATGCATTAATGCCATACCCTCAATGCCTCCCCCCTTTCCCATAAATGCACGATCTGCGCACCCTCTTCCTGTCTCTTCGGTGCCTCAACATTTGCTTACTGCTTGTAACATGTTCTGCTTCCCACCCGGCTGCATGTGAGCAGTGCACACGCAAGATCTAGCAGCTAAAATTCCCTGTGGGCAGCAGCTCCAGCATGATGCATGTTCTGCTGCGTCGGCAAAGCCTTAGCAGCATCATTGGTTTCCAAGAGACTTCCTTTCCCACACATCTTCCCCTCATCTTCCATGCTTATACCGTGCTCAAATAGGCCTGTCCATGCTGGATTTAGCGTCCCTTGCTGTTGATTGTATCCAAGCCTGCAGCGACAGCCCCCTCCAGAAACCGCACGCCCCCCCTCCCTCCTCTGCTTCTTCAATCCCAGGAAGACCACAGCTGGTACGCTGTGACACCCCCCTTGTCTTCTTGCTCAACCTGTTCCTCTCACAGGAGTCCTGCCATTGCAAGACGCACCTTCCATTGAGCTCCACCACGATTTTGCCGGCCCGGTGGTCATCCACAATCTCAAACTCCCCAATGTACCCTGCAACAATGCAGCCAAATCTGAATCATTGGTCCAGACAGGATTGCAACAAACAAGAGATCCCGCAGTGGCAACGCGAATCCTGCACAGAAGGAAAGCAAGGCTGCACCCCACGCAGCAGCCAAGTTTAATAATATGGCTGTAATCTCAGCTAGTCAGCCCTCCAGCTGAGGGGAACACACCCATTCCCCTCCCCAAGTCCTCAGGTGCCCAGACTTCCCCCTTGCCCAGAAATCAAGCTCCCACCGTCACCGTATCTTCACACTGACCAAGCGGCTTAATTATGGAAGGTGGACGCCCCAAAGGAACAGGAAGTGTGCCCTTAAGGTCCGAAAAGATCTCGTCCTTGTATTTCAAAATGCCAAGAAGATGAGGGAGAGAGGCAACTCACCGTGCTTCATCATCACCTGCAGGAACTTGATAACGACCTTGGAGCTCGGTCGTATAAGTACTTGCCTCTTCCCCCGCTTCTCTGCGTTGTACATCGTCTTTAAAGCATCGTGCAAGACACTGACCAGCACCATCTTGCCTGGCCACCTGCAGAAATAAAGAATGGCGTGAGAAGCCATACGGGCTGATAAATACTCGAAGCCAGTCGGCTGAGAAGATTTAAATGCACATGTAGTGCGATTCCAATCTCTGCACTGTTTGAAGTCACTGAGGCATCTTCACTGCATAAGATCTGGCCGAGCGAGTGTCGTTACGGTTGGAATTTACGAGTTGAGTTATACCCATACCTGGCTAATTTATGTGCCTGGTGGGTCGGATGCGACGGACAAAGAGGCTGGAGCACCCACAGACGGCTGCTTTGGGCCTGTAACAGCCTGTCAACCTTGGCCTTGCAAATAAATCTGCGCTTGGAATAACAGCAGAGAGTGCCGTGGAAGCAGAGGTCGAGCGAAGGAGAATGGGGGATCAGTCGGGTGCCTTCACCGTTTTCATGCAGGATACCTTTCTCTGGAACGCTTGTTGTCTTGAGTCTCACCTCCCAGTACTAGTCGAGCAAATCTTTCTCATTGCGGAATGAGAATCTCCCACGCGCATACCCATCATGCTCCCTGACTGCATCGCCATTCAATTCTCGTGGGCCTGAGCGTAAGGATTGGTAGCCAGCACAAGCAATAAGATAATCAATTGTGGCTGAATCGCCAATATTCAACACCTTTGTCTTCTCCTGTCTGCTGGCTGGGGTGCTAAGCAGTGTCCTGATATGAGTCTGAGCAAGAAGTCCTCACTGCTAGGAAAAAGGGACTGCAGGCAATGGAAAGATCTTTTGTGCAGGAACAGCAAAGGGCCAGGCCGCGCCACCGGCAAACGCCCAGCCTCCTTCGCCTGAGGACGCCCCAGGCCGCCAGCCAGAGCCACCTGCTGCAAGGAAGACACGGAGCAGGAAGGGCACAGCAGCCTGGCCCCCAGCCCAGCCAAGAAGGGCAAACCCGCCAAGCCCCCTCCTGGCCACAACCCCATCCCAGGAGCACGCGACGGCAGAGCAGAGCCGTGCCACCATTGCGACTGGGGTGAGAGCTGCGGATGGCAATGCAGACCTTCAAAGCGGCCCACCAGGCGAACGAGGGGGGCATCAGAAGCTGCCACAACTTCCTAGGAAGTCCCAGAAGGAGCAATCCGATTGACGAGGGGAGCAGCAAAGGGCAATGGCGCAGGCCCCGCAAAACCCCCAAAGCAGCCAGTCAGGAAGACAAAGGGGTGCATCAGAAGACGCAACAGGTCCCCAGAAGGGCCCCAGGGGGGGGGGGGTCGGTTCGCACAAGGAGGGGAGTAGCAAAAGGCGATGCCTTAGCTCCAGAGGACCTGCCGGATGGATCGATCCGCCAGAGAAGGGGTGCGTCCGCAGACGAATTAGCTCCCTGGGAGGCACAAGGAGCAGCCATCTGCGAGACAATGGGAGCAGCAAAAGGCAATGCCGCAGCCCGCCAGGACCTCCCAAAGCACCCAAGCAGGAAGGCGAGGGATATCTCGATAGATGAAGCAGTTCAAAGTGGCCCAGGACCCTTCAAAGTGGGCAGCCAGGAAGGCGAGGGGTGGCTTTGTGGACGCCACAGCTCCCCAGCAGGCCTCAAAGGCAGCCACCCGCACCACAAGGTCCAGCAGCCGGGTTTAGGCCGCTTTCATCTTCTTTTGGACATGTCTTGAGAAGTGGCTCTGCTTAGGCCCCTATGTGTGTAAGAGTGCAGAAGAGGAAATTTGATATGCATCAATCATTGGCATAATTGGCAGTTCTACAGAATAGGCCATATCGTTGGACAGAACAGTTTGAACAAAATCCACAGCAATGTTTTTGAATTGGCAATGAAAATCCCGCAAAAGCACAGATGTAATGCAGTCTGACATGTGGTAGGTCAGCCTTCTGGAGGTGTGCAATCACTTCAGGACCTCTTGTGCTTTGCTTTGTGTATGCGCCAGATCTGGAAAATGACTGTTGCCAAGGCTAATTAATGAGCTTGTTGATACATTGATTGGCTGATGGAAAGAAGACGACTCTGTTGCAATACGTGAGCTTGCTGTGCCAGTATTTATGGCAGAACAAGGCAACAAGGTTCTCTGCACTTGATATGGGGAAAAACCAGGGAAATTTTCCCAGCTTTCGCATGCTCTGAAAGTTGCCCAAGAGGTCCCTTCTTTCGCAATCTGTAATTCGTGGTAAGTGTTTCTGAGCTCGACCTCGTCCCTGACTTTCAGCAACTCAGTGCTGCTCCGTTGTTTTAAGGGAGGAGGAGGAGGTCCTTGCATGCTCGCAAAGGCTAGCTCGAATGGCGATGAACAGGTGCCAGATGCATTTCAAAAGAGCTCGCCGATGCCGGTTGCCAAGTTGGGCCTAGTTCCTAATTTCCCTGTGTTTCGGAGCGTCCCCAAACCCAGCGAAGCCTTTGCCCCGGGCTGGCGGACACTGGAGCAAAATCACCTTGGGCCGGTAACTTACCGTCACTTGTAATTGGCCCTCATTGTGCACATGGCGGGACACACACGACCTAAGCTGAGCGGATTGGAGCAAGGCGGGGATTTCGATGCTAAATGGGACAAGCTCATTGACCTGTCGCTCAGGAGGGTCGTATACGGGAGTCTGGCAGCAGGACTTACCAGCTTAATTCTCTTCAGTGAGCTCCTCATGCAGCCTACAAACATACTTGGTGATATGGAATTTCTCGTTGCACCTTGGCAGGCTTATTCTCTATTGCTACACAGCACTAGAGAGGTTCTTATTTAAGCTTCTCTATAGCAAGGGAAGTCTTGCAAGTGCACAATAAAGGCAGAATGTTTAAGTTGATGTCTCTTTACTCTGGACGCTCACATGGGAATTTGCCCTTCAAAACAATGAACTGACGAGTGCGACTCTGGGGGGGTTGGAGTTCCAGAATCCACAGCGCCTGGATTCAAGTCTGAGTTCGGTTTGCATAGCCTTAAAATAGAGGAGTACTGAATCACGGTCACAAACTAATTTTGAAGGAGGTGACTTACCTGTGAAATCTCGTTCCTGAGACCATCTCATGTGGGCGAGATCTGCAGGAGGAGCAAGCACACGCGCTGCAATTACAGGCATAGGAGCTGGATTTGGAGCTGGCTCAGCCTGGGCTGACAGTCAACGCGAGGTGCACCTTGTCTCCAATCGCATTATTCATAATCAGAGACTCAATCCTCTGTGGAACCTGCTCCCAGAAAAGGCTTCTCAGCGTATCAATGTAATAGAGCAAAAGCGTACTTCACACTTGTAAACGTAACTGTCCGTTTTTTTAGGCCTACCATGTGTGTGCCTCAAAATCTTTTCCTGGTGCGCAGATCCAAAACATTTTGAAGGTGCAACCTCAGGTGCAGCCTCAGGTACAGCCTCAGAAGAGCCAGGATTAGGCATCTTGCAGGTGCACTGTCACGTCTGACACCCTCGTCGCCCATGTAATTGAAGCCGGCGCGCACCACAGGGGCTATGGTACAGAGCACTTGCTATGTGATCAGCTATTTACAGCAGCAAGTGGGGCAGCTAGTAGTCAGCATGTGCTACTGCCTGTGGCATGTCAAGCTGAGGGAAGAAGAATTCTAGATAGGTTGAATTGCTCTTCTGAGAGAGATAGGGACAGAAGTAGAGTAAACAACAAATCTCATATTGTGATACGTTGTTGTTGTACCAGGGGATGTCTCAATTTCCTCGCCTGGGTTGATAGAGATCTGCACTGCCAATCATGGGAAGTTGCATGCAAACGATGTGAGGTGATATGCCATAGGGAGTAGAGACCAAGTACATACAGTATTGCCTGTATTGAAATTGCAGTTGGAAGGCACTGTTGAAAGGACATGCCAGCCTGGAGTCGTATTTTCAACAGGATTCCATTTACAAGAGTGTAATGATCGCATAATTGACCTCAGGAAGTCGCAAAATTGTAGTAGCTGAATGTCTTCTCTGGCAAACACAGGGACCTGAACACAACATTAAGACTCTGAAGAGCGACAAATCTACAAGCTCTTCATGCCATGCTCAAGCGAACATGGCTTCAAGACCCTCCGTCTCGAGGAATTCGGCTACACTGGGCTGGTCGAAGTCAATCTCAGGGTCCGCCTCAAACAGGGTGGCAGCGTTCAGCTTTGCGTCCTTGCACAAAGCCTGTGTCTTCTCCTCTCCCTCCTTGGCCTGCCGCACCGCATTACCTTGTTAAAGTAATCGGTGTGCGCTTCCTCAACCATTTATCTCCGCCAATATGCGCTGTGGGGATTTTGAATAGAGCAGCAGTTATCCCCTCAACGGTAAACAACAACAATTCAGCCCCCTCGATGAGGCCGGGAACGTCTTCAAATGCAGGGGATGGGGAGTGTACGACAGGATGCAGTAGAGCCCTCATTGTGGCAATCACTTCCTCTTGGGAGGGAAGGAAGGGAAGAGCCTGAAGGCAGCAAAAATGATGTGCAGAGGTGCGGATCCAGAAAGTTGGGTGGTGATGGGTTGATTTGGGACAGATGAAAAGGTTGATGGGAAAGAGGGTACCTCTATGGTCTTGATGCAGGAAGCAGTGAACTTGCGCTTGGGCTCACACTCCTCCACTTTCTGGAGAGCCTCTGGCAAGTCTTTAAGCTCCACAACTTCCCCCAAAACAGCCTGCCCATAGAGGTAACCCAAGGCTTTGGGAGCCACAGGGTAGTCCATCCTGCAATGGAGAATGATCCGTTCCTGAGACTGGGAAGGTTTTGAAGGTCATCATGATGAACCTGACCATCTTGGATGCATGTCATTCTCCCATCAGATAGATCAGGCTTGCAGAGACAAGTACTTAATTCCCCATCAGGATATCATGTTCCCCTCATAGAAACTCCTCCTTCAGCAGACTTTCTCCACTCTTCTTGTGATGCACCTTCCTATCCTGCTCTTGAAGATCCACAGGAGATGACGCCTGCTTATGCAAGTCCACTTGGCCAGGAAATTCGAAGCCTCACTACTCAAATTCGCTGCTAATTTCTACTGCATTGTCAGCAGGTAGTGCATAGAGAGACCAGGATGCACACCATATCAGCTTGCATAAGAGCGAGCAGGGAGAAGGGGAGGCATGGTTTGTGCGTTACATCTCTCAACGCGAGATCTCTGACCGACTTCAGTGGAGGAGGTAATGAAATGGACTCGCAGCGGTTGGAGCGAGGGAGGGTCAAGGGGGAGAAGGGGGAGGGGGGTGTACATGAGGTCTCCCAGCGCGTCCAGGTCTTTCTGCAGGCCTTGCAGGAAGTCTGACTTGGCGATGCTGCCATTCTGCACGAGTTTGACCAGCAGCTCCGCCAGGGCTTGTTGCTGGCTTTCTTGCATGGCGTCCAGCATCTTGGAGATGCCCACGCGCACCAATTTCGGCATGAACGCTGCAGGCAAAGACACACATGCATGTCACCGTGGAGTCACTTGCATTATTCCAAGCAGCCATTCCTCCCAGGTGATGAATCTCGCAAACAAAAGAGTCGCAAACAAAAGAGAGAAAGTGATGGTGAGCTTGACCCCCGTCCTCCCAGGTGATGAACCTCGGAAAACACCGAAGAGAAGGTGAGCTTGACTCCTTGCATTGTCTCTGATTGCTCCATATTCAGAGTGATGTTAAGAAAGTCCTTTATGCTGGTGAGTGGTTCACTCCTGCCTCGGGATATGGAGTCCATACTGGATTTTCAAGACAGTTTTATTATTTTTATTTGGCAGGGATCCTCAGGCGCCCTCACGAGCGCTATAGGTCGACACTCATCAAGGTAGTCAGACCGCCCGTCGACACTTTTTCATCCTTGGATCTGTAAGCACCCGGCGTGTGCAATGACCAAAAGTTGCCTTGGCACACGCAATGCATTCAGCCCTGCCCTTGTACATCTGCCTTAAATACCCCCCTCCCTGCATCCTCCTCTCCCAACTCCCAGGATAGAACTTTGAAAGGTGGGAAGGCAGCCATTAGTCAAGATACTTCATAACACTTGAATCCATAAGTGGTGCTGCAAAGGTGAGCCAAACCTGGTTGGGTGAGTTCTTCCACACAAGCGGTAGCTTCTGCGACGTCGCGACTGCTGGCATACTCTGAGAACAGCGACTTTGCTCTGCTTTCCCTGTCCTCCTCTGAAAGGTTCTTGAGTGGCTCCCTGCAGCAGGCTTCCTGATTGGAACTCCAAGCCTTGCCTTTAATTCAGCAGTCAAAGACATCCAAGGAATAGCAAAATCAGGAGCAGCTGGCTTCTATGCCTCCGCTTCCTTAGCCGTCGGTCAGCACTTCTTTACCAAGCAGGAACAGATCGTATTCAATTGAATCCTCAGCTACCTGTCTTAAGCTGTAGCCCTCGTTGCAGTCAGCTGATACTTGCAGTGCCAACAGACACATGCAAGATCGCCGTTGCCCCGTATTGCACTGACAATGGAAGTTCTGCATGTCATTTTAGGACCTCTTCGACCCACGTTTTTTGCTCCCGCTCCCCACGCCCGCTTCCCCTCCGCCTTGCCTTTTCCCCCTCCAGAGACAGTCCGAACGCCATTCTCCTAGACAGTATTGCAGCTACCCCTACCAAAGTATAGCTACGCATACATCTGCTCATTGGTCCCACATACCTCTTGACATGTGCAGCGGGGGCAGCTCCGGAGGAAGGTTCCGTCGACTGCCCGGCAGCTTCCCCATTGGGTGTGCTGGTGGAGGGCTGGGCCAGGGGGTCCACATCCAGGAAGAAGGCGCTCCTCTGCTGCACACCCCCGCAGTCTGCAAAACCCCTAAGCGCACCCGAGTCCTGCCACCCCGAGTCTGCAGTGCGTGATCTCTGTGTCAACACTGCAGGATCGGGCGAGGATTCACAGCCTCTGATTCGTTAATGCCCAGTACTTACATTTCCCCTGCCAGACGACATATTGATCTCCACCAAAAATGGTGGTCGATGGCAGGAGTTGTTTTCAAAGCAAGGAAGTTTAGTGATCTGAGCATGTGGAATCGTTCCCTGAAGACAGAGCTAAAGTTGCTTTGAGATTTTCCTGCTGCCACACACGACTTGCTTGGCAAACGCAGCCCCCACCTCACAACTTTTTTGATCGCTTTGCAGACAGATCTAACCCCGCTGTGTACCGAAAACATTGGAATGCTATTATGGCAGAGCAAGGGGATAGGAAGCAGAGCAGAAGGGAAATGCTCCGGTGATGGCGTACCTCCCCCTCTGAAGGCCGGGAACAGCTCCACATCTGCAGTTCGGGGTCCGATGACGCTGGCGGGCAGCGCCGGCAGTGCCTGGAACAGCGGCAGGTTGGGGGTGGGCATCATGCCCAGCTCGGCATGTGCCTCCGCATGGATCTCGTCGATCTTCTTTGCCTGCACAATTCGCGAGCGCATGTCAGCACGGATGTTTTGGCTGGGGACCTTTCATGGTCAGCCGACCAATCTGGCCTGTGAACAAATTTACGATCAATTCTGCTGGCATAGACATCTGCTGAGCATGCTCTGAGCAAGCACTGCGGGCTGACAAGAACACCTCGCCCTCTCCTTCCGACACGAGCGATCTGTGCACTGAAATTAGACTGCAGTGAGCCTTATGGCACCATCTACACCACCAAAGGACGGTCAGAATTTGCTACATCCAGGCAGATCCCCCCTCAGCAATCATACGATGGATCCAATCGGCTTTGCAACACCCCATCCGTTGATGAGGCTGATTCCTTCTGTATATAGCAAGACAGGTTGTTCACCCCTGCATCACACCAGCCCCTAGCTGAACGGGCTGGATTAAACCTCTGTTGCTGATGGATCCACTTCTTGCACCCTCCTCATCGATTGAAAAAACATATGGACAACATAATTAAGTGGTGGCATAATGGAGGGACATGCCTGCAAGACGTCTCGCCGGGGTATCCACTTCGACTTTCTGAGGTCCACAACGTCCCTCAGAAGGAACTTCAGGCGGGGTGCGAGCTTGGTGTGCTTGCTCAGCTTCTCGATGGTCACGAAGAAGCCGTCAAATTTGGCCTTGTTCTTGGTCGTCGCTTCCAACTTCTTGCCTGCCTTGGAAAGCAGCTCACAAAGGGCCTGCATACGGTTCACTGTGAATCTTAGCATGCTTTTGATACTGGGATATTCCAAAACAATCTCAAAAGCTGCAACACTTCCTGAGCATTCCTGAGCATGCCAACACAAAGAACAATATGCAGCTGCAACAGCCTTTCCACATTTATGCCCCATGAGTGCCAACTAGCTTGCACTGCCACTCCACCCCTCTCAACTATCCAATTCTGTGCTACCTGTCCCTTTCCTCTTTTAAAATCCCAAGAGCTGTTATCCTGCCTGATAATACATCAGCAAACTCCCACAATACCATGCTTCTGATATATGTATGTACACGAACCGCGCTGATGAGGAAACCAATGGCGGTCTATCCTGCACTTGTCCCTTGAGCAATGTGAGGAATATGTCTGCCCCAGAGTCTCCTTGAAAGTTCTGCTTCCGAGGGCTGATTGTGCTTCGTGGTCCAGATGCAAGGCTTGGGGGTGTCAACCTCAACGTTGTCTTCCACGGGGTCAGCCTTGACATCCCCCAGAAGCTCCTCTATGCACACCGTGACTATGCGCTCCGCCACGATGCCCTTGTTGAACAGCTCCGCGATCAGGCGGATGTTGCCCAGGGTACGGCTCTTCACCCGCCGCTCGGCTTCCTGCCGCTCCTCAGGCGGCGTTGTGGCCAGTTTCTGCGCGGCTGGAGGGGTTGACACAGAATGCAGGATTCCGTCTGGATGGTTGGACACAAATTCAAGCCCTGCTCACGTCAGCACCAGAGAAGGACATCTGCTTTCGGTGGAGGTGATGCGCGATGGGGGAAGCCTGGATTGGATACTTTGATGAGCTCGCTCAGCTCCAAGACTACAGGAGCTGCAGACAGCTGTTGCATTGAATGAGCAGTATACTTTCACCTCAGTAGTATCCATTCCCCATTCGAACCTTGTGAGACCTAAAAGATTTCCATGCAAGCTAGCAAGCCTACACAGGGAAGGGTGCACCAGAAGGGAACAGCTCATCTGCTCCATTATTTCCCAGAGGCAGGTCATTGAGGTCCTCTGGAACTTCATGGCTTCACATTGACTTTGGGTTTGATTAAGCTGTGATCAGATTCTGACCGAAGGCAGGGCTCACCGCTCTGTTGTTGGCAGCCTCCTCGAATTGGTCCTGGCATGTGTTGAGCAGGATGCTCTTGAAGCTCTTGGACCTGTCTGCCCCAGTCAGCGACTCTGGGAGGGCCTGTACATATTTTGATTTAGCAGCTCAGGAGCCTTTCCTGCCTGATGGTTTCAGCTGCTGTTTGCACCCCTTCCCTTCCTCTCAAAATCCCTTCCCATCAGTCCCAGTGACGATACCTCCCTCGAAAGCAGCTGCTCTGATCCAATCATCACCAACATCAAGCCAAGATGCACTACTCCCACAAGATGGAGATTATTGACTCAGAGAGGTTATTCTGACTGCAGTTCAGTCTCTTCAGTGGTGTTGCCAGTGATCAGGAGAAGCAGAAATTGTGAACTTCAGGTGTGGGTGATCAGAAATCTTAGAAGTTGAGCAGTTGTGAGGGTGAAGTGGGAGATCAGCTTAAGGTAGGGTTAAGGCGCTCAGAAATGTATTTAGTCTTAAGGGTTTGTCTGTCAGGCCCACAAGGGGGCAGTCAGTACGAGGAATGTTGTCTCGTCACAGCGCCAGCATTGCACCTCTTTATTTGAAACCCCTCCAGCCTGTTGTGCGGAGTGAACTGGAGAATGATGCAGGGCTGTGCAACCAACTGAGGGTAATCCCTATTCTGTCGTGCATCAATCTGTCAGCTGTAGGGGCAAGCCAGTAATTTAAGACACATTGCCAGCATGCGCCATGAACTGTGAGCCTGAAAATGAGCTCCAAGGGTTTGGGATTAACTGCGGACTTGAGATTGCAGAGATATGAAACAAGGCACTCTAGCCAGTCTTGGAGTGATCCCTGGGAAGATAATAGAGATGGGGGGGGGGGGGGGGTGAGAGTACCTTGGACAGGCTGTCGCAGAGGTCTGCGTACACAGCCACGAAGGTGGGCTGGGCCACCGCGTTCTCAAAGATCAGGGTGATGGTGCCGTGCAGGGTCTCGGAATTGGTGACCAGCTGCAGCAGCTGCTTGGAGAGGATGTCGAACTTCTCGGGCGTCAGCTTGTTCAGGATGCCCTTGATCTCCTTCATCGTCTACAGGCCCACACATCCGTCTCGAAACCTGATCTCACCATCAGCTTGTATCATGAATTTAACCTTGTGTTTCGAGTGTCGTTGTATCGTAACCCCCTGGCTTTGTACAGCCATTCCACTGCAGACCAGCTGATGCTGAGGCTTTTGGCTCCCTGCCAAGAGCTGAAACTAGCCTAGAAAGTCAATTTGAGGTTGTAGCTATGGGCTGATTTCTGGTAGATGAGATGCCCACTCCAGCACAACTCATCTGCTAGATTGTCTTCTGTTGTAAATATGATGCCCACGATATATAGGAAACTGTGGAACAGCTGCACTGAGCAGGGTGGGTCTTCAGGCCACAAGCTGGCATCCGGGATTATAGGAAACCCCAAATCTGCGGATTGGTCCGTTTTCACAGCACAATATGGGTCAAGAAATGCGCTCGGACAGCTTGCCTTGTTGTGGCCTTCCTGGGTTTCTCCTTTCTGCCAAGCTGTCCTGCCAAGGTCCTCAGCCTTCTGCATCTTCATCGCCTGCCCAGTGACAGGTCTTCAGAGGAGATCTTTAGCGCAGGTCACTTGGCTTCCTCGCAGGATGGGAGACACCCAGAATTTTTGATGCCATGCCCTTAGGATGACACCGAAATGAATGATTCCATGCGCAGATTTAAAATAAAAAATAAATTGAAGTGAATGACTGTCAACCTTGGTTGGTGTCGACGCTTCAAGACTCATTTCTACAGAGACATTCATAACGCAGAATATGTGCCATGTGTTGAATGATATGTACTGACGTTTTCCCAAAACTCATTCTTCGTGATCCAATTTCTCTTCACAATCTCGGATATGTGTCTCCAAAAATGCATGGCTTCTAGGAAGCTAGATTGTGGGGTTGAAGTGTGTCGAGAGATGACTTGAGAGATGACTTGAGAGCATTAGCACGTTGGACGTACCCAAAAATCTTTGGCAACTCAGTGCCTGAGCCAAGCGTCCAGCCCCCGCAGCATGAACATTTGATACAATGGTCAGCGAGTCATGATGGCACTTATCGAATAGATGCTGATCCGTGCCCGCCCTCAAAGTATTGCCTATCGATTGGGTGAGTCAATGAATAGAGGTGCAACGAAAGCCCTGCAGAAGGGCAAGGAACGTGTTCCATTCTGCGAGGCGTCACCTGGGCTTGCTGGGCTGCCGTCATAGCAGGCTGCTGCGCGGGGGCCTGCCCCGACTGCTGGGCCCCCTGCCTGTCACCTCCCTTGTTCTGGCCACTGCTGCTGGGCGCGGACGCGGCGGTGGTGCCCCCCGACCCCTTGTTCTGCCACCCCTCCTGTCCGCCTGAGGCCCCGTTGGCGGCAGGGGCCGCTGCTGCGTCGGACCGGCCCCTCCAGTCCCGATCATCAGCCTGCCCATGAAGTTTGGCTCACCACAAGCGTGGCTTCCCCGCATCCATTCCCTACCTTCATTCCTACCAGTAAGCCACGTCTCCGAGGCTCGCCGCAGCATACCAAGCATAAAATTCAGGCTCAGGCATGTCAGCAGCAGATTCTCAAGCGGCACGTTCATCCTGTCTATTTCTTGTTTTGTTAGCCAAACAACACCGACTTCGGTGCCTTAGCAATAACCCCCCAACCAAGCAGAAGATGCCCAAACCATACTGTGCTCTTTGCTTTCCTTCCATTGGGGCCTGATTTGCAGCGCCTGGCAAAAGTACAGTTCAATGTCATACAAAAGCAATGTCATGACGAACTTTCCGAGCTATGCCTGATGAAATGGAGGGATGAAGGGAAGGCATTGCACCTGTGGGATGGGGCGCTGAGCCTCAATCTGGAGTGTGTTGATTTGGAGTTCAGGGAAATTGCTCAGCTCAGGTGGGCACTTGACGTTGGTCTGTGGAGAAGACACTCCGGCTTTCAGAAACCATTCCGCAGCGTTCTTGCTTGCACACCCTTGAATTGCTGTGTTGTTGGCACATCTCAAAAATTGAATGAGCAGATGTCTCAACGTAGTACTTTGCACGCAGGCCACACTGGTCAAGAGTGTCAGTGCACCGCTTTTTATGACAATCTCATAATTGTTTGCTAGGGGCTAGGGGCAAGCATACCTCTTGCTGGGCCTCCAAAAATTCCAAGTTGTACACCTTCACCTCGCTCCGTGGCTTCTTCTTCTCTTCCTCATACAGGGGCACATCTGCTACCTGTTTCCAGAATTGAGCGACCGTCAAAGCCAGGCAAAGGAACAGGTGATAGGAAAAGGAAATGGGACTATAGAGGAAAGCAAGGCCATCGGCATTTACAAACTATATTAGTGAAAGTTTGTATACTTTGATCGAGGTTGTGTGGCATCCACCATCGAAAAATATGCTGTTGCGGTGATAGTGGTGATGGCGCTGTTTACCTGCGCTTTGACTGCAAAGGCTCCAGCACCCTTGGCAAATCTCTCGAAAGGGTTCTTGCTGCTGCCGCCACCAGGTCGCAAAGACATGGGACGAAGAGAGACAGGGGCGCTGTCCGTCTTCGTGGCCATGATGGGCAATGTTCCTGCTTCGATCCAGATGCCCTTGTCAGCAGTACGCTGAGCTAAGCTGCAAGGCCTCTCAATTCTCTCATGTCAATTGCCAGGCTGTTCTGAATGGCATGCATTTTGAAACATCTTCCAATTGTTTCGGGAAAGGTAATGTCTGTCTAAGCTAGACTTGCGTCAATCCAAGCGAGGAGATATTTTCTCATTGCAATGCACATTCATTCAAGCTCAGACTGTGGAGTTCAATGATCGTTTGCAACAGTATTTGCAAAACCCAGGCATTCCTAAGACTAGCACTGGCACTCCAGCACAGCCTAGGACATTGATGCTGTGCTGACAAAGGAAACACTAAGAATCACTGATGCGGTGCAGGAGATTCAAAATTATAATCTCTGACGAAATCCCGCTGCTCCACAGTCTCAGGGGATGAGCGGGGCACTCCGCTGATGTCTGCATCTTTCCTGGTGCTGAACGCTCTCTGGACCCGCCTCAGGGCCTCCTCTGAGTCTATGCCATATAAGGTTTTGAGCAGGCAGGCTCCTATGGTTCCTGCATTTCAGGAAAAATGGTATTGAACGAGCAATTGTGTGTGTCTGTGAGTGCCTTAACAGGCGCAAATTTTCTCTCGATATTAAGGGTAATCATGGTGCAGTGAAAAGATGCGCAACATTCGAGGAGGACAGGCATGCAAAGGCTAAGACAGCGATCACCTGCTCTCCCCCTGCCTCCCCAGCAGTGGACGTACAGAACCTCCCCTCTCGCCAGCCTTGCTATTAGATCATCCAGAAGCGAGTGCACTCTGCAGACGATGCCATTGAGCCACAGACTTACTGCAACAGCTACAATTTGGTTTGTAGGGCTTACAAAGCAACACTCATCTCTCTCCCAAACAGTATGCATGCCTGACTCTGTTGCAGCATCCCAAATTGCCGGACAAAGAAAAGAGCGGTGCTCACTGCTCTGGAGATGGGGTGCTGAGGTCTGTGATTGGGCTGTGCACGAAATGCAGCTCCCTGCCAGATTGGCCAGGGGCCTGATCCTGTTTAGATTTACTTTTGCGCTGCGGGAGGAACTGGTCCAGGTGAGAATTACGGATGGAGCCTGTGATCTGCGACAACATAATTTGTGAGATCGTCACATGTGTTCCTGCATTTTTGCCCGCTTGAGCTCTGTGGACCTGCTGCAGACTTTCCTTGACGATGTACATTTTATGTGGCAAAAGCAACATTCCCATTTTCTGCCCCTGTCCTTGGGGTTGGGTAAGGCATTTCGGAAAGGCTCTTAAGCGTTTAGGCAATGAATGAGATTGGGGGATTGAGCTGCCTTACCTCTACGGTGGGAGGAGCACCCATGGCAGAAGACATCATCGATGCGATAGGTTTGTACGCCTGGAACCCTCCCAGACCGCCTTGCGGTATTTGTTCCTGCGGCGGGAGTTCCCCCTGCATGGCAACAGACAATCTGCTTTTACGCTAGGAGCTCCAAATCCATACATTCTGGGAAATCAGTCCAGATTGGGGGGTGTGTGGTCTCTGGTTTTTATAACATTTCTGGTGGCCTTGGAGCCAGGACTCCGCTGTGTAAAGGCAGGATCACACCTTCCCACGACATCTCCTATTGATCACATCTTCTACACTGGAGTGCATTTCGAGCATCAGAAAACCTGAGAGCCACTGCATCGTTGAAGCACGCCATAGTTCTGCAATCATCCACCTCTCCTGAAGGGACACGAGATTGTTTCCGTTCAAAAGTGCGCTGCCTTTTTATATGAAGAATTTGATACCTGTAGGCATACAAAAGTGGTGACCCCCGCCCTGAGGAGAGTCTCAATCTGCTTCTCTCCATGCTTCCTACTGCTGCACGAAACACATGCCAAGGCTTCAGAAAGCCCATACGTTTGAAATTTGAGCGTCATGATCAGAGATGATTCTGTACTGACGAGGGTCAAGGTATTCAAGGCATGCACATTTGTGGTCTGCTTCCTTTCTGAATTATTTGCTGCAATTCGATGCACTCAGAGATGATGAGTCGATCTTTGTGTGGCACATTGACAGATACTTCATTGCTCAGCTTGCTGCTGATATATTGCTCAGAACAATGCTGGGGGTGAAGCATCACTAACATGTGAGATTTTGCTAAGCTCGCAAGTGATTAATTACTCTGAGGAACGTTGAGGGTGAAGCATCGCTGGCATGTGAGATACCTGCATTGGCTTGGCTCAACGAATGGATATCGTCCCAGAAGCACGCGGTTGGGGATGATCCAGTTGGCCAGGAATTGCGCGCCATAGCTGTTGGGCTGAGCGGGGCATAGGAACTCATGCACATCGTCAAAACTTCCTGCCAAGCACAACGACATGATGAGAGGAAGTCAGCTCTGGACGCTGGGCTTGAACAACGATTCGAAGGTCTTCTAGGGACGTCTCCCCCTCTGGAGATGCATGGGCTGGCCTAATATGGCTGTGTTTGCAGATGCAGGAAGGGCTCTGCTCATTTCCTTATGTATTTACCTTCTGCAGCAGCTCCCTCCAGTGGGTGGAGGTCAGGCAACTGAAGTTTGCGATATTCTGTACAGGGACCCGCTGCAGATTCTCCCTGGGCGGAGGAGGAAGCTCGGACAGGAAGGTGTACTGGTCTTGTTGCGCCGTTCTGCTTGGTGCTTCTCTTTGCGGATTTTACTTTCGGGAAACAATTGCCCATATGTAGTCGCTCTCCAATACTGGACTGTTGTCTGTTGACAGTATGTCTAGGGAAAGTTTCTGATAGGTGTGAGTGGTGACAGGTCGGGAAGTGCACCATGACCAGTTCTCAGGCTGTCACTGTGCTGCCCTGTTATGACACTACTATCGAACCCCCTGTCGCTTAGCAGACATCTGTTTGATCCGACGTGAAGGCGGGGTATCCAGGCTGCCTTCTGATCGCCTGATCAATGGTGTGCTGCGGAAAGATAAATCTCTTGTATTGCAACAGTTAGCGTCAATCTGTGCTATTTACTATCGCCGTCATCTATCTATTCAGATTACACTTGAGTCGAAATCTTCCCGGCCGCCTGGAATTCCGGCATCAAACTGGTACTGGTCCTGCCCAGAGTGCATAGGTGATTTCCTGCCTATTGCTGCCCCATCTTGACCTTTCAAAAGCAATCAGAGAATAAATATCAGGTAGTAGACCAAATGGGATCTCACAACACACAGTAGCTATTGCTACTTGCTGTAACCTGTGCTTAGCAAAGATAGATCTCGTCACATGCAAATCTATTTCCAGCAAGATGGTACGACTATTGACACGGGCTCATATAAATTGCAGAAAGACTCCCATGGCAGCCGAGGACGCCAAATTGGCCAAGAAGCTTGCCAAGCGAAAGCTCAAGGCTGCAGCTGCCGCCCAGTTAGCTTCCACATCTACTACATCAGACAGCCAGGTCAGCGAGCCAAAGAAGAACTCCAAGAAGAAGCGGAAGGTGGCAGAGGCAAATGACGTGCAGAGCCCACAAGAGGAGGCCACAGTAGAGGAGGAACAGCCCAAAAAGAAGAAGAAAAAGAAGTCGAAGCAGACCGAGGGAGAGAGGCAGGCACCTGCACCCGTGGCAGAGGTTGTGAGCGAGCTGGAGGGCAAGAAGAAGAAAAAGAGAAAGAAGAAGGATGGAGACGCGAACGGAGAAGCAAATGGGACTGCGCACAAGGTAGGAACTGCTCGTTTGCGGTGTATACATTTGTGAAAAGGCCTTGAGGGTAAACCAACGAGAAGTGTATCTTGTCGCAGTACTGTGAATTTGGATCACCTGACTTTTTGTAGGGCGGATTGACTTCTCTGTAGAATTTGGCCAGCAGACACATCTCTTCCCCCCTTCCCTCCAGCCGTTTGCCCTCTCTACTCTGCTTTAATCCTGGGCACACCACCCATGTCACCCTGGACCCTTGACCCAAACGCTCCAATGTTCTTAGAATGTGATGCATAAATTCATTCCGCAGGAATCCGTGGGAAGGGTGGTGGAGCAACCGGCCGCTTCTGAGGTTGCAAAAATTGGCAACTTGGAGAGCATGAAGCGGGGGAAGCCCTTGCGGAAGTTGCTGTACAAGCAGGTGACCCCTGAAGTTTGACATGGAGAGACATGGTTCTGGTGACCTGAGATGCAGCTCCACGCTTGCATCATGGCTGCTTTTTGGGAGGAGACTGTCTGATGCGTCACTCCTAGCTCCCCAAATCACCTGTTCATGGAAACAGGAAGGTTGTGCTTTTGTAGGAGGTCTGAAGGAGGTCTGATCAGGTTCTCCTGGCTCCCACACAAATGGTGACCAGTCGATCGGAATTGCTTGCAGGGTGCAGAAGTGGATGGCATGAGCAAGGCGGCGGTGCAAGCTTGGAAGGATGAGAGGGCTATCGCAGTGGAGGGCTGCTCTCTGCGGCCGATCTCAAAATTCAGCCAAACAGGTAAACAAATTTCTACAGTCGCATTTGCTTGCCAAGGTACTGGTTTGCACACTTGCTGACACAGCTGCAACGAAGATGGAGAAAGAAGTTCCAAAACAAAACCCACAGACACATCTCAAGTCAATGCTAAAAACACCGTGGCTGGGCTCCAAGATCGAGACCTCCAAGTGCTTATGATCCAGAAGGCCTTCATATTTTGTGGAATTGTGGGGTTTCAAGCATTTTTGCGTGACGTCAGGTCTGCCGGATGCCATGCTGCATGCTGCCCGCAACTTCACATCCCCTTCCCCCATCCAGTCCCAGTGCCTGCCCATAGCCCTCTCGGGGCGGGACCTGGTGGGGATTGCAGCCACGGGGTCAGGGAAGACCATCGCTTTTGGCCTGCCCTGCCTGATGCACATCCAGGCACAGAGGGATGCTGGCAACGACATAGGTGACCCTCCTTCCTCAGATCAAACCTGCGCCCGCACCCTCACCTCCCCCCCATGACATCTGTGCAGGTATCGTGGAAGTTTCCCACATGGGAAATCTCCATGTCAAAGCAAGTCATCACACTTTCACTGGTTTTGTCACCCCATCCTCCCATTTTCAATTTCAGACTGTCCAGCACCATTCGTTGCATTGGAAATAGCCTTCATATCAATCTTACATCCTCCTGCATCCTTGAGACGACAAGTCCTGCGGGTATCACTTTCGACCTGCTTTCATTCACAAGTGGCAATTTGCACGCTGATTTCTCTGTTACTCCCATGACTCAGCTGATTCATGCCAGCCAAAACCCGATGTCATTGTTCCGAGCTTCAACATCTGCTTGGCAGGTGGTGCCCCTTATGCCCTGATGATCTCCCCCACCCGGGAGCTGGCCCAGCAGATCGCGGCGGTCATGGAGGAGGCGGGCGAGCGGTGCGGCGTGAGGACGCTGTGCGTGTACGGGGGCGTGCCCAAGCCCCCGCAGGCCAAGCAGCTGCGGAGGGGGGTGGACGTGGTGGTGGCCACTCCCGGGCGCCTGGAAGATCTCATCAACGACGGGGCCTGCAAGTCGGTCCCTTTTTTCCAAGGAACAGAGCAAGCATCCTCATGTGTTGATGCCATAAAGTGCATCATATGATTGTACCAAGCTGATTGTCGATGACAGGGTTTGCAAGTCATGTCATTTCACAATTGCATCAAGCTTTCGTTGTTCTGGGGTGTTGTGTCACTTGAATTTGCCCCATATTCAGACCAGGCTGCTTATCAGCAGAGCCAGCAGGTCTATTTTTGTTGGGGGACGGGCCATAGGTGGTTGCTACGTGGAGCAGGCGAGGTTTCTGGTGGTGGGATTAGACCCAGATGAATGAAGACAACAACCAAACAGATTGAAGTCTGACCTCAAATCACATGTCATGGTATTGAGCCATGCGTGTACTGCAAGATCGAGGCCTCGCAGTGCCCATCCGGTGAACACCTAGTGTTTTTTGCTCATTGATCAGTACTCGGGGATTTTCGAGCATATTTTGCGTGATGAAGGGTCTGCAGAAGGCTATGCTCCATGCTGCCAGGGATTTCATGCCTCCCCCCTTGAAGGGTGGAGCAGGTGAGCTACCTGGTGCTGGAAGGGGCGAACCGTATGCTGGACCTGGGGTTCGAACCCCACACCTCCACCCCACAACCATGCTGTTTTTTTGCTTTGAGGCGGGGTCTGAGACCATGCCCTTGTAGGGTGGAGCAGGTGAGCTACCTGGTGCTGGACGAGGCGGACCGCATGCTGGACCTGGGTTTCGAACCCCACATCCGCGCCGTTGCCGCCCGCACGCGCGCTGACCGCCAGACGCTGATGTTCTCAGCCACCTGGCCCGCCGAGGTTCAGAAGCTGGCCATGGAGTATCTGGCGCGGCCCGCAAGGGTGGTGATCGGCTCCCAGGACCTCTCGGCCAGCCACTCCGTGCAGCAGGTGTGCCTTTTTGCTCTGCTGTCACCCTCCTGTTCTGTTCCTCCCAAGCAGCGCTCCTCGGGCAGGGGCTCCTCGGGCAGGAGTCGTTTGCAAACTGCATGCTTGGTGGATGAGTCTGTAGAGCTCACTGATAGGGTTTCAACGATTTGTGATCCTGGAGCGTGCGAAGGGGGGGGGGGGTGGAGGTGCAGCTGAGCCGCTCTGTTCTAAGCAAAGTTGGGTGTGTGTTCTTCACGGGGGGAGCAGGGGAAAAGGAATCTTATTCGGCTTGCAAAATGACAAGCTTCCCAAAGGACACTGAAATTTGGGTGTCGGGGGTGCCCCCTGTGAGCACAAGAGCAACAATTGCCAAGGATCATCCAGCACACCACCTTGACAGAGAACAAAGGGACAAGGCGTAAGATTGGGGGGGGGGGGGTTGCCTTGTTGGTCCTGGCCCTGGAGAGGACGTCCAGCAGGGAGCCGCGCGCACAGAACTCGGTGACCATGCAGGGCGGCTCCAGGCACACCCCCAGGAACAGCACGATGTTTGGGTGCCGCAGGCTGGCCATGAGGCTGGACTCCTTGTTCAGCTCCACCACCAGCGCCCGCTGGGCAGCGGACTGCTCCTGCTGCAGCGGGGACCTGCGAGTGCCCGTCTGTGAAATCTATGGGAGGCCAAAGGCGTGGGGGGAATTGTGGAACAAGAGATCTGTGAAGCCACCACCAGCGCCCACTGGGCAGCAGACTGCTGTGGGGGAGACCTGCGAGAGACACTGCAGCCATGTCGGAAGTTTGGGGCGTGGGAAGTTTGGCCAGAGGGGTGGGGGAAAACAGGGGGGAAGATTTGGGCAAGGGTAGAGAACAGAGAGATTCTGTGATGAGGTATAAAGTTTTTCTTCTGTCTTCAGGGAATCTGATACAATAACAACTGTCTGGCTTGTTATTTCCATCATGGCTTGGAGACTATTCCTTCAAGCAGCCAAAGAGAAAGAGGGGTGCGAGAAAATCCCAAGGCTGTGAAGTGCACATAGACCGACCTCAGATGCACAATCTGAATGAAACAGGGAGAGGGAAACGAGGCTCACCAAGAGCAGTCCCGCAGCTGCGTCACGTCCTGCAGGTCCCAGGCGTCGTCGGGAAGCGGGCCCCCCGGGGACGTCAGGATCTTGAGGGCGACCGTCGTCTCCTGCCACTTGCCCAGGAACACCTTGCCAAAGCTGCCCTCTCCTATCACCCGGCTGAATTGCAGCTCCCCCAGAGGCACGTTCCACATGCTGGTGTCCCCCCGGGGATACGCCGCACCCTCCCCCAGGGACGATCTTATCCCCCTGTCCCCCTCCTGCAATACGAGCGGCGGTGGTGCATCCAAATTGGCGGTGGAACGCAACGATGGCTGATGAAGTGTCCATGTCAGCGGGGCAATCAGGCAAGTGCTACCATCCCGGATACAGCATCATGACTTCCCTCTACTTGGTCTGTAAAATTAGGACACACAGATCCGATAATCGCAAGTCTGGCATATCCCAACATGACCAATTCTTGCTCTGCAAGCCGCTGAGCAGCGAGCGACACAGAATCTCTCAGCAAGCCTGCATTGTTTCCACGAAGGGGGAGGAATCACTGACCCCCATTTCTGAAGGCTTGCTGCCCGTGCTGTTTCCGCTGCTGACCAGGGACCCCTGCGGGCTGCCCAGCAGGCTCAGCAGGCCGGACCTCAGCATCGCGGGGGTCGTGCCATCTGAGGGGTTGGACAGGTAGGGGGAGGGCTGGCTGCCGTCCGCCTTGATGATGGCCGGGGAGGGCTGCCCAGAGCCCTCCTGCTTTGCCGGCTGGTCCTGCGAACCCTGCTTTGCCGGCTGGTCCTGCGAACCCCCCGCCTGCCGTTTCCGCTGCCAGAAGAATCCCATCGCAAAAACGCCTGCAGACAATGTGCCGTGTCGCCTTGTGGCATACATGGATCGATGTTGATGGCGAGGGGGAGGTTTGCTGACAGCTGAACGGAAATGGACCATTTGGGAACTGAAACCTCATGCATGATGAGAGACTTCATGCGGAACAATGTGCAAGCCAGAATGTGTTTGCAGTGCCCAATCAATCATGGAACAGACCCCCTTCCAGCCCCTTTTCCGGCACCACAGGGTCTAGCGCATTCTCCATTTTTTTAAACCAGTTCTGAAGATCCTCCAGCCCCAGCCCAACATTCGGTGATCCAGTCTAGAGCTGTGGCCAAGACAACAGCTAACAGAGCCAGAAGTTGAAGATGGGGAAAGCAGGGGCGCACCTGCTGCAAACACCACTCCTGCTGCCACGATAAGCCCTATGGCATAGTGCGGCAGCTCTGACGTCTGGCTGCTCTGCTGGGTGCTTCCCGGCAGCAGCGCGCTGACGCTCCCGTCTCCGTTGTCCTGCAACCGGTTTGCTCAAATTCAATCACTCCCTTCAGCTGACTCCAGTGAGGACACGGCAGAAAAGGGCAGCTCGCTATTTGTCTCTAAATTAACGGTGGAGGTGTTTTTGGGGTAGGTGGGTGTGGTGGCTAGGGTACACTTTCTGACGCATGGCAAGCCACATGATTGCGGGAAAGCATTTTTGCAAGCAGCGAGGGAGAATTGGGTGAGAATCAGAGAGGTGAGGGGAGGGGGGGAGGGGGGGGGGGG